>CM046424.1:1966585-2109903 GCA_025506505.1 Flaveria sonorensis
TAATAAGATAAACTTAGTTCAAGTTTATGATTAGTCTATAAATACATATAGGGTTTCTCATGTAATTCAAGTTTTGAGAAAGTTTCTTGATAATAAACTTATTTTGGGTGTTAGCTAAGATTACTGTTTTTTTTGCTTGAATACTGATTCTGTTTTGAGTTGTGAGTACAAGATAACGGGTGGTTGGCAACTTAATACTAACACTAGAGTCCTTAGTACGTAGCCTAGTGTGGGGAGGGATGGTGAACTTTATAATTTCTTTTATTTGTTATTACTTATCTTTTTTGATCAACCATGTGCATTTTATTTATAATTGATGTCATCGTCAAGCTTTCATATCACACCATCAACATCAGAGAAATCAAAATAAAACCCTTAGATGAAGTTGTTGGAGAAGAATAAACATATAATTTTTCATGATTTTATTAATATTCATTTTATATAGATTTAACATTAATTTTAATATCGATTAATGAATAAGAAAAAACATACACAACTAAGATAACACATATCCATACATTTTATTTTTTATTCTAGATCCAAAAAAGCATTGTAAAGCTAGATAAAAGCATGATTCCAATCCTAGAAAACCATATATTCTAGGATGTCGTATCAATATCACAAAAGCAAACCATTTATTTTACATGCTTTAGTTACTTTACGATTTGTGTTTTCAAATCATGCTTGCCTTTTTGGTTTTTACCATTTGATAAAATAGCTAAAAGAAATTTATTATCTTTTTCTTTGGTGTTCAATTTTTACATTCTAAATCTATATTCGAATCTATTGTTATCGTGTCACACAATAAAACAGCGTAAGACCCTTTTACAAGTAGTTTCATATAAACTCATAAGAAAAATCTTGTATAAAACCTTAGACATTCGATTCTACTAAAACATTATCGAATAATCACCCATGATAAGTAAAACGATACTTCATGTCGAGAATCGAGAAAGAAATTTTCATGTCAAGGTTAAAAGCTTGTTCAGAGTGATGCAAATCTCTTGCTAGTTCTACGTACCCTCATGTGTTCATGACTTAACATGTTTATGTACACGACAATGCTTATATGGTCACCTTGGTATCAGAGTAGCAATTAACTAATTACACATTAATTTATTCTTGTTATATACGTGACAATGCTAATATTTATTTGTTTGCCACTCACAGCACTCAATTTCTTTAAAAGGTAATTACATGATTGATTCATGTGGTATGTTTATATTGCAAAACTAGTCCTAACTAACTTTTGAAAAACGATCTCTTGGTTAGATATTTATCAATCGTACACTCATAGTCTTTGGAGTGGAACCATTACTTTTCACAGTTAAGTGTTTGAATGTTTGTTTTGTCCCAAACAAAAACATAAATTAAATAAAAATACATAAAGTTAGCCTATTTTTTTAATTCATACATTACATCCACCAAGAGGCGGTTCTATATGATTGACCACTTTCGTCATCAATTTTATTTTTACCCCCTAATCTTTTTTTTTTTATAAAAGTTTTGATTTTTCTTGTTGTAAATATATTAAACATATGTGTTTTCTATTGCAACTTTTAATTATAACAATTTTAAAAATTCAAGCATACCGTTGCATCGGGTTCATTTTTTTATCTATGTCTATTCTAAACAACTTGTGAATAATAATGTAAAGTTAGTAGAAAAACAAGAACATATAATCCATCGGATTTGTTTTCTTTTCTTTTGAAATATAATTTTTAAGACTTTCGAATACAGCACAATTTCCGATTACACTCATTTATTGATGCTTCAGCATAAATTTTATTCAAAACCAGTTATAAATCATAGTATACAACTTATCGAAGCACAAACGTACAAAGCATAAACTTACTTTTCATTGATATAAAAGCAATGATATATCATTTCAACATACTTATTTTTAAAAGTGTTTCGATGTAAACTTTATTATGTAATACTAATGTATAACTAATGAAAACATACACTTAATAAAATGTCATAAGAGAACTTCCCTTTGAAGAAATTTGTTACATAATATATATCCACCTTTCGCATCGGCATACTAAAAGCCCTCAATAAACAACAATAACACCTGGATTAAAATTTTCAACTATTAGCATAATGTCAAAATGATATGATAATTTATAATATACTAACAACAAAATTAATTTGTCATTCAAATAAAACGTATGAGTGCGATAATATGCAACCATGCAATCAAAATACGTATAAACAAAAAAAATACCATATTTAATTAAGGATAAATATCGATCGAACTACCTATAATCCATTCCAATATTATTTTAATATCAAAATAAAATAATGGATTTAAAAGAAAATTATTACTCGATGTCTAAAGAAAATACTAAAGAAATTTCCTAGGTATTCTACTAATTTATTAAAAAAAATATTTAAAGAATAGAGAGTTATCATTATAATTTATTTAATGTCGTACGCTTTTGTGCCATTAAATTGTTATCTTTTTTTTTTTGAAAAAGAAAATATTCTACTCTTCTTAAAATATTATCCGGTCATCATTTTGGATAGGTTTTGAATATATTATTTTAAAATGTATATTTTTAAATGTTTATACTAGTACTAGTGTAATCCAAAAATTATAATATTAAGTTCATATCAACCAACTTCATAAGATTATTAATTAACAAAATAACAAAAAGTAAAAGAACGGCAAACTTTTAATAAATATAAACGTAAAAAGGAAATTAAGAAAAATCAATATGTCATACTATTCGTTAAGCTATAGATGCTAATTTATAATGTTATTTTGTCTTTGATAAATATGTAAGGTTGTCTTTTTGAAATTAAGTCGAAAATGAAAGAAAAAAAACCACCTTTAATAGTATCTTTTTACTTTTTTATTGGCCCGTTTATAAACTATAAATTAATTGCATTAGTTAAATAACTGCATTAGTTAAATAAGTAACTAATAAGATAATCATTTTTATAAATTATATATAAACCTTTAAATTTACAAATTCAATTGTATGGTTATGGTTTTTTTTGGCATTTGTTACAAGCAAAACCAAATCAAAAAAATCTGTTTTAAAAAACCATAAACCTGACCCACGGTTTCTTATTAATTTCGATTTTTATGGTTTTTATTTTGGTTACGATTCGATTTTTTGATTCTTGCATGCCCCCATTATCTGTTCAAATGAGCACGGTATAAATAAATATACCATGACGGATAGACACCTGGTCGAAACATACTAAAAACATTGCTTAAGAGCAAGAATATATCATAAAAGAACTAGAGTATTTTTCGGAAAATGAAATATAGTAAACCAAATCGTTAAAATACAAAACCTTGACCTTCAATATTTTGGTCGAAAGTCAAACTTAAACATTGACCCAAATTTTCTTGACTTTAAAGTTTAACCAACATAAAAATGAAACCAAAAGAAGCTAAAAGGATTATCAACATACCTTCACAACACAACAACATCTCAAGCTTCTTCAAACACCAAAAACATACACAAAGGATATCAACACCATCATAACCAAACACGGGGTTCTCGATAAGCTAGAGCTTTGTGTGAAGTTTCCAACTCCGTAATCATACGGATAGCCATAATTTGGCATGGGATTAGGAGGCGCGTATTGGCAGCAGGTGACTGGGGCCACCGGCGGACAATTCGCGCCTCTAGGCGCCACCGGAGGAGGCGGTGGGGCCGTATAAATCGCGCTTCCTCTACGCGGTGGCGGGGGGTTGTTGGGGCTGAGGGGTGCATGGGTTTGGACAACCATTGCAGTTTCACAAGCAACAGCTGGTGGTGATGTTGATACACCATCATCATAACCACCTTGAGGTTTTTCAGAGGTTTTAACAGAATAACAAGGCAACCACCAATAAGAACATACAAATAGGACCATAATAATAAGTTGGTTTAAAGAACACATCATGTATGGTTTCTCTTTAGTCTTTAGATCAGCTGAAAACAATGAGTGTACTGTGTATGTTACATATTGTATGTATAGTATTTATTATCATCTTGATCCCTTAGCATGAAATTTTTCGGTTATTTACACGTCAGCATGTTATATGACCATAGTATTTTGCCACCTCACATGCAAGGTGGCAATCTCATATGAAGATATGCAAACATGATCTTCAACACAAGACTACAAAACTTTAAAAAAAACAAAGATCTGAAAACTGCAACAGGCAACAAGACCCTTTGACCCATAATTTTAAACTCAATAGATAAACAAAATTGAACTTTAGATGAATAATAGAATAACTGGTTACATATCTTTGTCAGAAAGTAAATAAAAAAAATACATCCAATATATTATTAAGTATTGTTAATATTGTTATTAGGGATTACTGATCTTGATAAGTGGAATACAAATAGCTCTTTTTGGCTGAGGTGGCAGTTGTTGTCAGCAATGGAGAAAATCCAACATACTTTTATCTTTTTTTGCTATGCATATTTTAGCAATGTAATCAAAAGATTTGTGCATCTTTATAAAGGGTTGGTTGGCATATTCTTCTACTGGCATCCACTGCAAGAAAGAAGAACAAAGAAAATAAAGTATATTAATCATAAAGTGATCTTAAATAGATTAATATATGGGCTAATTAGAGCATGCAGGTGTCAGTTAATTACCTGTGCTGCTTCAATCTCAGAATCTTGCTTTTCAATATCCAAGATGTTGGTTTCAACATACACACAAACATTAGATCGGACTTGCTAAAGAATGATTTGTGACTTTGCCTGTAATTTATTATATATAAAGTAAGATTAAAGCATTAAAAAGTTTTATTTTTAAAAAAGAATGTTTAGTGCGCTTTGAACCTGAATGCAAGGACTTCCATGAATTCTGTATCAATCTGGAGATTAAAAAAAACAGTTATTAGATAAAATCATATATTTAATATCATTGTTCACTTGGTAAAAATGCCCAAGTCAAGAATACATACTCCAGCCTCTTCTTTCACTTCCCTGATGGCAGCTGCACTTATATCTTCACCCTGTAAATAGAAAAAGCATAATGAAATGCAAGTAGGAGTGGTTAATGGGTTGAATTCAACTGTAGATTACTAATCTTGATCGGGTCAAAGCGGGTCACGGGTAACAGAACCGGATATTTGAATGGGTCTTAAGTAGTTTAGGTGTTTTAGTGGGGTTCTAGTTAGTGGGTCATTCTTCCTGTTTTATAAGAACACTAACCCATTTTTGCATGTTCATTTTACTATATAGTAAGTAGTAAAATTCCATGTGTTAATGTGTGGTTACTGTGTGTGTGATCCTGAGGCTAAACCAACGGAAACCGGATCTGACCCGACGAGGCCAAAGAAACAGAAAAGGGCCAGTCTAAACTGTTTTGGTCTCCTAACCGGACTATGAACCGAACACAAACTTGGGTTAGTATGACACCATTTCAAGTCTGAAAAGTAGAAATAATAAAAAAGAGACCAGTTCAGTTAGGGTTTCAAACTCAACTCCGACCAAGAACCAATTTTCTTGACCCGAGGACTAAATCCAAAAACCGGTTTTTTTAAGAAACTTTATAACCGAGAATAAAACTGAATATAACCGGGACGAGTATGGCCTAGTCCCATTTGTGGGACCAATCTAAACCGGTTTGGACCCAAACCAGACTGTGAAGCTAATGGAGTCCCAGTCTGGTTCGGTCCATAGACCAAGATTTGAACACCTCTATATGAAATCTAAGCTACTAATGAAAAAGTGTTGTGTTGTTCATAGTGCTACCTCTTCAACAGTACCAGTTGGTAATTTCCAGATCCCTGTTCCTTTAAATGCTCCACTTTTCTCTTGAACCACAAGAACCTAAAACATGATACAACATCAATTTCGCATGAAAGTATACTTTTATACATTAAGTTTTCTAGTAAAATTTAAGAGGGTGGGGTGGTTGATGCAGAAAGCTAACCTCTCCTTTACTGTTTACAACAAAAGAAGCAACACCAACTCGATGCGAAGCATTCGGTGGGAGAGTATGACTAGTTTCAGGAATCCAATACACAAGCATAACATATGTTGGTTCAGCATGATGGTACCAAAATCCTTCCTAAGCAAGTCCACAAAAACATCACAAGTCAAAACATTTTCTATTGAATCTAGAAGTCAACATTCAATCCTTAAGATGAAGCACAGTTTATATACCTTTACTGCAGGCTTAACAAGATTCACAAGTTCAAGAGACAACTTAAGCCACACACCCTTCTTTCCCTGTAAATTATATAAAAATTCGGACTTTCAATTGAATAAATATAACATCCTATGATCTGTGTAGATTAGAAAACACATTAGACTAATTAATAACTTGGAAGACGTATGATTATATATTTATATAAATTACCTGTTGTCTCCATTGGGATATCGATGCTCGAAGTAGAGTGGTGAAAACATTTTCATCCATGTCAACTTTAATGTTTATAGTGACTCCTTCATAAGCATCAAAAGAGGCATCAAGCATATCAACATGATCAACTTCATATGCAAAATCCTTTGATGAACTTAACATGTTCATTACCATACTTGTTGCAGATCCTGTTTGGAATGCAATTCTGGCTTTAACCTTTACTCTTGAACAAGCTGGGACAGAGATAAAACTTTACTGACTGTGTTATTTTGGTAGGTGATTATACATACAAGTTTGTATCTAACTAGCATAGAAGATGTAATTGACAGGGGTATTAAATGGGTCATGTTTGCTAGTCAAACCTGACATGAACTTGAATATTTGACACGATGTTATGGACTGAAACCATTACAAGGTATGGGACTTGTTCCACATCGATTGTATGGGCAATTGATGTGGGGTTTATCGGCCAAATGAGTTCCCTCACCTATCAGACTAGTCTTTTGGGTTGAGTTCTTTCATTTGGTCTGTAACAGTGGTATCAGAGCCAACCTCGGAGTGGTGGCCCATGGAGTGGTGGCCTGGAGAGAGCCAGCCGTGACCAACGTGGCCGTGAACAACGAGGACGTCGGTCCTTAAGGAGGGGCGAATGTTATGGACTGAAACCATTGCAAGATATGGGACTTGTCCTACATCGGTTGTATGGGCAATTGATGTGGGGTTTATAGGCCAAATGAGTTCCCTCACCCATCATACTAGTCTTTGGGGTTGAGTTTTTTCATTTGGTCTGTAACACACGAATACGAAAATCATCTTAGACGTATGAACTCAACCATAACGCAAATTTCATGTCAGGTTCGTATAGTGTCACCAACTCATACCCTAGTAATTAACGATTAGGTTGTGTCTTTTGTACCTTTAGAAATACCAGATGAAGAAGATGAATTGAAATAACAAAGCTTTCTATCAATTGCATTAAACTCTGCAGCTGTACAAAATGATGATTGTGATATCTTCTTTCGACCACCAATGCATATATATTCCACAATTTATAGCTTTGAGCTTCTAAAAAGATATGATTAAAAAATTTAGCGGGAAAGAACGTTTCAGGATACAAAGCAATGTCGTAGAAAATACCACAGTTGCCTCATATAGAACGTTAAACAAACATCTGGTGTACATTCAACTCTATGTACCCAACTACCCAAAGGGGTCAAACACTCAAAGTAGTGGTCTAATCTTTGAATATTATATATTCATAATGATGATTCTTGATTATTATAATGTAATGACGCGAAAAAATTGAGAAATTTACTGTAAATCTGTGAGCAATTGCTGTAGGCGTATTAAATTGCTCGTAATTCTCACCGATGACAATGAAGATGATGAAGAATAAAAATTTGTTTATAAGTGTCTTCGACTTTGTCATGTTCTTGAAGTGTTCGACAAGTTTGGGATTTTTTCAACGAATACTTTGTATTTTTTTTCTCGTTTTGGTCTTCGAAAAAAATAATTGATTGTTCTTATTTTCTTTTTCTTTTTACCAAGTATTTTGTTTTTGAACTTTTGAGTGTATTATGGTTTTTTATAGTTTATGTTCGTACCAACTTATAGGTTTCTTCTTGAAATTATAAACTATAGAAATTATTTTTTTGTGTTTTTTCTTTCAGATTTCATAACATATTGTATTTTTATATGCTTTACTACATGTTGATTGTTTATTAAATGGAGCAATATGTTTATTTAATATATTATGTTATGTAAGGTTGAAATGTTGAATGTGGAAACTATTGGTACACAAGAAGTAGGTTGTTGGTAGGTTGTTGGGTTTGGTATACTAAAGCCAAAAGAGATTTTGCTCAAACCAGTTCCGGTTTTAAACTAATTCTTAAGGTAGGTTCGTTGAAATCTGGGTTGGGAAAGGGATTTTGACCGGTTTAGTTTGGATTTATACGTTCAAGCCAGTTTCAACTTATAGCGTTACAAATCGATTTAAACTTATGGTTTGGATCAGTCTAGCCGTTTTGTCAACTCGGTTCAGGTTTAGGTTCAAAATCTGTTCGAGTTCCGGAACCGGTTTTTTTTTTCAATTTTTTCAATACTTGTGAAAGTAGCTTCAACAAAGTAAAACTAGCCAAAACTCAAACGTGGCTTTCGGATTAATCATGGGCTGAGCATTAAGTTTAACAGATTTAAATCAAGTGGGTCAGTCGTTTGAATTTAATATGGGCTACCAAGTGGGCTTTAAAGTTAAACAATCAAAACAAGAATTGAATAGAAGAAATTAGTAACAGTTGTTATGGGTTCACAATCGGTGGTTTTTGGCTGGGTACGGTTCATAAGATTAAGAACAGCCCTTGGCTGCTGTCTCGAGCCCGGCGAAAGCAAGCCGGGACGGTCTTCTTGATCATTGGTTGTAAAATAAGAAAGTCGTCTAGTAGCAATGACGTGGACCGAGCAATAGGAACCAACACATTTTCTTTTGTTTGGTATATAACTAGATGGGTATGGAGTTACAGTCACCCAACGGATATAAAATATGATTTCATACTTAGATATAAGACTGAGATTATAAAAACTCGTCTCATACCTTACTATTGGCATCCATATATAAAAGCTTTAAACATGTATAAGTGGTATGTACCTTTATATGAGTTGTTTCACTAGATGCCTACATTTTTTAGTAAAGTTAAGAACTAATTAAACTCAAGAACTCTAATTTTGTAATTCAAAAAATACGTGATTTTTAATCAGGGTATATTTTAGGTGTTGAAAACATTTTTCTTAAATAATCCCATATGGATTTTAGAGTATGCATTTGTTGACCTTAAATGTTTTGGAAATTTATGGAAATCTACGGAACATTTTAGATTACAGACTTTCTGAATTTATCTACTTAAAGTAAAATGATTTTAAAATTTGGTAAGTTTTAAAGTTTCTAGAATACTTTTACTCGTCGTGCTTCTCATTATTATTTGTTTATATATATGGTTAAAAAGAATTATTTTATATATCACACGTTATAGATGTAGAGATGAAATTTAGATTCATCATCCATCTGAATTTTACTAAATTTATAATATTGTGGCCCATAATAATATTATAGTTCTTATTCATGACTTTCCCTGTATGCATATATTGTGCATTACATAAACTTTCCCCATATATGCATAATATGTCATGTGTGTACATGGAACTCTTTTAAATCCGTATATCTCGTACTTATGAAGTATGATAGATACCTAATTTCAGTTAGGGGTGTCGTTTTTACCCGAACCCGACTCGACTCAGCCCGAACCCGATTAAAATAGTACCCGACAAACCCGAACCCGATAAACTCGTTATGGTCGGTAATTGAATACGTTTTTGGTAAATCAGGTCAACCCGATTAACCCGAATAAGAGAATACAATCAAAAATTTTTATATTTAGTTTTCATATATTCGTATTATGATTACATCTTTATCAAATTTGAATTCTGTGTTTTTCTAGGTTCTATTTATTATCATTATTAATTTTCAATTGAGATATAGGATTGCAGAGTCAAACAGCGGTAACTTCCATCGGTATCCGGCAATCGAAAATTGGCAATAAATATATTCAAGTCTACTCTAATTAATATATTTTGGTTTATCTTGGCTATATGTTTTTGCTATTCTATACATAAACATTTTCATCCCAAATTTAAATTGTGAAACTGTTATGGAAATTAATTTATTTGGATTCATTGCCAATTAGTTTGATGATTACTTGCATTGAATTTAATTAGGAGTTTTAATTTTTACCATAAAAATTGATTTTGTTGTTTAGAAAATTTTTGTTTTGGATAAATTAAGTATAATTTGATTAACAACCCAATTAATAGCCCAATTAGGAACCCGATTACCGAATAAAACGACCCGAATAAACCTGATTACTGAAACCTGATTACCGATCAACCCGAGCTTTATTCGGGTTAGTATTCGAGTAGGATTCCAACATCAAAAAACCCGATTAACCCAAAACCCGATAAAAAAACCCGATCAACACCCCTAATTTCAGTACTTGTCTCGTTCATACTAAATAAACTTCTTAAAAGTAAAACATGTTATGTCTCTTTCAAAAAGTCTACTTGTTATGGTTAAAGCTCGTATACAACTTTAGTATTGTATAGATGGTGTAAAAAATAATATTTTGAGAACTGGATCAGATGGTGAACCAAACACCTTAGTGTTTTACTGGTCCATTGGCCTAATCAATCAGACCGGATTTAAAAACCAAATAATATCATAAATAATACAAATATTAAAATATTTATAGCATATAATTTATAACAATGTATAGTTAGTTTTTTATGTGAATTTTCAATTTTAGTAAAATATTAATGCTTAACTAAATAAAACATGGTTCCCAAAATACTAAACTAATCAAAAAATTGAGATTTTATAGGAAAATATTTTAAAACTTACAAAAAAAATGAAATACGATCCGACTACCTGATTCGTTGATTTGACGGGTAACCAGTTGGTTCAAATGAAAATGTCAAAACAGACGTAATTGGACTGGTTCTATACAGTTTTTATGTCTAAACATTCCATTTCTGAAAATACTTATTAGAAATAGAGAGTACTAGCAAATATAAAAATAAAAAATTGAAAATAAAATAACAAGAATATTATCTTTTAAAAAAAATCTCATTGTACAAAAATAAAAAATGCATGCACGTGCTCATGCTTTTTGAAAACAAATCAAATCAAAACCTAACCATTGTAAATATTGTTAGGGACCGTTAGACTAAAGATGTACTTGAGGTCGACACCAGGCAACATGGTCCAACCATTACCAAGTATATTGAGTCATAGATGATGGACCACGATCCTCAGTTTAGTTGGTGATATAAAGTACGAACATTTATTTCGCCGTTAAGTTTCTCACATGGCTTGTTATTAAACGTAGACCACGCGTTCATCTAAGATATTACGTTATCATAAAACAAGCGACAATAGTTACGCTATGATCAAAAACTATTATAAATAGAAACATTAATTTACATGTATTATAACTTCTACAAGCGTTCAAATATTTTGGGTTTTGGCTTTTTCTATTGAAACCAGATTTGCATGTAAATGTTATTCCAGCTACTGCTGATGGTAGATCATAGATGTCATTACTCGTAAGAAGAAATTCTTTTCTAGTTAAGATTAGGACCAGAGTTCCATTGATTGTTCAAAAAATATGTGAATATTAAATGTGTTTGGAATTACAAATTGTCATGGGAAGTGATCAAATTCAATTTGGTTTGGATTAAAAATTTGTCAAATATGGTTGAAATTCATACCTAAATTGTTGCATATGATGAAATGCAAGTCTACATTAGAATTATACCATTTAGAATAAATTGGTCTTAATACTGGTAAAGTTGGTCGATAGATGATTTTACTATTGTTTTTTTCTCAAACATACACATTAGTTGGGTTGGTTTGACTTTTAGACAGTCAACTACGTTTATAGAAGGATTTTTCAGTTAAAGAGTTCCAAACAAACAACGCGTGCTTTTAAAGATAGTTACGAATAAGTTTACCTATGTTTTAAATTTTTATGTGATCAACCAATTTAGTGAGTTTGACTTCCTCGTAAATATATATGTATATATATATACATATATATATGTGTGTGTCTGTGTAGATATGAACACACTCATTTTCAATATATTACATTAAATGTGATATATGATAACTAATATAATAAATATACTTTCAATGGATCTTGTGTTAGAGGTAAATGAACCTTGCTCAAGTATTTTAACTTGATGAGGTATAATTTAAGTAGATTATATATCTCATTAAGTTTATGATACTTAGACCGTTTGACAGGCTATCACGACTTATGCCATAAGTCATGTGGCATCACCTTTAGACGTGGAGACGTGATCCACTGTAGTAAGGTACTAGCGTGAGAGAGGTCACGACACACACACATACATTAAAAAAACAAATCAAAAATTAATAAATAATGGAATGATTAGCGATGGGATTAAAAGTTATTTCTATGGTTTACTGATAGGGTTAGAGAGTATGATTTGATAATAAGTATTGATGAAATATGACATGTATTATAACCTGTGTTAATGAATGTCTCAAATCATTTGAAGACTCGACCTTGATTTGCTAATTTGAATGATTAAGTGTTAACAAAACGTAACATGTATTGAACCATCGATGCGTTAAACAAAATAACCACTTGCCGCTTGGATTATAATTCAATGGTAAGAGACAAAACCTATTTGAAGTAAATCCAAGTTCAAACATGATGTGATTTGTTTTTTTTAACGGTGTTTGGAACTACTCACAATATCCGGTATGCCTTTCCGAGACGATATGTTAACATCCTTACTAATTTTGACGTTCCAAATCTAACTACTGGAAAAACACAATAAAAAAACCATTATTATATATAAAAAAAAGAAAACTCATTTCAATCAGATTTAAACAATTAAACGTAAGCACTGGCGGATATATGTACAATTGAGGGGTAGCCTCCTCTACCCCTCAACTTGATACGGGTAGTGTAAATTTTTTTTTACGGTTTTATGTAAAAAGAAAGTTCGGGTTTTACGTTACCCCTAAAAAATTTTAAACTCAACACTTCATAGAAAGTTTAAAATTTTATAACTAAAAATCTAATAATTTATAAAAAACAATACATTCTATAAAAACATAAATAACCATTACCCATTACCCATTACCAAATAACATAAAACCCAAAATACCCGTTACCCAACCCAATACAATAATAAGCCCAAAAATAAAAATTATATATATACTAATTATTTTTATGCATTGTAAGTTGTATTATGTGTTTTATGGGATGTACCCACTTTTTTTTTAATCTATAACCTTTTAATTTAACCTAATACTTTTAAATATATTTTATAATTTAGCCTCAATATGTTTTTTTTACTTTCAACTTTGCTCCTCTATACTTTTCAAATGTTACAAATTTTCCGCTATATGTTTCGGTCTAAATTTTACGAGTTAATACGCCGCAACTTGCGTGTGTGGTTCAACGTTTTTTCACTTATTTTTCTCATTTTAACGATCACGTCATAACGTGCTGGTCCTAGATCAATTTACTAATTGTTTTATTTTTTGCTCGCGTAAGTGTATGGTTCAATGTTTTTACGTCAACTTTTCATTTGGTTTATTTTTTTTCGTTTTAGTGGTTTCTTCAATGTTAGTGGTCACTGGCGGTGATGTGTCACTAATATTACTTGGCATGGTTTTACGCCTCCCGTTGCAACGCGAATGAGCTTAATACTAGTACATAACATAACAAAATAATACCTTTTTTTCAATGGTCATACACGTTTTATTTATTCTTTTAAGCAAAAAAAAAAGGAAAAAGAAGCAAGAAAATAAAATAATTGATGTTTCTGTTGTTTCTTGTTTAAAAACATTGACAATTTGTATAGAAACCTTAGAAAAGTTGTTAGAATGATGAGAGTATAACTCATATTTTAACTTCTATAAAAATTTATTACAACTCAATTTTAAAAGTAAATGATAATAAAATAAAAATAGATGATGTAAAGAGTGTATGAATCTACTATGAATGCTCTTATATAGTTATTTGTTTATCACATACATTTTATGTTTAATTTAATAATTTTAGTTATTATTTAAACTTAAAATTTAGAGAACATGAATCGTTTTGTTGTAAAAAAAGCATCAAAAGATGAAGACACGTATGGAACATTATAAAATGTAAGTTTTTTTATATTTATTTTGGTATTGTATTTTTGTTAACAATTCAATGCAATTTAATTACGTCTATTCCGACTCTATCCGACTTGACTCAATCGAACAACCCAAATTTTTTTCTGTTGTTTCATTAGAAGCTAATTATAAAAAATAGTGACCCCGTAGGAAATAATTTCTAGTTTTGCCACTGCATGGTAAAAAAAATTTACGTTACCCCTGAACTTTTCTTTTAGATCCGTCACCGAACGTAAGACCCAAACATTACAATCCCAAGCCATTATCTCATACTCTTAAACCGAAACGTATTTCGTTTAAAAATAGTGTAGGCATACCTTGGCTTGCGGTCCATTGTTTATTGCATGATGCGAGTTCTCGGTACCTTCAACACACCCACAAGACCATGGCTTACGAAGAAGATGATGAACTTGACGAAAGACACGTAACACCCAATACAACGGTGAATCAATCAATCAATCAATCAATCAAGCTACAACAATGGCGGATTACTCCCACCAATCAACATTCACCTCTAAACAAAGGTCGTCACAAGAACACCCCCACCCCCACCCCCACCAACATCCGCCATCACCATTTGTCGTTTTGCAGATTCAACACTCGATGAAAATAGCAGTAACAGAAAGTGACAATTCTCCACGCTACTTGTCTTCTACCTCCATGATTCAACCACCTACTCTCTATATCTACGCCTCTCACGCTCTTCTTTCTACTGCCTTCGATCGAAATCCATCAGATTCATATCATTTGTAAGCAACATCATCATCATCATCATAATAATTAACATCTTAATCATCATCACCATCATTTGCATTTCAGTTTTGATTTAGTTTTAGATTCTGTTGTGTTAGATTGTACTGATTGAATCTGTTTAGTTAGTACATGTGAAGCTCTAAGTTCTTCGATCGTTGTTTGAATGTCTTAATTCGTATGAAATGATCCGTATATTTCATTAAACGTCATCGTCATGGATGGTGATGAATTTGTTTTCAATTTGTTGTGTGTTGAATATGTTGCTGTGATTCGATTTCGATTTGCAAGTTAGGGTTTGCGAATCAATCTTATGAACCAACTGCATTGCAGCTGATTAGCGATTGATTTCGTTTACATGTGTGCTTAATTGATTTAGTATGTTTTTGGCTTACAAATTTTTAAATAACAGGCGTGTAGTGTTATAAATGGCGGCAATACTGGCTTCTAACAGCTGCTATTGCCGTGATGTGGAATTGGTGAATCAAGGGAGAACAGCAGACAATCTCAGCTTCTCAAGATCAGTTTCTAATCAGAAGCTAGATAGGCGTGAATGTACTTCGAATTCGTCTAAAATTGAGAGATGTCGCAGGTTTCATGTTCAGATGCAGCAGACAGAATCACCGATGACATTTGGCACCAATGGTCGACCCGCGAAGGTTTATACAAACAGTCAGCCTGTGAAGTTGGGTGCCAATGGTAAGCCAGTAAATTTGGCTACCAATGGTCAGCCCATGAAGTTGGGAAGCAAAGGTCAACCAATCACCATGGTTCCCATCAGTGAGGCGGTGAATATTAAACATACGTCAAAAAAAGGATCAGGAACAGTGAATGGATCGATACAAGTTGTTAATGGAACAAGTCTTGTTAAGAGAGAAATCACACCACCACTAGTTAAGTCTGTTAAAGTTAAAGAACCTACAGGATTCCAAGCTGAAGAATATAGGGTCTTGCCATCAGATGAAAGTTTCAAATGGGCAAATGAAAATTATAATTCAGTACATAGATCAATAGATGTGTGGTCTTTTGTTTTGTTTTTTTCGTGTTCGTGTTCTACTTGACAATGCAAAGTGGGCATATCTTGGTTCCTTCACAGAAGAAAAACAGGTTTGAATGACTGTATATGAATAATGTTTGGTTTCTGCTATCAGTTTACCAACTTTCATATGCATATTTAGAAAAACAGAAGAAGAAAAACAGCTTCATGGTTAAGAGAACGTGTGCTTCAACTTGGTCCAACTTTTATAAAACTTGGCCAATTAGTCTCATCAAGATCAGATTTATTTCCTCATGAATTTGTTGATGAACTCGCCAAGTTACAGGTATAGTTTCACTTCTTTTCATATAGTGATATAAGTTTTAGTGATTTTACAACATGCTGAAAGGTTGAATATGGATTCTAATGTTTTGTTATTATTATGGGCCTTATGGCAATTAATTGATTCAGGACAGAGTACCAGCCTTCTCATCAGCAAAAGCAAAAGGTTTTATTGAGAAAGAACTTGGAGCTCCAATCGATGTACTATTCAGGGAATTTGAAGAACAACCTATTGCAGCTGCTAGTCTTGGTCAGGTGAAGCCTATATATATAATTGATTTTTAATTCTAGATAAATTAGTTCAATTCACTATCTTTTCTCTTGATATGGACCTCATGAAGATTCTTGTTTAGGTACATCGTGCAATATTACATAACGGAGAGAAAGTAATCGTTAAAGTTCAAAGACCTGGTTTGAAGAAACTTTTTGACATTGATTTAAGTGAGTGCACCTCTTACGTAATAATATAATACAAACATTGTTGTTGTTGTTGTTTCTGTTATTGTAATTCTTATGTGTGTGTTTTACCGTGATTCAATCATAACACTTTTCTTCCAGGAAATTTAAAGCTAGTTGCAGAGTATTTTCAAAGAAGTGAAACTCTTGGTGGCCCTACTAAGGATTGGATAGGTATCTATAATGAATGTGAAAAGTAAGTATCCATGATTCATCAATATCATAAACTTTGCATATTATTGTGAAAAGTATGAAATGGGAAATAAAAGAAGAAAATTGTGTTTATTTTTTGTATTTTTGTCATGACGTAGCTGAGGTGATTAGTTAATTTTCTGGTTGAATGACTTTGCAGGATCTTATACCAGGAGATTGATTATATAAATGAAGGGAAAAATGCTGATAGATTTCGTCGAGATTTTCGTAATATAAAGTGGGTCCGAGTGCCTGTATGTTTCTTCCTTGATTCTTCATTATACAGTGTTAACACTGTTCATTGATTTGCTTTTTAAACATATAGGATGATTTAAAATAAGGCTTGGTTACATTTTAGTTTGTACTAATGTTCACAGAAGTCTGTTTTTTAAATCTAATTTGATGCTATGCAGCAAGTATTCTGGGATTATACTGCAACCAAGGTGCTGACATTGGAGTATGTTCCAGGTTTGAATCTGATCTCTGTTACTCGTTAAAGTTTTGCAATCTATTACTTAAAAAGTGATTGCATACAAAATATGTGTTAAACAGGCATTAAAATCAACAATTTAGATGGGATAAAACAAAGGGGTTATAGTCGATCCCGCATCTCTTCACGTGCCATTGAATCATACTTGATTCAGGTTTAGAAACTCTCTCTATATTCATGATTTTAATTTATTCTATTAGATTGTTATTGAATTTGTGGTCTATGCAGATACTGAAAACAGGTTTCTTTCATGCCGATCCTCATCCTGGAAATCTTGCTATTGATGTGGATGAATCATTAATCTACTATGATTTTGGTATGATGGGGGAGATTAAGTCACTCACCAGAGAAAGATTGATGGATCTTTTTTATGCAATTTATGAAAAAGATGCAAAAAAGGTCTGGAATTTTGTTTCATGCTTTCTTATACCATAGAGTAATGAAAACAGAATCTAGCTTTTTACCTTCACATTGTGAACTTTTAATAAATCATAAACAAACAATAAGGGTATTTGGACTAGCTAAATTTATTACTTTATATCATGCAGGTTATGAACAGTTTGATAACTCTTGGAGCGCTTCAACCTACTGGAGACATGTCATCAGTACGCAAAATATATATTTTTTCCATATGAATTTTACCATCTTAGATTAAATCCTGCACGTCCGTTCATCATACCTGATTCTAGATTTCAATGGTAGGTGAGAAGATCTATTCAGTTCTTTTTGGATAATTCACTAAATCAGTCAGCAGATCAGGAGCAAACCTTGGCTGCAATAGGAGAGGTATGCGTTTTATACCCACGTAAGAGTACCTTTTTTACATATATTATTTGGATTTATTTTCATTCCTGGGAACGTCATTATTTGCCTGCAGGACTTATTTTCTATAGCAACAGATCAACCTTTTCGGTTTCCTTCCACCTTCGCCTTTTTAATTAGGGCATTTTCCACTCTTGAAGGTGAGCATGAAATTATGTACGTATGTCTATATGTGTGTATGTCTGTACATGTGCGCATACTCGCCTATGTATTTCTGTTAATGTACGTGTGATTCTGTGTATGTATGTGCATTGGATGTATGCATCATTTATGGATGTATGTATGTATGTTATGAATGCACTTATGTCTCCTTCCAGGAGTTGGCTACTCACTGGATCCAAAATTTTCATTTATCAAGATTGCCGCACCTTACGCACAGGTTAGTTATCTTTACATGTTTCAATCATACACAAGTTTAAGCCAAAAAAAGAACACATTTTTTGAGTCCCTTTGAGATCAGATTCTCGAATCACCCAAAATTTCTTACAGGAGCTGTTAGACCTCAAACAACAGCAGCCCAGTGGAACACAACTAGTTGCTGAAATGCAAAAACAAGCTGATGATGTAAAGCAAATTCAACAAATTTAATCCCTAATTATGTAAAAATAATTATCATATTAAATGCTAAAAGAATTATTTAACTAACTTTCAGGCGAGATCAAACACCATGTCAATGCCTTACAGAGTTCAAAGGATAGAAGAGTTTGTTAAACAACTAGAAGTAGGAGACCTTAAACTTCGTGTTAGAGTTCTTGAGGTAATTTATTTCTTTATTTTTGTATGTCTTTTACGGCACCGTTCTTTTATATTCTTTTTGCAATCATTTTGATGTGTTTTCATATGCATAAGTCCGAGAGAGCAGCTCGGAAGGCAACAATATTGCAAATGGCAACCCTGCACACAGTTATAGCGGGTAGTCTCATAAATATCGGCGTCACAGTTAGCACACAAGGCAGCCAACTTATAGCAAGGATTTCATTTGTTGCTGCAGGTGATTGATTCTACTTTTTATGTGCGTTTCCTTCATGCTGCATATGATATATTTCCTTTGATTGGCACTAACAAATTTCATGAATGTAGGTATTTTCATGATACTGCTCATAAGGTCCATGCAAAGGGTGAAGAATCTTGACAAAATTGAAAAGATGATTTAACTTTAGAAACTCAATTTAGGCTCCACATTTTAAGTCCCTAAATAGCATATTTTTATAACCAATATATTTTTTTTATACACAACTGTATAGGAAAAGAACTAAAGCTCAACTGCAAATGCATGCGATATATTTATATGTTTGGAAGTTTCTCTTTCTGTAACTTTTGTTTAATCTTTGTGATGTTGGTTAACTTGGTTCTCATAATATAACCATAACCATAACCATAACCAAATTGGTTCTCGTAACATAACCATAACCATAACCATAACCAAATCCAGTAAATCCCATCAATACCCAATAATCTTGGTGATGTTGGTTCGCATAAGCATCTACAATAAGGCTTTTTACGAGTTGTGGAGCCTTTTTCCAGCGTTCTCATCTTAATAAATGTGTTTCTTTTGCGCTTGATAATGTGATAAACATGATAGTTTCTAGATTTAAGGTTTGATGTACTATACTTAATATTTGAGGTGGCAATTTTGATTTGTTATTGGTAACCGGGTAGGTTTTAATCTCGAGCAGGTTAAATAAAGCTAGTTACTGAGACCAAGTCTAGTGCTTCATACGATACAAGACAAGTCGGAGTTCGGAAATTTAGCTAAAAGGAACAGGTTGAAAGTCCGTTTTTTTCTTCTAGAGAAATACCAGATTTCTATCACTACATCACCCCTTAGAAAGTTAGGTTAGAAGCCTTGTCAAATGGGTTTTTAATGTACTTAACCTTTTAAATATCTGGATTTGTAATGTATATAATCTTTTAAATAGCATTATTAAAATTCAAATTATTTTTGTAATCATATAGGTTTTACAATCATGTTTAGCACAAATTATTACTAGAAATCTCAAAAATACGAAACAAAGATTGTATGTGGATCACCCCGACTTATATTTAAAAAAACCCAAAATCTATTTTAACATGTGTTATGGACTAAACAAAAAACTCAACTCAAAAACTAGTCTGATGAGGCCTATAAACCTCATATCAATTGCACATACAATCGATATATGACAAGTCTCATACCTTGCAATGGTTCAGCCTATAACATTTGCCCGTCCTTAAGTGCCAACGTCCTCGTTGGTCACGACTGGCTCTCTTTAGGCCACCACTCCGAGTTTGACTCTGATTCCTACTATAACGGATCAAACAAGAGAACTCAACCCAAAAAACTCCAAGTTTGACTCTGATCCCACTATTATGGATCAAACAAAAGAACTCAATCCAAAAAACTAGTTTAGTGCGCTGTTACGGACCAAACAAGAGAACTCAACTCAAAAGACCGGTGTGATGGGTAAAGAAATTCATTTGACCTATAACCCCATATCAGTTACCAATACAATTGATACGAGACAAGTCTCATACCTTATAATGATTCAATACTTCAGTTCATATACCACATGTTATCTAATTTGTCTGATAAGCCCATTTACTACGTCTTCTTGATTTTGTATAAAAGAGCAAGACTTTTATTCAAATAATTTCATATATTTTGTATAAAACATTCAATTTTTTTTCACATTCAAATACTAATTTAAAATGTTTGGTAAAGGGTCTTTTAATCAAACGATAATGAATATGAAAATTTGGAAGTTGGTTGTCAATGAAGAAAGCATGTTTCATGTTTATTCAATGTATATGATGTGTTTTCAATTTGTTCCAAATGTTATTACCAACTACGTCTTCATTAGTTGACCAAATAACTTTAGAAGTTGTAATATTTATAAAAACTTTATCTTTTTGGTTTATAACATCTGTAAGTCATATAAAGATAAATTCAAGAGATATACATATTTCACGCTATCATCAAAATTCATTTTAAACACCCTTCACTTCTCCTTAGATTTGATATGTCTCCTGTTTGATGTATGCCTGATGTTGACTTGAAATTCAAACTTTGACTTGTTCGGTTTCATATGACTTGAACGATCGAATTACATATCCATTGAACTCTCTTTAAACATTTGTTATTGTTGTCTAAAATAATAAGATTACATTAATAATATATAAACTATACACACGCCAAGGATAAGTATTTTCAGGGTATAAAAAGTCAAGAAGTGGCATAGATAACTCGAATTAAAGCCTTAAATTGTCCGAAATTGACAAGGGTGTGAGATGCCTCCTTTCAAACACATTAAATCAAACATTTTGGTGGATCCCATTTACAAACATATTACTTTCTATCATTTTATCCTACATGATAACAATAACAAATTAAATAACAACGAAAAATTAAGTTGGCTTATTTCAAAAGAGAAAAAAAAAGTGTAACCAACGTTAATCAAGTTTTTATATGTATCACCAAAGTCATTTAAAATCTTTTATCTTTTTAAAGTCACTAGCTATTGTTATGTGTTTCAATCATATGATTTTTTTATTCAATATTAATTTTTTTAATTAACAAATAAAATATATAACGTGTCTTATGTTTTATTTAGATTACTTAATTTAAAACAATATTACTAAAAAGATTCACGAGACTGAAAACATCTAATTAAGTTAAGTGAATGTGGGAAGACAAAACTAATTTGATTGATTTTACGGTAAGAAGATGAAACTTTGTTACGTTACTACGGAGTCCTTTACAAAATCTGAATTTAAAAAGCATATAGAAACTAATGATTTGCATGTGTACATGTACACACTATACATTTTGGTTTTTTGAACGAAAAATGTGCGACCCTGGTTCCGGATCCCAGCCGGGACCACACATCCAACCCCTTAAGAGGAAACCCATTGTTAAGAAAACCCACTGGCTCAACTCTAAACATTTTGTTCAGAGTGAGACTTGAACTCATGACCTCTCAATATTTACATGTCATGAGTATCTCACCCATGATCTTGACTTGAACCCATGAGATCATGACCTCTTAATATTTATATATCATGACCTCCGAGTATTGTTTTAGATGTTTTACATGATCACATGCAATTAAATCAACCTGTTTGGCATGAGCGATGCCAAAGAATAGGTCAAAGGCGAATGGCTTTAACCTTTTGACCGGCCACAATTTGTATTTTTATTAACGTATATATAAAACTAGTATTAAGCCCTCAAGTTGTAGGGGCGTAAAACCATGCCAAGTAGCACCAATGTCACTCCATCGTCAGCGACCATCAACATTGAAAAAACTCGTATCAAAAAGAAATAAAAAGGAAAAAAAGTAAAACATGAAAAAAAATAAAACCGAACAAAAAGTAAACGTAAAATTGTTGAACCGCGCAGCCGAAACGTAAAACAATTAAAATAATAAGTCGATATAGGACCAGCGCGTTGCAACAGGCCTCTTAAATGAAGAAAAAATAAGCGCAAAAACGTTGAACATTACACACGTGTTGCAGCGTGTTAACTCGTAAAATTTATATTAAAGGTAAAAGGAAAAACTTTTAAAATATGAAAAATATAGGAGACGAAGGTTGAAAGTAAAAAAAATATTGTGACTAAATTGTAAAAGATGTAAGTAAAAACATTGGGTTAAAATAACAACGTTAAAGATTAAAATATAAAAAAAAACAAAAGATGTATACAACCCATTAAATACTTGATACAAGCTATAATACATAAAATTTTTTGATAATTAATATATATATATATATATATAATATTATTGATTTATATAGTTTGACTTTTTAAATTATTACTAGTAAAGTATTTAAAGTGAATTTAAAAGTTTTATCATGACCCTGGCCGAGAAGTTATGATTTTATCATTGTCATTTGGCTTAAAAAGATATCCTTATATTCAGATTTCTTTTACACGTTACAATAACTTATAATTTTTTTAATAACTATAGAATATAACTTGATTAACATAACTTATAACTTAGTATGTTAATATAGTGATTGTGACTCAAACTTGAAACCCGTAAAACACATAATACAACTATCTTATGCATGCTACGTGTAAGTTTCTTGCAGTGTTAGATTATCCAGTCTTTTACTTCCCCTTTTATTTCACTTCTAACACCTCTCTTTTTTAGTATATAACTTTTAAGGAAAATAGATAATTGACTTGCAGCAAATGATGACATAAAACATTTTATCTCTTATCTTTACGTATTGGCATGTTTATATTTTAACTACAAATTTTAATGTGTGTAATAATTATAAAACTGGTTACGTGTTTTCACACTTTTGACGCCTATGCCACAACCCTTTTAACAGTTTCATTTTTTATATAAATTATGTCACACCTATATTTTTAACGATTTTATAACAGCTTTGTTTTCTACAAGGTTGAAATGTTATGAACGCACATGCCATTTGTGATGTGATTAGTTTATTGACGTTTCCACGTGAACTTTTGGTTTGTTTATATATGTGAGGTTTCGAGTATTATTGTTTACATAAAGGTTTTGTTTTTTTTAATATAATTTTTTTCATAGTCCTGAGTTTACATAAAGGTTATGGTTTTTTCGTCGCAACTTGTGGGGTTTAATATTATTATTATATAATTACTAATTGGTAAAATCTAATTGGTGCCGAAAGTCGAAAACGTGTCTTGAGGGTTAAAAATTTTATTAAAGAATATGTATGCGTGTTGTTTATTGTAAAAGGATAACTTTATCTATGTCTAAACAATAATTATTTGATTTTTTTTAATTCAACAATATGGTCGACCTTGAGTTGGGACAACAATTATGAAAAACCATTTGTGATCAAACAAGTTTCAACAAGAGACCGCTCTAAAATTATTTAATAACGTTTGCCCCACCAAAAGTTATAACTTTTATATTCTGATATAATAGATATAATAGATTTTATTAAATAAGTATGGGAAAAAACTTGTACTCTTAAAATTGGTTTGAATTTAAGTGGGTATTTAAAGAGTTTTTGACTCTGGTATGGTGTTGTATTTAACAAAAGAAAGAAATTCGATAAATGTTTTTAGAAGTAATATTTATTTTGGGAAAGTTTAAAATTGGGGATATTTATTTAGAAAGTTTTTTAAAAGGAAAAGATCACCACTTTGAAAAATCCTAAGACTATATTTTGAGGGCTTCAAACATAATAACATTAATACAAATGGAGCTTAAAAGATCATTACAAGATAACTAAAAGGGCTTTAAATCCATAGCGCTTCAAGCCCTTAACGGACGCCAAACACAATTTTTCCTAAATTATTACATCAATGAGGGCTTCAAACATTAGTTAACCACTACACTTGATTTAAAAGGGGCTTTAGTGAAATGATTTTTATCTACATAACATTTAGATGATATTTTAACTAAACAACCAATACATATATTTTAAGGTGAAAAGAAACTAAAAAATTAATTAAATAACTATTTTAAAAGTGGTTATTGGTTATTAGATGAATGAATTGATCCTTCACCAACTGGAATTTAAGGAGATAATCGCTTTCATATAATTTGTTCTTTTATAATCTCCGAATGAAATATCATAATGACATTTAGAATAATCAGAATATGTTACTAAGTATAAGAAAATACATATTTGATTTTAAAGTTTCGACACTTTGTTATTGGTTAAGTTTTTAAATTCGACGAATACTCAAACTGGGTATTAAATCAAAGTAAACTGACCAGTTTACCATTTTCATTATAATAATCAAGTTCTACCTATCGTTCCATTTTTATCTCCCAATGTTCCAATGCCCTCTCTTGTCCTAACTCTCTATCCTCTTCACCCTCTGATTTGGCCGATAAAGTCTCACCTCCCATTTTTCATTGTAGCCATTGATGAACACAAATCACTGTTTCTTTTAACACGTCAAACACTTAGGATCCTATTTGTCCTACGTTTTATGTAATTTGTCTTCTAAAATCTCACCTCTCATTTTTCATCCCGCTAGCTTTCTATTGTATATATATTTTCCCGTCTTTCAGAAACATAAAATAACATAATCTATGCTAAATCTTGTGAGACCAAATATTTGATTATAATAATAAAGACAAATTTAAATTATGAATATAACATGTTTTTTCAACTAACAGTTTTTATTTATAAAACCAGATTCCATCTAATCATACACTTATAATGATCCGTATCATCACTATCTTGTGTAAGATAAACACCATACAATTCATAATGGGTTGTGATGAAAGTGTCATCTAATATTATCACGCCCAGAACACTAACTTCTAGATGAGATAAAAAAAACATGATAGATAAAATGCAAAAACTCACAGTTTACACGACATATGCGTTAGGACGCTTTTTTTAATTACCGTCACATATTCACATGCCCGTAACCCGTTAATAGCGTTAGAACACTAACCTAATTTCAATACAAAGTTTAACGTGTAAATAAGGTTGAGCATCGGAATCCTTCAGGAGGCTACCATCGTGTGTAGCGTCACCCACCTACATGTCTCCAACACCCTCAGCCCCTGCATATAAATAACCACTTCATCATTCCGATTTCCCCGAGGCATCACTCACTCACTCACAACACACACGCTGCTACCTGCTACACACCATTTCGATTCCAAAGGTACGTTCGAATCGTTTATTATATTCTTATATCTTCAAACACTTCAATACTTCAATTCATGTTCTATGCGTTTTGTTCCGTTAAATAATCATGATTTGTTGAGTTGTTAATGGATCTGGTGTGGATGATTTATGATAATGATTTGTGATATTGTATTGTTCGATCGATCGACGACGTCGAGTAGGAGAGTTGTTTTATTTGTGAATCGAAGTCGTTTCGTGTTTCAGAGAGTGTGATTTTGTAGTTTGTGATTTGTAGCGATGAGTAAGAAGCATTTGGTAGTTTAAAACGAGAAACGTCGATTTGACGTTTGAATTATGTGATTTGATATGTTGGCGGCTGAAAAACGTGCTTTGTTTGAAAGAGAATCATAAATCATGAGTTTGAAATATGAGTTTTTTTTTTGTGCAAGTGAAGAACAGATATCTGCTTGCTTATCGTGATGGCTTCAGCTGCAGCAGCGAATGGTTCTGACAAGATTAACCTAGAGGTAAGTTGATATTGTAGTTGATTGATTCTTGAGCTTGTGTGTTTTTGCAAATATTTGGGTGGAATTTTGCATTATAAGTTTTCAACTTGCCCTCAGAAATGTATATTGGTTCAAAATTTGCTTAATTGTACTACAACTAGTAACCAACAATGGTACGGAGACTAGAATTTGCTAGCTTATGATCATCAGACCAAATATGTTCAGATACATGTATAAGAGGCCATATGAGCTCCTGTGGCTTATGGATATCTGACATCTACTTTCAGTAAACCATGGATGTTGTGAAAATTGTTGCTCATCCAGAATTAGGTTAATTGGAATCATTAACAAGTGTTACCTACTAACAAAGGATGCTAATAAGTAATAACTAGTTACCAAAGCCATTTCAGTATTATACTGAGAAAGTACTAGTCTGTGCTGTTTTTTTCATTCTGGAAATAGTAGTTGCTTTGACATTAATAGTCAAGCAGCCTTGTGGTGCTTCATAACTTACACCTTTCTTGGTTTTGCTCGGATAGATGTATGTATTGTTGGTGTTGCACGCACACCACTTGGTGGATTCCTTGGTTCTCTCTCGTCTTTACCAGCCACCAAACTCGGTTCCATAGCAATTGAATGTAAGTTCACTGTTTTTCTTTTCCAAAGTTAGAAGCATGAGGTATATTTATCTCTTGCTCGAGGATTCCAATATTACTTCTTCGCTTAACATTTAATTTGTCCTGACTCTTATTCTGTAAAACTCTAGGTGCTCTAAAGAGGGCAAATGTTGATCCATCACTTGTGGAAGAAGTTTACTTTGGAAATGTCCTTGGTGCCAATTTGGGTCAGGGTCCTGCCAGACAAGCAGCGCTAGGTGCAGGAATCCCTAATACAGTGGTCTGTACATCTGTTAACAAAGTTTGTGCATCAGGGATGAAAGGTATGTCAACTTTATTTAATGTCCATCATTGAAAATCGCATTCGAAGTTAAAGAAGTCTATGACCAGTATCACAATGTAACATATATTTCTTGGTATTTCAGCAACCATGTTAGCAGCACAGAGCATCCAATTGGGTCAAAATGATATAGTTGTGGCTGGTGGTATGGAAAGCATGTCTAACGTCCCCAAATATGTCGCAGAAGCAAGGTTAATATTCTCATCCTTATGTTTAAGTAAAACTAAATTAAGTTTCTAATGTGTGAGGTAACTTGCAACACTGGGATTTGGTAGTTACCAAGGGTTTTATACAATTAACAGAGAAATCTCATATATGCTTCTATTCCTAACTGCAGGAAGGGATCTAAATTTGGACATGATACTCTTGTTGATGGAATCCTAAAAGACGGATTATGGGATGTTTTCAATGATTATAAGATGGGAAATTGTGCTGAAATATGTGCAGATACACATGGAATTACAAGAGAACAACAGGTAAATCAAATAGATTTAATTTGTAGCCTCACAAGTTTTTGATCTACAGTATAATACTTATCTTGATTTATCATATGAAAATAACGCAAGATGCACATATTAAATATCTAAATTACACATACAGGATGACTATGCCATTCAGAGCTTTGAACGTGGTATTGCTGCCAGAGATAGTGGTGCATTTGCATGGGAAATTGCTCCTGTAAGATTACTAGTTCTACTAGATGATCAAATTCAGAATATTGACTTTTTGTGAAACACCATAAATAACCATTGTGTTGAATTATACAGGTTGAAGTTCCTGGCCCAAGAGGAAAACCATCAACAATTGTTGACAAAGATGATGACTTGGCAAAGGTGGCCTGTCATAACAATCCCACATAATCACATATGCTAAATCACACACTCAAAGCTTAGTTTTTTCGAATCAACTTTTTTACAGTTTGATGCTGCAAAGTTAAGAAAATTGCGTCCAGCTTTCAAAGAGAACGGTGGCAGTGTTACTGCTGGCAATTCCTCTGGTATAAAGTAAGCATTTGTTTTCTCAATCTTCAAATTAAAGTAGATAATCATAATAAAATGATAAATAAATATATTGAATTTCATTTTCCACAGTGATGGTGCTGCTGCACTTGTTTTGGTTAGTGGGGAGAAGGCACTTAAGCTTGGCTTAAATGTGATTGCCAAGGTTTCTGGATATGCTGATGCTGAACAGGTTACTAATATAATGATACATATAAAATAAAATGGATAGAAAATTAAATATGAGTATTAATAATCAAGAATTTAAACTCAATTGACGATAACTTGCAGGCGCCTGAGTTATTTACGACTACCCCAGCCCTTGCCATACCTAAGGCTATTTCTAGAGCTGGATTGGATGCTTCTCAAATAGATTTTTATGAAATTAATGAAGCATTTGCTGTAAGTATATATATTTGGTGAAACTACAACAACTTTTATGCATGTGGCATTCATGAAAATCTGATACTTATGTGTGGTTGGTTAACTATTGCAGGTTGTGGCTCTTGCAAACCAGAAACTCCTTGGGTTGGATTCAGTGAGTTCTCTTCTCTAAACCCCTTTCTCTCTTTCACACACACCTGTGCAGGCGCACATGAAAAACATGCTATACTACACTTTACTGATGTTTTATTGGGTCTACTTTACAGGCAAAGCTTAATGTACATGGTGGTGGTGTGTCATTGGGACATCCTCTTGGTTGCAGTGGTGCACGTATCTTGGTCACTCTTTTGGGCGTAAGTCCTACTTTATACATATAGACCAGTTGAACCAGACCTTTTCCATAGAGGGTCACAGCATATCTTCTTTTTACAAATATTTCAACTACTCTACCTGCTACCGTTGCGGCTTCAAACTACACTTAAGTGACGCGTTGGATACCCTTGTTAATAAAAAATTTTACTGACTCCATCAAACTTCTCTAGTTCTACCTGTGTACATATATTATTAATTTGGCAATTTAACGGTTTTGAACTGATCTTTCTATTTTATTTTCAAAACCATTAGTTTGTATGGATCTCAAACCGGTAGAACAGACTAGCTTGCTTCGGTTTGAGCGGTTCAGTCGGTTTAACACCCCTAGCATGCACAGATGGAACATAGGTTAACTGGAAGGTGCTTTGATTGCAGGTTTTGAAGCAGAAAGGTGGGAAATATGGAGCTGCTGGTGTGTGCAATGGTGGAGGGGGTGCATCCGCTTTCGTGGTGGAACTTATTTAATTTATAGTCATCTTTTTCTTTGTAATTTATTTCTTCATTATTGCCATCAATAAACAATCTTTATTTAGTATCATCAAACTATTATTTCCATCCTTACGTCTTTTATTTAACTAAGAGGTAATGTGTCCTATAACCTTGCACAAAACCATGCCTTAAGTACTAAGACCTATTGTACATCGCGACGGTGTCACAACTTAAAAAACCGTGTGTAAAATCAAAAATGTAATATGTACTGTTGATTTAAGTCAAAAAATAGCAACATATGCTTCTTGCGGTCAAGACATATAAGCCAAATGCTCAGCCTTCTAACTCGAACCATAAACGGGGCCATGCTGTACAATTGTTGCTCCCTAACATGCTACAACTTGTATAATGTGCGAAATGCCCATCGAAAAAGGTACATTCGTCGTCTTACACTCTTGAAATCCCTAGCTTTCGCTCAAAAAGTCGTTGCAGGAGATAAACCTGAAGAACACTAGCCCCGATCAGTGCTGCTGATTCTATCAGTGCCTTGTGGACTGCCCTCTTACCCATTTTCTCATTCACTACAGTCTCAAAATATTAAAAAATGAAATTAAAATTGCAGCTTTAAATAAAAATCTCAAAATTCAAAGTGCATATGTTTCTTTAAAAGTTTACGTAAACTAGTTGAATTGTTTGTGAGCTACTCGAGATCAGCTTCCTAAAATCTCGAACCAAGCTATAGCTTAAAAATAAGCTCGTTTACTAAACGAACCCGAGCTTTGTATACCAAGCTGGGGTAGGCCGATAGACATGTGAGACTAAACTGGCCTATTATTAGTAAAATACTAAAATGATCATTTTTATTTGCTGTTACACACATGTATGTATGTATGTATTTACCTAATAAAACTGATTATACATATAAGTAGGATAAAAGTAACTAGATAATATATAAGAAAATAATTAATAAAGTTTTAATAAAAGACACATAAGCCGAGCTTGAGCTAGAACATTTTCTAACAAGTCGAGCTGGCTTTGGATATAGGGCTCGAAATGAGACAAGCTTGAGGTTTGTTAAGCTAAACAAGCCGAGCATGAGCATAGTAATCTCAAGCTCGGCTCACCTCATTTACACCCCTAAGGAAGGCATATGTTACCAACTGCCTGACGATCATTCTCGGCTTGCAACCAATGTTGTTCAAACTGAATGTTGTAAAGAGCCTCCTCCAGTTTCGCTATTTGATCAAACAATGGCTTGAAATGCTCTGCGTAAACAAAATCTTTATTCATGAAATGAACCAATAAAACGACAATCTTAATCGAGCAAAACGAGCAGAAAATGTTATTACTAGCATACCGTCCTTTGCGTGTTGATCGTGATACGCAAAATGACCCACTTGAACATCAAAATCAACGGTCTCGTGGTATGGAGACTTGTTTGTGAAGCAAAAATGATGTAGACCTTTTTTATGAGCAATGAATTCATACTTTTCACTAGTTTTATCGTACATATCGTGTATCTGTTCTCCCGCCGGATCTTTTATCTGATACACAATAAACACGAGTAGTTAACTTGTATCTGATACATATATGTATCGTGAATAAGCTTTTTTATAAAGTTTTTTTCTCTACCAACTACAACTATCGGTATACCTCATACCTTTTTTTATAATAAAAAAACAAAGAATTTGTTGGAAAAATCCAACAAATTCTAGTGATTTTGGACAGTTTTTGATACAAATGTTTACCCTTTTTGGGCTTGCTTATAGGAATTGTAACAAAAATAAAACTTTGATGACCTCAACCTGACACACAACAAAATTTACGTATCTATTAATATTCTGCTAACCAATAAAGCAAGATAAATACAGCTTGTGTAACAATAAAAGAACAAATAAAATGTCAAATATAACAATTAAACAAACAAACACACGCAAAAAGAACAACAAAAGTGATAAGATTAAGATGATTACCACAAGATCAATCCCGTCTTCGGAGTAATGCCATGGGGATTCGGCCTGAATCACGACGAATGAGACATACACCGTATCGCCTTCGTATTCAACATTGATGGACAGACACTCTTCTCTGTCGATCACAAATCTAATTCCCACAACGTTGGATGTTAGCAAAGATGATACGACAACAATCGTTAAAATTGTAGGAACCAGCATCGTTTTAACGTTCAAGAATCGTTACGATATAAGAATTCATAGAGTTGATTTTAAATTGTTGTGGATTATAGAAGAGATATGATCAATTGATAGATCTAAGAATTGGAGGACGATCGTTGACGAAGTTTGATGCATACAACGGTCATGTCGTTTTGAAGTCATGGGAATTGTAAAACTATTTAAAGACAACACGAGTACACGACCAATAAAAGGTGTTTCTTGACGATTATTATATATGAGTGATAGGGATAAATATATATTTTTAGTTATATATGAGTCAATTTATGGATGTATATATTGTTTTAATATTTAATCATTGTTTTCGTATCGTGTTTTAATAATTCAAACAATGGTCCATTGACAAATATAACTCATACCGATGATTCAGACGATCACACTTTTGAATTTCATTTTTGGTGTCAAGTGCAATCTCATTTGCATAGTTATCATAGAGTTAGACTTGATTTAGACGTGATTTCCATTTGATTTCACTATAAGGGATGGGTATTTCTTACGTTTCACTCATAATTATTCTTGTGAGAAATTATGAATTAAATAAACCTTGTCACAAAATAAAAATGTTGTTGGCTAATTATCAATGTAATTGTCATCAAGCAATGGATCATAACTTTGAGTTATTAAATTTGACTTGTCAAATTTAAATCATCTACGAATTAAGCGTGAGTATATTAAATAAAGTAAATACATTCCCTATTAAATTATATACAACCAAAGGAGGGTAAAATTATTAGAATAAAACATGTGTTATTGATACAATTTTTATTTTTTACTAACGATATATCTTGATAAACAAGTTTAAAACATAAAAATACAAAAGAAGGTTTATGTCATATATATTCTGATATGATTTCTATTTTATTATCAATATATTTTTAAAAAATTACATTCTGAATTTAGAAAAAATAATTTCTCAATTTAAATATAATTTAATTGTTTATATTATCAACTTTATCATCTACATTCATCATTTCATAATTTTTGTTTCATATTTTTTTTCCTTTGAAAGCCATTGTGAAGATCACTTAAAAAATTACAGACATCAAATGATTTTGTTTATCTTTTAGCAAAAGGTTTCTTGGTTTGTCTTATAGCATAAGTTTTCTTTTTTCTTTTACTCTATTAAGTTTATTAATATGAATACTTTACCCCCCTATACTTTATTTTTTAACACATTCATAATCGTTAACAATCACTTAACCGTTAATATTTTTGCGGGTGCGTATCGACGTTCAAACATGAACTTTTAACAATTACTTTTTTTTTTCTATATAAACCTTGAGTATAATCACTAGCCCACCATTTGTTTTTGTATAAAGTTTTGAACGTTATCAACGACATAACTATTTCATTTTTCTTATACAAAGTTATGTATAAAATCAGATTCGCGACAACGTTTCTTCGCCATTTTTTCAGTGTTTTACACCCCGCCACAACACAGGGTGTTATACTAATTCAAACTCTCCTCCCCACATACACAATATATTATCCTCTCCCCTTCCATTCTAAGAGTCCCTCACGAATGGTGTTCATCCACACGGATGTACCACCTCCGTCTCTCCTACCTCTCTCGTGCATATCAATGTCATGATGTCATAATGTCACTTCCAACTCACTGATTGAGATGAACTCCCAATCGTGGACGCCTTCAAGTGATTAAAGAAGGTTTGAGTTATATGAACACCAAAATTTGTTATTAGGACATCCATATGTCTCTATGTATTTATATGTATGTATAGAAAGAGATAGAGATAATGAGTGTATAGTGGGTGTTATAATACTCCCCTTAAAGAAAGTAATAGAAATTTGTCATAATGTAGGTATTTTTGGAGAGTTGATATTATATGACAAAATAGATAACTAAAACGCAATACCTTAAGTTACAACTTACAACCACAAAATAGCTTCAATTGGGCTGGGCCCGTCCTACAATTAGGTTGTGTACAGTTTCAGATCTAACGGCCCACAAGTTACTCTAATATCCAAACACTAATCCCTTAAAAAATCTACAAGCCGAGCCGGGCCGGGCCGAATAATGTCACATCTTAACACAATAACACTTGTTTTTTCATGCCTAACGCCCTAACTTATGTCAGTCTTATGACATGAAACCAAAAATAACAAGGTTAACAATTGTATTGTAATATTATATATACCTGCAATTAGAAACTGCATATTTACAGTTTGCAGAAACTAGTTTGCACTGAATGGGCCAGGGTCCTTCTTCTCCTCCTCCATAGCTAACCTCTGCAAAAGCCCGTTAAGATGATTGCGAAATTCCAAAAACATATCTTTTAACTTTTTAGCTTTTGTGTATTCTTCTGTTCCTAATCGAACAACCTTCAGTTCGTTCTTTGTACAGCGATTCTGGGATTAAGAGGTCAAAGATCAACACAGAAAATTAAAAGAGAATACAGGAAATTTTAATTTTTGAAATAAAGATGCACAAGTGGTCCATTGACCCGGACCAGTCCAAGATTTGGACCGAAACCACTCCTAAAAAGCCCAGTTCTGTACGCCCAGTTCGGTTTCCACGAATCCAGTCCAAACTTATACAATTAATATTTGACTTCTTCTACTCCTTTTGTGTGTGTGACTTTTTTAATGACAAATTTGCCTCTTGCAACAGCCATACAGAGCTAGTTTGATTGACAAAATCAGAAATATATTTGATTCGAAATCAATAAAAATGAAAAATGTTGGTTAATATTCTCTACAATGATTGTGTTCATAATTGGATGCCAAAAATCGCTTGCTCTTATTGAACTTCTCTTTTTCTCATAATTTCACGTGCATTTTACGTAAAAAAAATTCGGTTACTTTTACGCTACTTGTTCAAAATTCGTATAAACCAATTCCGCCAAAAACAATGGTGTAAAATTTTAACCAACATCATTCCTATCTGGAGCACGAGTCGAGACAATTGATTTTTTTCCCGAATATGTCAGGTGGGAGGAGCAAAACTGTCATTGGGCATGCTAGCAAAAGTTAAGAAATAAATAAATAAATAAAAGAACCTTTTCTTAAAGGTCAGGCTTTAAATTAAAACTGAACCAGGCTTAACCTGTCCTATAATTAGGCCAGGCTTGAACTGATTCTATTATTAACACTCAACAGGCCTTCCAACTGAAATTATACATGATCAAGGACCATTGGGATGAGACATTACCATAACCGGGCTTAATGACACCAGTTTCAGGCCAGGTCAGGCCTGGACTGATCCTGGTCTTTGGACCACCTTTGCAAACAGAAATGCAAATTTTTGAAACTTTTACAGTTTTACCTCATACTTAGGCTGCAAGCTGCGCAGGTTTGTGTTGAATGTTCCACTTCTAAGCTTATATTCAGCTATTACCCATGGCCTACAAGAAATAAAAAACCAGAACAAATACTAGTAATTAATAAACCTTAAACGCCTGCACCATAAGTCCATAATATCTCATGTTAACATACAGATGAAAAGAAAATCCAATGCAGAAATTCCTAAGTTTCAATAGACCAATAAATGTCATTTTGCAAGCTGGCAACTTCCTGTTAAGCTATTCTATATAATAATAATCCTTACCTTCCAGATGAGGATACAATAAAGTGATTCGGATTGTTTATAAATTCGTATATCCTTTTCAACTTTGTTTTGCTATCCACCAAGATTGCTCCCCTTGCATATATTTCGGCTAACGAAGTTGGAAAGACAAATGCTTGTGCTGTGATTAAAGTCCGTTCATGTATAAAATCCATCATTAACAATGGACATAAATCTTTCTCCAAGTTTTCCAATATGATATAATGATGTCTGTCGGTATGTTTCGCACCTCCCAAATCTATGTCCTGATCACTCAATTCAGGGCAGAATCTTTCTCTCCCTATCGATGAAAAAGCCAAATTAAAATGAGTTCTGAAATCATTATTATTGAAAACAATGTTCGGTTAAATCACAAAACCTGCAGAGAATCCAGTGTAAGAACTGTGTCCAGTGCTGCCAAACTCCTATGAGATCAAGCAACAAACCATTTCTAAATACACCAGAAATCATAAATGAGGAAAACCGCAAGAAAAATGACATTAACAGAAAAACTTGCCTGTGATCTACTGATGGTTTCATTTGAGCTTGTTTTGCGGGACAAGAGTGGAGTCTTGGGGATCAGAAAAAATTCAAAAGAGAACCGTTTAAGTATTTCTTTCACAAGTTCTGTGAATTTGGCCACTGTTGGATCAACAGAACCAGACTTAATGAGGTATATATCATCAAGATTTGCGGCTGTTGTATTGCCCTCTTCTGGACCATGCTGCCAGAACAGTAAATAGGTGCACAAACACTTCTCCGGCGTGTGTTCTTTGTAACGCACCTATACAATAGAGAATAGAAAATTATGTGCTGAAATCAGTACTATACATTTTCACATTTTCACATTTTCCCATTTCAGTGGCTCCATATAACTAATCCAAGGAAGGCAACAACTAATTCTATCCTACACGGGGTCAGAACCAAGGGGGACGAGCTAAGCCCGGTCACCAAAATGAATCAAAATTTTGTTATAACTTCTACAGGCCTACCGCTTTTTAAGGAAAACACGAGTTTTACCCTTAGATGTATTAGTAAAGAAAAGGACTTAACATGTCCCAACCAAAAAGTTCAGTTTCCAATAATCCTACAAGATTCTCCAAATTGGCTACATAATCTGCATAGTGATGAAATAAACATGGGGCTTCTGCAGGCTATTCTCACCCAATCAAACTCAAATCACCATCTATAATCTGCCAAACTAAAACCTATGACAATTTGCAAGAAATAACAAGGCCACAAGCTGCAGTTAGGTCTACAGTAAGATACACATTATCATACACTTTCACACTTCATCCTACTACACACTGATTCACGTCAATCGAAAAGGTTTCCACACTGATCAAACAATTTTATACAACAAGCATTGGCAAAGCTTAGATAGGGTGCTCTTTTTTCCATCGTTAGTGTTAATTTTCGGTCCTGCAGTGTAAGTTTTGGCCCAGCAGTGTAATTTTTTTAATAATATTAGAGTTGTTGTGTGGTTCAAGCTCCGCCAAGGTCACAGAAGAACAATTAACACAGAGAATCAGATAACCTCAGCATGATGTACAGTTACATAATTTCATTACTCAAAAATCAAACAAAAATTTAGTAAAATTAAAGATACAATACATACAGCATCAACAACGGCGTCAAAGTACCGCAGTTGTCTATCGCCTGTATACGAGGCACACACCATGAACCCTTCGGTAACTCTAGAGCACTCATTATCCTCGATCGGTTCGGATTCCGGTCGGAACCGCCGGAGGAACTCTCCGATTGCATCGTTGGTGGAGAAATCGGAGACGGAGAAAAGCTCGTCGGAGTCGCCGTCAACGAAGTCCTTAAACTTCACGCGGAGGCGATTTTGGGGTTCTAGAAGGACGCCGCAGGTGTACCAACCGTCGTCTTTCGTCGACCTGTACTCGAGGTTGTAGTTGATGCTGCCGGAAGTTGACATCACCGGTGGTTCGAGGGTGGGTTCAAGGTGGTGAGTGGTGACGGTTCGTTCGGAACATGCACAGTCTGAGTCGAGATGAAATTGGGAGAAAGGGTTGGGTTGTGGCTAGCCCGAGTTGGGTGAGTGATCAGTGAGTCGACTCGAGTATGTGGTTTAAGTGTTTAACGCGCTCGAGTTAAATCGACTCGAGTTTTTTTAAAAAGTACGAATACATTATGCTTTTGTGTGTAAAATATAAATCAACTCGAGTTGATTTATTATTTTTTTTTTATTTCTTCTAACATGACAAATGGTTTTTAAACGATTTTGAGTAAGAAGATTAGTAATGTTTTTGACTAGTTCGAATCAATGTTTTTAGAATCGGATCGGATGTCGAACCGGACGTCGTACTTGTTTGGTGGTCGAACCGGTCGGACTGGATTTAAAACCGGATGACGAACGTCATAACTATATATATAGTATATTAGAGCATTCACAGTCCATTCCTTATCTTTATTCATATAATTACACTAAAAACACTATTCTTTCTCTCATTTTTTTAATTAAATAATATTTTTTTATACCTTTATCATTATATTTTCTCTCTTCTACACTCACAACAAATGTTAAAAATATTAAAAAATTATAAGGGTTTGAATAGTAATTCCTTAATTTACAGATTGAACGGTAACATTTCTCTCTCCTCCACTCACAACCACTTACAACCATTCCATATAATTTAAGAATTACACTCACATAAATATACCAAACCTGCTGTGAATGCTCTTATATATAGTTATATATATAATTTAATATAAGCAATTTATGTGTGTATTTTATAGTTATATAAAACTTAACAATAATCTTATGTCCAACACACTAATTTATTGTTCAACACCTTGTTTTTACCCATTAAAATCCAAAATTTAAAAATATTAAAAAATTATAAGGTTTGAACAGTAATTCCTTAAATTTACAGATTGAACAGTAACATTTCTCTCTCCTCCACTCACAACCACTTACAACCATTCCATATAATTTAAGAATTACACTCACATAAATATATCAAACCTGCTGTGAATGCTCTTATATATATAGTTATATATATAATTCAATATAAGCAATTTATGTGTGTATTTTATAGTTATATATAAAACGTAACAATAATCTTATGTCCAACACACTAATTTATTGTTCAACACCTTGTTTTTACCCATTAAAATCCAAAAAAGAAAACACAAAATCCGGTTCAACCCCGGTCCGGTTCCCGGTCCAACCATCGATTCGGGACTAACCGGTCGGTCGAACCCTTCAAAACGAGTTGATGCGAACCGGTTCGCACCCCCCCCCCCCTCCGATTTCCTTCCAGTCAGACCGGTTGGACCGGCCGGTCCGATCCGGTCTCAAAAACAATGGCGGCAATCGCCCTTTTTTTTGCGGGTGAAACATCAGATATTTTTTATTTTTCTTAGTTTTTTCTCATCGTCCCAATCTTTTCAAATTAATTCGTTTTAAAATTTTTATTTAATTAATATTTTAGTATATTGCACTAAAATTAACATATCCTTTTCAAATGTTTTTCAATATCTTTTGTTATATAAGATTATATATCATTTGTTATATAATATTATATAAGATTGCACATCTTTTATTGTATTATATAAGATTACATATCATACATATTCTAGAGACAAAAATCATTTCTCATATGTTCCAACCGCCCCAAAAAGTTAATTAATGTGGTGGAAGCTTTCGGTGATACCCGTTGAAAAAACACCAGGTGGAGAACTTATTTACGCACCGCGTTTTGGGGTGATGTTCCCACCTTGGGTCAGGTATTCCCCATTCCTCCTGGTTCACGCTTTGTGTCCTCCAAGTGAGCTACGAATGGGGAGATTTAAGGTTCAATCATTAACAACTACAATGTATATATAAGGTATAGATTAAAAGTTTGATAGATTTGTCGTTCAAAAAAATTAGTCCCTCCTATCGTATTATTATTATTTTTATTTGAATGACGGTTGAAACTAACACAATACGCGAGTGAGCCTTCCTGAAACAAAATATCAACCATTCATACTGATTTTAACTCACCCAGAAACACCATAAAAAACTACTATTTTGTGAAAACCTCATTAAGCCTAATCCTAAGACCTTAAACATCCCAAGCCTAAACTATCACCCGATACAATTAGACCAAATGCTCCTATCACATTAGTCATTCCAACTTTTCAAATCACGTACTGGTATAGTATACATTTGGTATGCAACAATATACATATCAAATCACATCAATAGAATGGTTGATTCCCAACCCCTTTAAACTAACCGTTGTATGGTAATTTAGAAAAGAAAGATGTGATTTGATATTTCAATATAAATTCTAAAGCAAAATGGATTTGAATCTAATGGCGTCAATAAATGTAAAAAGGATACTTATATGCAAATGGTTGAGGATTCAAGTCATGTCACAAACAAATGTGTAATGGTAAAAGTATGATTAAAGTGAATAACCCGTTTAAAAAAAAAAGATAACCTTAAGAATATAGGCAAGAATATATAAAGATACAAAAAATTGTCAAATATAGCCGTTAAGACTGTTGCCACATATCCTTTGAACTGACAGTCAGCTCAAGCCTTGAGCAAACCATAACCAAAGGACCGTTCCTAATTATTATCTTTATTGAGCGAACATATATAAACAAGATTCATGGTGTTGGAACCAAACCAAACCAACTCTCATGTTTCAAAGAGTTTAAGCAGCAAAACAACCAGAATCTTTAATATAAAGCTGCTACATATCACCTAACCCATTATATCTTTACCAAAAAGTTCTCTAATTCCTTCTGTTGGATCTTTCTGCTTCACAATCGACTCCCCGACCAATATCTGCAACAAGCAAATGGATTTCTACTTTTAATCCCACTCTACACGAACAGAATAAGTATCACATTGATCAATATCAACAGCATAAAAGAAGTTGAAGTTCCACTTACAGCTTTCACACCAGCTTCTTGTACATAGGCAACGTCAGCAGGAGTGAACAGTCCAGACTCCCCAACCACCTGAAAGTTTTAAAATTTTTCAAAAAATCGCAAAGCAAAAACCATTTAAACATAAAACAAGCAATATTCTCACTGGGTTGTACTTACTAATATGTCCTTCTGTCGGATCATTTCCCCACGTTTTCCTTCAAGCAACTTCTTTGTGTTGCTAATGTCGACTTCAAATGTTTCTGCGTGCGTGGCATGAAATTGTTCAAAAATATGGATTGTAAAGAACATAGATTATCCTAATGAAGAGATGATGAAATAAATAATTAAATGAAAACAAATTACAGAAACACAGGGCGTACCAAGGTTACGATTATTGATGCCAATGAGTTCAATTCCATCAATTGCCAACATCCGATCCATTTCATTTTCATCATGTACCTGAAAGCAAAATTAGAGATAAAACATTGTACATTAAGTAACTTATTAAATACTCCACAGATATAAAGATATATAATTCTTAATATAAAAAATTATTATTTAAACAAGGACATGACAACAAACGACTCAAATTAAGCTTCAATCTACCTCAACAAGTGCAGTCAGTCCAATCATTTTGCAAATCTTAATCATATATTTTATATCAATATCTGGTAAAACAGCTGCAATTAATAAAACACCATCTGCACCCTTTGTTCTTGCATAATACAACTGCCATGCATCCACAATAAACTCTTTGCACAAAAGAGGACACTGCATTTTAGAATAATGTCAAAACGTGCTAAAACTCATAAATTGTAGCAGAAAGATAAAAGACTTAAAAAGCATACCTTGACTCCAGCATTACGTATAGCCTCTAGATTCTCAAAGCTTCCCTTTAAAAAATTCACAAAGAAACATAACATAAACATCAAAACACCATCAATTTTAAGTTAAAGCAACATGCTATGATTAGTAATCACCTGAAAATATTTTGCATCAGTCAAAACACTAAGGCATGCTGCTCCACCTTTCTCATAAGCTTGTGCGACTTCAACCTGCCACGAGGACAACTTTAGGAAATTTACTGGAAGATAAAATGGGAAGAAATGTCAACAATAAAAGCTTAGTGGTTAGGGTTTTATTACAACATGATGCAATTCGCTTACACATTTTGTCACTTTATGAAGAAAAAAACATATTCTACCATACGTAATAGACCACCAAATCTCCGATTTACTAGTATTGTATGTAGGTAACCTTCGATAACAAGTAAATCATTGACATGGCACACCACTGTGTCATAAATAACTGATGACAAGGTCACCAGTTTACCTGCTACATACGGGCAATTGCATACAATGGTGAAAAACTGTAAGGGTGTTACATACAACGGGGAAAAAAGAACATTTTTCTTACATATAATAATGATAATATGACAAAAAGATGAAAGCAAGTTACATTCTGGTGTAATTCTCAAATGCTTATAAGTTCATTGTGGGAACACAACCTTATGCATGCATGATATATTTCTTCAGATGCACATGTATTAATACATGTATATATCCATTAATATATGCATACATACACCCACATATCTACATAGAGATTCAACTTACAGGATGAAAATCTTCCCTTAGAACACCTCTACTTGGTGAAGCCTTTTTCACTTCAGCAATTAAAGCAGGCAATCCTGTTCGTAAATATGATGCCTTGAGAGCTCCTAGAAAGTCTCTTGGAGGAGAAGCGTTTTCAAGAGCCTTTTTTAGTGAAAATATAGGTTTTCTCTCTTTCATCTGAAAAAAAAAAGGGTTCTTTAAGTAGAGTAATTGATAATTGCTACAATATTTGGATTTGCATTTTCTAACAGACATTTTAAAAAGGGCACATGAATCAACTTTAAACATTTTGATAACCAGACTCTGATTCTGATTACGGTTATTCAGGGGCCAAAGTAATCAGTTTTGGATAATCATTTTCATGCCGGCTAAAGCGTAATTAGTTGTCTATATATCCATTGTTTTAACCTAATTTTAAAACTTTCAATCCCATTTACAATGCATCACTCATTTTTTTCCAAAAGAAATGTCCTGTACTATAATGGTAGATTGTTATCGATTCCTTAAACAATCAAAATTGCCAAATACTCAAACATCAATAACGAACTATTACAATTTCAAACGTGTAGAAGCTCATCCAGCAATATCTACTATACCCATTTTATTACAAGTGTTCAAGATTTAAGGACAAAACAACAAGTTCCTATCGAGTCTCTTAACCAAAATTTACTGGTTCAATACTCAACATCAACATGGGTGTGTGTATGTGTTCCTTTTGTATTTACCTTATTTAAAGAGCAGGATTTTTTTTTTCTAAGAAAAAACATACCTGGGCAACCTCTGTGTCTTTGTTCCACACAATCTCCTCGAGTATGTTACGAGGAGTATTCCCTTCATTCTGTAACCGAAACTCAAAAGGACCAACATAATGCAAAGGAGGTCCTGTTGGTGGTCTTCTTCTTATCCGAATACCCTGAGTTGCAGCTATTTCATCTTTTAGAACCCCAATTTCCCAATCTTTACTTTTCAATTCCTCAACTACTGAATCACTGGTTGAAGTAGCAATTAAAGGCCCATCCTTCGTACCAGACTGCAAAATTAATCAAGCAAAAATCCTTAATCATCTGCAGATTCATAAACTATCGAACAAACACATCTTTTCCACTACCACGCATCTCCAATTACGATATCCTCAAGTTTTAAATCCAATAAACGTGAAATCAAACACACTCATGAACAGTTAATCCTGCATTCCATTTGTAAAGGACTTTGGGATTAATTTCACATTTGCACAGATTTAGGTTTTAGATGATAGATTGACAGGGCATCTGTTTTCAGATGAATGACAGTCAAATTCACGAACAATCTACATCAAAATCTCAAACAGATGAAAACCCACGGTGAATCTGATCAATTCGCTTACGATTAACAGATCATAAAGCTCCAGATAGTAAGTAAAATCAAAATTTAAACACACGATTCACCTGTTGAGCTCGAATGCAAGTAAGATTAGTTCTGCGGCCTTCCATTAGGATTGATGGCGACTTCCGGTGATTGAATCTGGAGCTAGGGTTTATGGAATCGGAATAAACCCTAAATCCCACATGCATCAAAGCTTCCATTTTAACAGCTTCAATGTCAAGTGAAGTTGATGTCAAAGGGTCGTTTTAGATATAAATAGGCCACACGATGAACTTGACCAGAATATAAGTGAAATGATATTGTTTGAAAATGATATTATTTGAAAATCTTCAAAAGATTTGTTTTTGGAAAAATATAATTTACAATGATATTTTTGTTTTTCTTAAATTTCATTCAAGGATGAATAAGATTAAAGGTTGTGTTTTTGAGTTCTTTTTTTATAAACAAAACAAAAGAAAATAGATGAAAAGTGAAAAGTAATGTTACTTTAAATCTTTAGTGATATGGGATTAAATAGTATTTAAATGAGAAAATTGTTGTTAAAAGAAAATATTAATAAGATTAACATAATACATAAAAGAAATGTACAGACAAGTAGACAACATTAAGTTAAGATAAACAATAAAGTTATATTTTAAATCTGTTTTTAATCAAAAGTAATGCATTTGATGTTTCACTTTAAAATGTTATATGTTTGGCATTTAATGTTTCACTTTAAGGTCTATTAGAAAATCTTGTTAAACAAAAGTAGCAGTTTTGCTCGTTTAAACAATTTTGGTGACGATTCTGTAAACATCTTTGTTTCATCTTCTTGCAATGGCAATGTTGGTGATAGCGTGGTGGTGCAATGGTATGTGTGGTGATTAGACAAGAGAGACACATGCAAAAGAATGTTATAAATGGTATTTAGTTGTTTAGATAAGAGATGTTCGTTATCATTTTATAGAACATTAAAAGTTTTTTTTTTTTTACTGAAGGTGGAATTATACCTCCAAGTATGTTATAATAAATAATAATTACATATCTCAAACATACAACTTTGAAAGTTAAACAAGTGTTACTTTTGAAAAAGTGTTAACATACTATACATTAATTTATTATTTGAAATGTCACATAGACAATCACTGGATTCAGTTGGAACTCATAATTCATGTAAATCATAGAAACATTGTGTAACTAATTCTATTATTTAGGTTGTATCAGACATGTATTGTTCATAAAGATTAAACATGACACTTAGTATTAGTGTTGTTATAAATCTTACAGGTATTATAAAATAAAGTTTTAGCTTGTAATATTTTTTTTTTTATTATTATTTTTATCATCATTAGTTTAGGTTATCCTTGAGTTTCATCTAATATCTCCAACAATTTGACGTGAAAAAGAATTTGTAGAACGTTCGTGTAATGTAGAGAAGAAAGGGAGGAGAAAGATATCATGTAAGAGGGGGCATAAAAGAAATGGATAGAGGGGGCAATCCTTTCTTACAGGTTGACTTGAGGAGAATGATTATGTCTCGTGAAAAGCTAACAAAGTAGATGATCTAACTAGGGTTTAAATTCTATCTTCTTAACTTAGTAAAAACTAAATCAACCTATTTTTTTCATTACTATTTATTTAAATATGTGCTTTCACGTTAACAACATGTTATAAAGTAAAGAACAAAAAGAAAGACCGAAATATAGAGAGTTATGCAATCCATAATGTCGTAATATTTTATAAAGCTATAATACAATTATATAGTAACTCATACGTATTTAAAAGTATTAAATAATTTATTTTTGGAATTTAAGTCAAATGTCGAATTGGTGCAATGGTTTGGTGTGTTTTTTCAGGGGCTGAAGCGGGTTCAAACCCGGCCTACTAGTAGCATACGTTTTTGATCTATTGGGCTTTTTTTCTTTATTTTTTCCTTTAAACTATGTCGTTTTCTTTTCGAATATTTGTTTCATTTAAGTTATTTTATAATGACTAGAGCGCCCACACTTGATGAAACTTGCATGCGTGTTACAATATGAATTTAACCACGTTAATGTTATCGTACGACTCCATTGCAATGGTTGTTTCTTTGGGTAAATCGCTTTCTAATACTATTATGTCGTAATTTGTGTGCATAATATTGTTTTAGTATGTTTCCTTTGTGTATTTAAGCATGTTAATGTCCATGCCAAAAAACGCGTAACGAAGTTTGCAAACACCATGCTAGGTGCACAACGCCGTAACGTGCGGCAAATGAACATTCAATTGATGATACTTCTAACTACATCCAATTAAGCACCGCTTTAGACTACATGTTGTGGGGGCGCGAAGGGCAGGGCGCCACCCACGTGGCCGGCCATCTTGTCACGAACATTGCAACACACGGGCGCTAATGGGTGGGCGTGTGAACGGTCGCGAGGGGAAAGTAGCCGTTGGACTTTGGGAAAATAAAAAAAGAGCCATTGGCTCAATTAAAAAATATCAAAAAATTAATCCCCCCTATAAATACTACCCATTTTATAAAAGAAAAATCACAACATTCATATCTGCTCTCATCATCTTCATATTTTATAAAAAAAATCATCTAATCCACAACAGGGGGCAGGCTAATTGATCAGGGCTCTATTCAATGCCCAGTCAGTGTCACGTGTCATAATTTTACTTGTTAAATTTAGAATGAATAGAGTTTCACAATACATAATGTTATATATAAACATATCATAAGAACTAATTTATATTGTTTCTTTTAAAGACAACTTTCTTAATAATTGTATACTTCCACAAATGAGAATTCAATAAAAGAAACAAATCCATCTTTTATTATTCCTTGAGATGTCACCCTCAAACAAAAGGATGATATTTTCGATTGTTTTATTCCAAAACATATATAATTTTTTATGTTTGAAACTACCTCTTATACCCGAATAAATCTTTTTGATACAGGATGTCAACTGTTTATATTGATTCTGATACTTTAGTCCTGACTTATTTAGAAACATTAAAAGAAATCTACCACTATGAGAAAATCTTCTTATGTCAAGTTTAAACTTAAAACCTTAAAGACTCCAAATTTAAACCACTACCTCATATCATTAGACTATAATAATAACAACTCTAATAGGTTGTTTGATAGTATTTTAACGATTCTTTTAAGAGATTACTTCTGAAGTCGATTAGAGTTAGAATATGTCTGGTTTACTTAAAAATCATATTTTAATAGGTAAGTTTAAAAAACATACCGAATGATCGGAGGGTATACCACATATGTCTCACTACTTTAATAAAAGAGTAACTCAAAGGGACACGTGTCAACAATATATTTATTCTCATAAAATTTATCCCGCTTCTCTCTCCTATATATAATCACATTAATTACTAATAATGTTATTTAATTTATTTTAGATTAAAATAATTTTTTTCATAAATTAAAAGATATTTTTTTATTAATGTTATTTCTAAGAAAATAATTTTTTATAAAACAAGAAAACTTTTTAAAACATTAAACATTTTTCAAAATATGAAATATTTTATAATTGATGTTTTATAAAAGTAAAATTTTTATAAATAAAAAATAATTAAAATTGAGATTTATAATAAGAAAAATTTGTTAAAAATGTGAAAGTTTTTTAAAACCTTTATAACAAAAATAAATTTTCCATTCAATTTATAATAAGAAAGATTTCAATCATAACTTATTTTAAAATATCAATTTGTAATTAATAAATTTTTATCATACTTAATATTTTTTTATTCAAACCGTGTAATACAAAAACTAGTTTAGTGATAAATCAATAAAACATATAATTAGCACACATGTTTAGTGAACCTTAATTAGTGTAAAAACATATATGATGCCGGCAGTGACGTGGACAATTTGGCAGCAATGGAACCATCGTCGACCTCAAGAACCAAACATCATCCCCATCGCCATTGGAGCCACTGTGAGGATATTCCTCTCTGCATCCATACACCTCTTGTACATCCCGCTTCAAGAGTTGTACCATGTTCACTCACACCCCCCCAATTTCCTGCAACTTTCCTTCACTCCATTCCCAAAACCCTAAATTCAAACTCCCCTATATAAACCCCTCGAACTCCCCTCGTTCTTCACAATTCAACACGCAAGAAGCAAATTCCCACATTTGACGAAAAGGGTTCACCTTCAAATCTGTAGGAATTCACTAGACACTCAGAAATCGCAAAACCCTAATTTGGAACAAGAAAATTCAGTCAAAATCGCCGGCGAGATGGGCGGCGGGGGCGGCGGTGGTGGTAGCGGAGCAATTTCGTTTTTAATCTTCTTGCTATATGGTGGACTCATGTATTACGTATTTAATCTCGCCCCCAATCAAACTCCGGTAATGATGTTTATCTGATGCAATTTTACTTCAATTGTCAATTAGGGATGAAATTAAGCTAAAATCAATAAATTTTGATCATATTTCAGTCGACAGACATGTATCTTCTGAAAAAGCTTTGTTTTTTGATCGGAGACGATGGGTTCCAAGTGAATCCAGTGATTATATCTCTGTGGAATATTATGGGATTGTGGCCGTTAGTGTACAGTATGCTGCTGATTCCATCTGGAAGAAGGTATGATCAGTTGATTGATGGATTTTGATTATATATTATGGTTATAAACTTGCAATGATTTATGAAAGTTGTTTGATTTTGAAGCTCAAAAGGGAATGTTCCTGTGTTTCCATTTGCCATACTGTCGTTCTTCTTGGGTGCATATGCTCTTATACCGTATTTTGTTCTTTGGAGACCACCGCCGCCGGTTACTGAAGAATCGGAGCTGAAAAGATGGCCTCTGAACTTTCTTGAGTCAAAATTGACAGCTGGGGTATGATATTTTTGTATGATTGTTGATAAAGTTGAGAGATTTTGACCAATTTGTCAACAACCATGCATTCCTGGTTTTGAGAAGTGTGTGATTGGATTGTTTAACCCATTTAACCTGTTCACGACCTGTTTAACCTGTTTATGATTCATTTAACCCAATTATTACTACCCTTTAGCCCGGTTAATACATTTACAACCTGATAAACTCCTGTCAACCTGTTTGACATGTTAATGCAAATGGGTAATGGGTTATATGGGTCGTGCTTGGGTTACGTTATTTTAGGGGGCGTGTGGGTTAGGGTTGATGTTTTTGACATGGATAAAAATATGGATTATGTTTTGGTTTAACAATTTAATCTGCCAACTAGACATAATTGGCACCCCAAACGTATGCAAGCGGTGCTTTATATACGACTAGATAAGCCTTATGTACAACTAAAAGTTGCATCTCTCTCATGCTAGTTTTGACCAATTTTGACCCACATGCGCATGAAGCTGCATTTTTCGACTCACTTTCTAGACATGCACTTTTGCGAACTGTAGTGTTTTTCTTTTGCCGTTTCATTAAAGATATGATTTTATCGCTGTTTTACAAATACAGTTTAAATAACTACCCAACAGGTAATATTTGCTGTAGGATTCGGTCTGATTGTTAATGCGGGCTTAGCCACCGGGACAATGGAAGGAGTATTTCCAGTACTTTGGAGGCAGTAGACTTGTAAAGATACTACTCACTAGTTTTAAATTTTCATTATAATACGTATTAGCTAAATAAACATGATGCTGATAAAGCGTTGTTTGTTGCTTGCAGATACATGTTACTAGCATTGATTTTACACTTCTATCTTCGTTTGCTCCGTTTTGGGTTTATAATGACATGAGCACTCGAAAATGGTGAGCCACAATCAATTTCTTTTCTTTTTCTTGTTGGTGCATGTTTTTTTAGAATCATTAGGGCCCAGTCGTTACTTTTCTAACCAAGTAGGACACAGTTTGTGCCGAGCAAATGACCTTTAAGGGCTTATAGGCAAAACCCAGTGGAAGTTGCATTTGAACTTGAGAGCAACCTCTGCTTGAGGAATCAAGCGCTCACCAGTGAGTTTGTGATTATTACAACTTGTAACTTCGGCAATTAGTTCTTAGTAGCTACAACAAAACTGATTACCAAAGTGTAAAATGAAATAACCTAATTAGGCTTGTATAAACCCAATTTGAGTCTTTTACTCTCTTCTTTTCTAGAATGATTTTGGGGTCAGTAACTATTAATTTACGAAACAATCAAACAACTGATTATCTATATTATGATACAACCTTAAACAGAAAAAGGCATATCCAGTTATTGTCTCCTAAGGTCCTACTGCCTTGATTATCTATTCGGGATCATAATATTATACGTTTTGAATTGTAGGACCGACAAGGGGTTTTGGCTTCTTCCGCTATCCGTGGTTCCATTCCTGGGTCCTGCTTTATATGTTCTCTTGAGGCCATCATTATCAGCAGTTGCTGTTGCATCTAGCGAGCCTGCATTGAAGCAGGATTAATGCATTTGTGTCTGTAGTTTGAAGGAGTCATTTGATTGCTAGAACCAGAATGGGAATGAAAATGATCAAACTATCTCAGAATGTCGGTTATAATTGTAACCTTTTGCAAAGAATGAATGATAAGTCTTTGTAGAAAGAGCCAATAATGCTCTTATAGTTGTAATAAAAGGGTCAATTTTTTATAGTAGAGGAAGTGATCAAGTGAATGTAGCATACATGTGAATCACCTGTGTCAATGAATCAGGTCTTGATCTAGATTTGATGTAATTGAATTGGCATATTTTAAAAACTCGATTCATTAATCCAAACCCTCATACGTTTCCACGTGCAGGTCGACAAGTCGTTTTGGCTTCTTCCATGACTGATGGTCCCATCCCTGGTCCGGGGTTGTGTTCTCGAGACCATCAAAGTCAGCAAAAGGGTGATGCTTTTTTGGTGATTATAGATGTAACTTATTGGGCGTATACTTGAAAATTTTACTATTAGTGTTATGTAGATAACGCAAACAAATACATTAACCTTGTATAGAAATTGAGAGATTATAAAAGAACGACGACGAATCATGCTCCTAGACTTCACCACAAAATTAAAAGGCGAAAATGCACACTTTACAGTTTTCACCCATATAGCTTTTGCAAATCATCCTTAAATTTAGCTTTCAGTTGTTCCCTCTTCAACTTCAGAGCAGCCGTTACTAAACCTGATTCAGGAGTCCATGGTTCTGGCAGCAGCTTTATCTTTGCAGGAATTTCAAACTTGTCCAACTTTGCCTCTTTTGCTACCTGCATAATATTCATCAAGATTGCAGGACTATGTTACAAGATCCTTAAATTCGTGTTTAATATAAATGCCTGACATTGTAATTTACTAACACGTGATCCATTTCGCCAGTAAAAGGGCTAGCTTGGTAAGTTATACATATTTGAAGTGGAAAGATTAGTAAGTTAATGATAAGCCAGATCGTAACACCATGTAAGCAAGAAACAAGTCATGAGGTGATCAAATTACCGAGGGATGTTGCCAACTCTAATCATCAGTGCAGGAGATGAGGGGGTGATATGAACATGTAAAAAACTTTAAGGGTTAAAATGGAATGTTTAACAAACCTTGGTAAGAGATTGGTGAACCTCAGAGACGGTTTCTTTTTTATCACACAACTCAGCAAAATCTTTGTAAGGCACACCCGTGCTTTGGGCCCACTGCTCAAGAATCTGATGTGCAGGGACTACTAAGGCAACACAATAACTGTGGAAGGGGTCTGCGTGTAACATTACATTTTCTACATACTTGCTTGATGCAAGTGCTGCCTCGACCTGTGATTAAAGTACACCATAATAATTAATATGTAGAGAGAGGAACGTTCATTACGGAACCAAGAAGAAACGTGTAAACACTTATACATATTGCTTCAACAATAATGCAGCTCATAAAACGATTATGTAACTGTATTTCTTTCTCTCACCCACTATGACAGGGAATCAAGATGTACAAGTGCTTATGCAGCCCATGTGATAGTGTACTTAAAATTGGTTAATCTGCTCTTATATATATGTAAGTATGTACATAGACATGTATACACACATATATTGACAATATATATACATGCATATACATATGTCTATACATACATACATACATATAAGGGCAACTTAACTAATTTTAAGTAGAGTTCCACGATAATCGCATAAAAACCTAGACACACACACTCATGTTAACAAGGAAGGCAAGTTACTTAAAACAAAGGCGATTTATCAGATATTTGACCCCTAATTGAATAGTTATCCAAATATAACAGATTGTTAGTTTCAAATGTACCTTTCCTAAGGAAATGTACTCTCCATGTTGGAGTTTTACAATATCCTTTTTCCTGTCAATAATTTCAAGGCATCCGTCAGGGTGAAACCTACCAATGTCTCCTGTGTAGAACCAACGCATACCACTTTCATCAACCTGCAACCAAAAAGTCAACATGAAAACACTTCGAATTTAAGTCAAAATGACCAATGTGATGAAATCCATGAAATACAAACCTTGTAAACTTCATTTGTTTTTTCCTCGTTGTTAAAGTAACCAGCAGTTACACTATATCCCCCGACTACAACTTCGCCTCGTGGCATTGGTTTGTCTGATGTTAAGTACCCACCTTCATCCCACGAAACAAGCTGCAATACAAATAAAAGTTCAAAAAAAAAAAACATGGTTATATCAGAACATATCTTTGAACTTTTTTATTATAACTTCTCATACCTTAATATATACACAAGGAAGAGGTGGACCAACGCGCCCAACAGAATTATCATCAGCCTCAGAGAAAGCAGCTCCAGCACATGTTTCAGTCAACCCATATCCTTGACCAATAGGAGCCCTAAAGTAACAATTTTAAAGAAGTTAAAATAGAAACAATTTAAGTAACTTCTACATACATCTCTCATTCCACACAAAACCTTACACTATTACTACATATAATTTATATGCTATGACTATATGTAACCTAGAGAAACTCATTCCCTTCCTACAGTTCATTACTAGCAGTAATTTAAAAATTGTTATTTGGAATAAAAGAAACATTTACCCGATGCAGACATTAATAAATCGTTGTGTATCAGCAGCTAAAGGAGCACCACCACATAGCATAAAACGAATTTGTCCTCCAAGTACAGACCGGATTTTCTTAAAAACAATTGCATCCCACAAAAGCTTTTCTAACCCCCATGCCCCTAGCCAACTTCCATTAACTGCTAACAACCGTCTATTATAGGCAATATTAAAAAGTTTCGTGGTCAAACCACCCTTTTCCTCACCTACAAAAAATGGAATTATATAAAACAAGAAGGTAATTGAGAGATATAATTACTTTTTAGCAACTCTGATACAGACCTTTTTAGCAACTCTGATACAGACCTTTTTTACTACTCTCGTCTCGGACACGGTCTAAAATAGCTGGAACAGATGCCATTAAAGTTGGCTTCAATACAGAAGCATCTCCCATGGTTCCTTTTTTTATTTTATTTGAAGTATCCGTTAAAGTCAATGCAGACCCATAACCGATCGGAATACCTGCGGTTATCATCACAGTCTGCACACAACATCATGCATGAAAATCATCAAATTTGCTAGTAGTTTATAAATAGAGCAAAATAGAATTAAACTTTGTATTATTTTTTTTCTGGATTGTAGCTAGTAGCAACTGACATTCACTTCATTATTGATTTTAGCAACAAAGTTACATTATTCATTGATTGTAGCTTCCAGTGACTTGTCAGACGGTAGCAAATGATTTGTTTGCTAATTTTTCAAAACTCACTTATGTGGCATCTTATTTGTCATTTTTAGTTTGTGTATGCCATTGTGACATGTGATGTGGCATTTAACAATTATTTTTAGTTATACAATTAATAAAAGGTAACTTTTTCAAGCTTGTGAGTAAATTTGTCTTTAGGCTTGTTCCACAAGCAATTTCTGCATATGAGGCATCTGATGCGCACTGCCGGCATAGCATATATGCCACATCAGCAAGTTACAGGTAATATGAGATTGGTTGCTAGAATAATTAAAAAGTATTAAGTTGACTTCTATTTTGCGCTAAATTTGTTGCTAAAAATGGGGAAAATGTAATGTTCGTTTCTATTTTTTGCAGTTGAACTATATAATAAGAATTTATGCATGATGTTACCTCAGCAGCCAATTCAAATATATGAGCCAATGGCAAGTATGCCAAGTAGACATCATTCATCCCAATTCCTGGGATAACAGTCATAACAGCAGCTGCCGTTGCTACTACATTCCCATGGGTCATCATCACCCCCTAAAAAGTCAACACAACAACATATAAGCATTCAATTGAAGTACAAAATTATGCAGAGGGGGTGTTTGGATGTGTGTTATGAAAGTGATTGTTAATTAAATAAATTAAAATCAAACCAGTGGTGGTAAAACAGGCCATGATATATAGTTTTTGGATGTGTTCAACTGGTTATTGTAATAATAAAAACTACATGTTTGAGTGTTTGGCAAATTCTGATTATTTAAGAAAAATATATAAATCGACCAAAAATGACTCTTTATGTGAAAATGGGGACTGATTTATGAGGAAACATCCCTCAAAATGAGTTAAAAGAGCCGGCAAATAGGAAATTTTATTATGAGTTTTGAGAACATGGCCCTTAGTGCTATGATAAACAACTATATTAGAAAATATATTGTCCAATCATAAACATTAACCACCAAAACATCTCAGAAGTGGATATTAATCATACTCACATAATGTAAACCTTTCCACCTTTATCAACTAACTACTAAATATTGTCAGATAATCAGAAGCGCAAACCATTTATCCAAACATTAAATACTGATTATTGGCTTATCATAAATAATTTAACGCAGATACCCCCCCCCCCCCCAAGAAAAAAAAAAAAAAAAAAACAGAACCGTAATGTCTGAAAAATAACAGAATAAGGGCAAGATCATACCTTTGGTAAACCTGTGCTGCCACTTGTGTACATGATGACTGCAACATCCGTCTTGATAGGTAATCGAGCATTAACTGGATTATTCCGTCCCATTTTCTCAACTTTAGAGAAAGAAGAAATTTTCCAATCACTAATACTATTTAAAGCTTCGGTGTTGTCACTTTCAAAGTAAATAACATTTTTCACAGTCGTCAGGCTTGAACTAACTGTAGCCACTTTTTTCATGAGCTTGGAATCACAGATCAAGGTTGATACTTTTGTCTGTAAAAAAGGTATGCATCAGAAGAACTTTTAACGTTCAAATATATTACAAAAAAATAATATACTGTTTTCTCATTTCTGCACCCACCTCATTAAGAGAGTGAATTAGGGCGTCGTCACCTAAAGATGCATATATGGTCACAACAGTGATATTATGCCGAAAGCACCCCTGAAACCATAATAGACTGTAACTAGTGTCCATCTATACCAAATATCATTAGAAAGCTAACAACAATACTATGTCATCTACCTCAAATGCAATTAACCATTCTGCACGTGTATCAGAAAAAATTGCGATTCGAGTATCGGGATCATGACCAGATGAATAAGTCCAGATGCAAAGTTGCACACACGCTCAAATATCTCTCCAAATGTTTCCCATTGATACTCACCAAGGTGTAATTTCTCAAATTTTCTTCCATCACTACCAGTTTCAAAGCTTCTATTTATTAGCTTTCTTGTACCAAGAAACCGATGTTGTGAATATTTCTTACAGGATTGCTCAAATAATGCAGCCATGGTTGTAGCCCCTTCCCATGGGACATCAACTAATTTATTTGATCTCACATTTCGCATGGCAAAACTGGTTCACCACCAACTTCAACTGGAACACCTCTTTGTTTCACCTTTTTCTTCCCTGAAAACACTGAAGAAAGAACCAATGGTACGGCAATCGCAGCAATAATTGCAATTGCAGCACCATAAGATTTATCTTCTGTGAACTTGGACAAGAAACCCCCAACATCCATCTGCTCACTTCCCTCTGAATCACCCATTTTATATAATCCAAATGTTTAAAACAGTATTATCCTGAAAGGTTACAAGTAAACCAATAATTGTAGGTTTCAGATAGTGATCCTATCAAATTATATGTATTCATTTCAAAAAGTAATCCAGTAGAGTATCTATAATTCTATATGCATTCAATATAGAAATAACTGCTAATCCACTAATAGTATGAAATACGAAAACTGAAAAGCAAATATAATACAAAGAACCATAAAATCCATTGCAAATATCAGCCAATCATATGGTTAAAATATAAGAAGCAAATACAAAATAAGCATTTAGAAAGCATTTAAGTTTGTGATCAAATCTACCATCATCACAATCACAAATCAAGGACTCCAAAAACCACAAACAATCATCCATCACCGGAACAATCAAACCTATAAGAACAAATACATCAAAACGCAACATTCACTACTCCGATCAATAATAATAAACATAAGCTGATCACAATACTCGATCACTCAATAAAAACCACAAATTACATGATAATATTATCAGTCAGTGATCAAATTAAACCCTAAGAATTAGGACCACGAATCAAACGAACAAAGTAATCGTTACATAAGATCAAATCAAGTTGTTGAGAAAGTGATGATTTGCGAGAGGAGATAACGAAACTTACGAAACAAACGAGTGGAATCAACGAATAGTATACAAGTGAATAAAAACCTAAAGCAAAGGGGGAAGAAAGTTGGAAACCTGTGAGATTGAATGAAATTGATGTTTCTGGTGTTTGCTTTTCAGAGCAGAGGAAATGAGGTATAAATAGGAAGCTTAATATCATCAGTACGTGATCCTTTCAAGATATTGACTTTTCATTTGTTTTTATTAATGCGTGTTTTAAAAATAATTGAAAAGAAAATTATAAAATCATTTGTTCTTTTTTTTTTTTTTTTTTTAGAAATGCATTAACACAAATATTTTTTTTAAGTACTATAAAACATAACGTAAGAGTATTCATAGTCCATCATTCTTCCTCGTCTCTGTAATATTAAAAAGTAGTATTTTTTAAATACTTTTATTTTATTACTTCTATTTTTCTCTATTCAATTAAATAATAATTTTTTATTTCTTTTTAGATTACTTATTCACTCTCTTTTATTCACATTCAATCACAGAATATATTCAATAATAGATATGAGGAATGAACACTCTTTTGAAAACAGGACCTAACTAGTCGGTCCGACTAGTTGGATCAGCAACCAGACTCCAATCCGGTCCGGTGCGTTACTTTAAACCGTTTTGGCGTTTTGACGTTGAACTGGTGCTCGGCTGATCAAACCGGTCCACCAACGATTGGACCGGAAACCGGACCAATCCCGTATATATATTTTTTAATTTTTCAGTATTTTACACACATTTATTAAAAATATTATAATTTATCCGGTTTTTATATTCGGTCCAACCAGCGGGCCGGTAAGGCGTCGGTTCAGTGTCCAATCCAAATATTATTAAATAGTGCCTTAAATATGAGGTAAGTATGCTTTTCAGGGAAAATATATGGATTGGGCAGGGATGAGATGGAGTAATATTTTATGTTAATTTGTTATATAATATAACAATAGGGTTGGGGATGAAGGATGGGTCAGAAATGTTATAAGCATGTAAGGATAAACATTATAGGTATAAAAGTTAGTGGCATTAGTTACATGAGATGTTAAAGTTAAACAGAGTAGAGTTTTAAAACGCTCAAACCCAAGTTGAAGCATTAATTGAAGCTTACAATTTAAACGAACTCGACTTGTAGTTTTTACGTATCAAACTTAACCAAGCTTGCAAAACTATTATTTTATTTAATATTTGAACATGAGTTGAACCATTTATTAAATATCCTAAATTATAAATAAATAATATTTTACAGAAAGTTATCATATATAATATGTTTAAAAGTACATGCTATACATACATACATATATATATATATATATAATATATATATATATATATATATATATATATATATATATATATATATGTCAACGTATCCTTCATTATTTTATAAATTATTTTATAAATCAATAGTTATTACCCTTCCTAGTTTTTCTCTTTTTAATCTTAACCTTATTCTACGATACATAAAATAATATCATGTCACTACGGCATCATGGCACACAACTCGGAAGCCTATGGTGGAGTTCACTCATTGTTTCGGGAGGGGAACCATTTCTTTTTGCAACTTATTAAGAAGATTTTATAAAAGGTGATGCCATACACACCCTTTTCATATTATTTTTTATTAGTTATGCTACTCCTTGAATTTTAAAAGTATCTACTATTTTCTTAACTTGTTTTATTTAACGTATCACTCCTTTAACATGTCAAATCAAAAACTTCTAATTTTTTTTAAAACTTATTATGTATTTTACTGTATTTAACTTTTATTAATATTTTATGATAATATTAATATAAATATTATTACCTCCTTGTCATCTCCACGTATAACGAGATTTATTTTTTTGAATTTGCCCTTTTATCTTCTAGGAGATTAAATTATATATTTATTAGTGGTTGGGAAAATTGAAATAAAATATTAAGCACGTATCGTCAATATGTTGACCGGAGAAGCTGGTCATACAAGAGATAAAGAAAGGGAATTATAAACTGAAAGCTTATTAACTAAATTTATATAAAGAAACCATTTTAAATATTAATAATTTTCTTGCGGTAAAATATGACGATTTTAAATTATATTTTGAGAGGGAAGGGTGAAAGTAACAAAATGAGGTATGTAAACCTACCCTTTATTATAAATAATAATTACATAACGTGGTCATTTTGTTTTCATCTTTCTGATGCAGTATGGTAATTTAAAATTTGTGTACTTGTATTTTTTTTTATCAAGCCAGAAACTAAGTTGGTAATTCATTAGCTTTCAACTCAGCTAGTTCGTGGTTTGACAAGTAACTGTCGTGTTTGAGTTTAGATCATCTTTTATTTCTTTCATAAAAACATCAATGAGTTAACAGTATTAACTTTTAACACTCTCATATATAGTTTCATACATGATACACTCAATATACAAGAAAATCAACTAACTTTTGTGAGCCGGTTATGAGCAAGTACATGTGTCTGATCAATCCGTGAGCCAAACCGGCTAGAGTTGTTATATGAGTGAGCTACCATAGCTCAAACATGGCGAAAACATTTATACGGGTCAACAAGTTCAAGCCAAATCTACTATTGTTATTAGACAAACTAACAGCCTCAGGCATGAACTACAAACCGACAAGCTTGATCCAATCAGTGTAAATATACGAGCTAACTTATACAACGCTCCAGCTATGAGCCAAAGCTATTTAAACACTCTTACTACACCTTGTTACAATGTTAATTTAGCCAAACCAACTAAGTAACATTAACTAGTTTTTGGTTTAACGACCACAGAATCACACTATCTGAAGTAAAATTTTCAGGTCAACATATATCTCATTAGGGACATGAACAATAATAAATTCAAGCTGAGCAATTTCAAATCTACAACCAATTAACTCAATAAAAACAAATCAAGACATCTATGAAGAAACAAGACTTAGGATGCCCATAATTATTTTGTGAAGGAACAAAAGTTAGAATAGGCACTACAATCAAAAGAGATCTCTTGATTCTTGCAACTTATTGCAAAGAGGCGGTTTCATATACTATGTAATAATTAATGCAATATTTTTTTTTAAAACGCAACCAGCGTACCCAGTTATATTTTGCTAGCTCTACACTTTAACTTAACGGGAGCTTTACCACTTTAACGAGTTAAATGGTTATATATGATACAAAACATTACTTCAAACTTTTAAGAAAGAGAACAATTTGATGAAAAAAAAGCAGGAATACCAATATACCATAAACATTGACATGTAAAAGTAAACAAAAAATGTGTATGTAAAACAATTACTAATACTTTAAAAACTACTGAAATGGATTGAAAATATCTTTCTAACTCGATATGAAGGACCATATTACCACACTGTTATAATCAAGTAAGTGTTAGAAGTTAATCCTAATTGTGATCATATGTGGAAGTTTAGGGGGGAGAATCGTCAAGATTCTAAAAATCGTTTGTTTTATTTAGTAAGTTTTAATTAGCTTTATTTAAGGTATTAGTATTTATGTTTTGGCTGTGAATGAGTTGTCATTCCAGCTGTTTTGAGTGAGTTTTCATTAGTAATTAGGTTAGGATTAGTATAAAAAAGGTCATGGTCTAAGAGTTTTTGGTGTGGTTTTATTCAATAAAAGAAAGAGTCATGGGTTTGTTTTCCCACAAAAATGCTGCTGTTGTTTTTGCTTTTCTTGATCCAGTTGTCAAACAATTGGTATCAGAGCTGCAATCAAGAGACTGTTGTGATCCAGACTTATGAAGAAAAACCATCAAGGGCTGTTGAAGACAAGAAGAAAATTGTTCGAACAAGATAGAAGAAAATGATCTGTGATAGATCAATTACGAAGACTGAAGACATATTTGAACCTGTGATTGGTTCATATAATGTGTGGAGCGCTGATTGTGTGACACAATCAAGGCCATGCGGAGAAGGTTTGCGTGAGGTAGCTGCAGTAACGAAGATTTGTGCAATTCAAGTTGTATAGAGAAGGCGACTGTGTGAAGCAGCGAACGAGGTGAAGAAAACCTGGTGCACGGGTTACAAAGGTGTGATACCAGTGTGGAGAAGATGTTTAATCTGTGAAGGATTGAACCAAGTTTGCTGTGAAAGCGAGTTCGAGAAGAACTAATCAGTGATTGATCAAAGTGGGAAAACGGGTGATTCTGTGAAGAAACAGGAAACTGATCTGTGTGAAACAGACTACGTTTTGCTGCAGTATCTGTGTGAAACAGATTGGTTTATGCTTATTTGCTGCTGAAGTTTGTGAATCAGAGGATTTTTGCTACTGCTGCAGGAACGTTTGTGCAGAAAAGAGTTTTTTTGTGAAAAAAAAAGGTGATCAGGTAGTTCAAAAGAAGATGACAGAAGTGCAGATGACAAAGGTGCAGGAGCAGATGTTGTACCCCACCGAGAACCAAGCAATGTGACTTTGCAATGTCCAAACTGACCACAACAAACTACACTACATGGTAAATTATGATGGAGACCATCTTAGGTGCACATGGTCTGCGAGAGGCAATAGAACCTGTGACAGGAAGTGAAATTGATGATAGAAGAGAGTACATGGCGAAGGCGTTGATATTTCAGTCACTACCAGAGGATGTGTTGCTTCAAGTGTCAAAGCATAAGGATCCAAAGAATGTTTGGAATGCATTACGGGTCAATATGTGGGAGCCGAAAGGGTTCAAAGGCTCGTTTGAAAACGCTTAGAAGTGAGTTGGAAGCGATGAAGATGACCGAGGTAGAGACTATTGATGAATTTGCAGGTAAGATAAGTGGGCTACAATCAAAGTATAAAAGTCTTGGGTCTTCACTTGATGATGAGATAGTGGTAAGAAAGTTCCTGAATTCCATGCCAAAGAAATATTTGCCAATCGTTGCTTCGATTGAGCAATACTCGGAGATTGAGAAAATGGCATTTGAAGAAGTGGTAGGTCGACTTAAAGCTTACGAGGAGAGGGTAAACCCAAGATGAAATTGAAGATAGGCAAAGTAAATTGATGCTCACTTGTAATGATGAACATCCTAAACCAAGAAATGGTAGTGATTATCAACAAGGTTGTGGATGGGTTAATCGGGATAGAAGAGGTCATGGTAGAGGCCGAAGTATGGGAAGAGGAAGGGTCGTGAGAATCGACCCGGTTCAAGAAATGATCAACAGGAGACAATGGAAGAACGAGACAAGTCATGGGTTCAATGCTACCGATGTGAAGAGTTCGGACACTTTGCATATGAATGTCCAAAGTCAAAACCAAAGCATGAGGAGGCAACTTAGTTTGTGAAGATGATGATCCAACTCTACTTTAGAGAAGGAAGACCACATTAGGATTAAGGGGATGATTGTTAGAAGTTAATCCTAATTGTGGTCATATGTGAAAGTTTAGGAGGGAGAATCGTCAAGATTCTAAAATAGGTTTGTTTATTTAGTAAGTTTTAATTAGTTTATTTAAGGTATTAGTATTCATGTTTTGACTGTGAATAGACTGTCATTCCAGCTGTGTTTATGAAGTTTTCATTAGTAATTAAGGTTAGGATTAACATAAAAGAGGGTCATGGTCTAAGAGTTTTTGGTATGGTTTTTATTCAATAAAAAAAAGAGTCATGGGTTTGTTTTCCCACAAAAATGCTGCTGTTGTTTGCTTTTCTTGATCCAGTTGTCTAACATAGAGTACGAACATTACATCTTAGATATTTGTTTTTTAATAAAGATTTCATTTCTGAACTTGAAAGTGCAAATAAAATAGAATGAACTTTAATTTCAAACCCATTATAGCCTTATATGTACCAAACTTATATACTAAACATATTTTTAATCATACGGTATTGAACGATGGAATCGTTTGACAACAATTTGGAGATCATACCGCAAGAAAATGATATTGTGTCATAACCTTATCAATAGAAGATTTAAAGACACCCAAGCTCTATAGCTACACCGGTTGTGTTCACATAAAAATGGTCACTAAGATATTTGAAAGCTATGATAATGAATACCCTATTAACAGCCATTGTCACCAAGTACATTTTCACTACCATGTCTTTGTATGTACAGACATACATAAACATAAAGTAAATTCACAAAATAATTTTCAAGTACTACAAACCTATACAGACAGATAAACCTTGTCTAACATGATCAGTGCCATTTAAATATACTTAAAATATGACTACTCCTTTATAAGTATACATGTACAGTTACACAACAATACCTAAACAGTTTATATAGTAATATATGATTTTTTCAAGAATGCAACCACTTGCATTCAAGCTCAATGATACTTTGAAATAATTATCAGCAAAGTTATCTAGATCAAAAGTAAGATAAATAACTAAAAGAAACTATGCAGCACAATATATTAGCATATAGTACTAGCAACTAGAATGAAGAATCCTACATCAATTACCTGAAGAGCTCACCTACATGAAGATGTTCATAAAGATTTCAAAAACCATATAGATCATCAACTAAATGAGGTCAATTACTAAGACAGAACCTAAAACCAACAATTGTCCTTAAACATAAATCTACCAAACGACAATCCCTTACAAAAAGTACATAATTATAACACGATCTATTGTCTTGCTAAAAACATGCTAATCATGCAAATCCAACTCTGATCTTCTAGTGTCTTGTGCTAAAAGATGAGATCCAACGGTTGCTAATGGTCTACATGCCATAAGATGAGATCCAACGGTTGCTAACGGTCTACCTGCCATAAGGGTGGTAACGACTACTGCCACTATAACCTGGCCTACTACCATAAGGCCCACCAGGTCCACCGTAACCTGAACCTGCACCTGACTCATACCCACCACCACCACCTGGCCCACCATAACCACCATAGCCGCCACCACACCACACCACCACCCCACGACCATACCCACCTAGCCCACTCCCTCCATAACCTCCACCATACCCACCACCACCACCACCAAAAGAACTAAACCGACTAGAGTAGCTGCCAATAGGCGGCTCACCACCCCTATAACCGCCATAATCCCCTCCATATTCACCATAACGACCTCCAAATTCACTTGCACCAGGCCCATACGGACCGTAATCACCAACCTACTTGGAGGTCCTCCAAATGATCTATAGGGAGGAGGACCATAACCACCAGCACCACCACCATAACCACCATATGAATCATCATATCCATCATAACTACCACCGTACCCACGTCCCTTAGGTTCCCTATTGTATGAACTTATTCCTGAATTTGAAGATTTCTTTGGTTCAGCCTTCTTGATCTCACCTACACCAAATAAACATGTTAACCTGTTTCTTCTCTACGACTTAAAACAACTTCATATATCAATGGTATTAAACCTGTAGAATAACTTGACCAAAATAATACAATTACAGTTTCACATGAATAAAGTTTCAGACGCATCATAATACCAATCAAGTGCCTACATGTGGTCCACACTTGATACAAACATGTGCACGAGCCTTAAAGGATTGTATGACAATCCTCAATATAATTACCTGTGTGCCATTCATATCAATCATATTTCCATTCTTAAGAATTTCATCAACGGCTTGTTCGCTTTCAAATACAATAACCCAAACCCTCGAGGGCGTTTTGTCACATGGTCTCTGATAATTTCATGCTCAGATACTGTTCCGTACTTTGAAAAGAACTCTTTGAACTCATCTGAACATGATAAATAAAACAATCATTAGATCCAATACTATCAAGAGATATGAACACCAGATTCTTAGAGCTTTTGAATAATTCAAAAAAATACACATGCTTACCTTCAGTAACTGTAGCAGGAATCCCACCAACAAATATCTTTTTTGTTTTAAAATCTTTCGACTCAGCAGAGCCTTTGGAATAGTTCGTTTGATCTCAACCTGTCCAGATATTTAGTAACAAAACATTAACAGACATAAAAGAACCCTGTAGCCTAGACTTGTCAAGATTTCAATAACTCAACTTATAAACAAAATTTCATACATCTGTTTAACAGCAATTAACAACGAAAAATTCTAAAAGATTACATTACTACCCTGGCTACATAGACTAGAGACTATATTACATATAGGGGGCAATTCAATACGACTACTTTTAAAAAATCAAAAACAATTAACAAACAAAAAATTCTAAAAAATACATTACTACCCTGGCTACATAGATAGAGACGACATGTACATACAGGGGCAATTTGACTATTTTTTTAATTAACATCTAACAAACAAAAATTCTATAAGATTACATTACTACTCCGGTTAAATAGACTAGAGACTATATGTACATATAAGGGGCAATTCAATATCTGACTATTTAAAAAAAAAGAACCATGAGAACCACAATAAGCATTTGTACGTAGTGCTGATCAAATGTAGTGTCAAAGAGAAAGAGAGGCACTTATGCTGTTCTGTTTGAAACAACTGATACATATGTTTATATGGTTGTTGCAATTCTCTGCTTAAAAGGTTTTTTATTTTACACCCTTACCTCCCTCCCCTCTCTCTCTCTCTCTCTACGCGTAAGCCACACATATACATACATACATACATACATGTGGGTGAAAACTGCACAAAATCTTTCAGGCAACTCAAATCATTATTCAAAGGGTTGCAACAAACTTTAAAATAAATCCATGTGACAAATCCGTAATCTACAATCAAGTCTGACCACATTTGGTAAAAACTCAATACCTAAATGTGATGAATCCATTCAATTAATCAACCTAGCAAAATATCATTTCTTGTAGTATTTGTCATCTTCAAGAGTACTACTAAATTACAAATTTTAACTTTAACCCCAAAACAGCTATCAATTACTCAAATCTCAGCTCAAAAACCCATAAACAAAATAAAAACCAAAGCATAAACAAAACAATACAAACATACTGCAATCAACTCACCTGCTTCCCATTAATCAATGGGTCTCGTTAATAATAGTATCAACAACAGAAGATCCGCATACGTAATAAACCCAAAACCCCTCGGTCGTCCAGTCAATCGATCTTTCATGATAACAGAGTCCGTAATATCCCATACTTCCCAAAGTACTTAACAAAGTATCTACAAATCCAAATTACACAGATCAGGTACACTTTCAACGGCAGTTACAAAAACAGATATACAGCTAGCAACTAACCTATAGTAGTTTCCTTCGCAATCCCCTCGAAAATCTCCTGCAAAGATCAAGAATCAAAAATCAAATTTAGGGTTTCATCGATGGTGATAATGAGATATGTATGAATATAAATAGAAGATAATAAAGATGGTAAAGATGACGACCCGGGGCTAGCTCCATCACCAAATCGGGTCTTTTGAACCCATTGAAGATCGGTGGTTGGATCGGAGATTTGGTGGTCGGATTGTAGAGCACTAATGTGAAGGTTTGTGATCTGGTGATTCAAGCGGCTAGCGTTTTGTGGTGTGGATGAAGGGTTAGGGCTTTATAATGTAGTGGGGTTGTGTGTGTTTTTTTTGAGTAGTTGCAAAAATGGTATGTGGTTCGGTGAAAGTTGCATATTGTGATGTTAAGTTTTAAAAGTTTTTGGGTTGGATTTTATGATTTTTATGATAAATTTAAAGTTTAAGACTACTCTCATATGATAAATGTTAGCATGTGTAATTAAATAAAATGATTTAATAGGGGGTGGCTTGGTGGGTTCACCGCCCTTAGTCTGTCAGGTAGGTGAGTGACTCGTGTCTTTCTGCTACTCTATTTCTCTTTTGTTGTATATTTAGAGTGAATTATTGTTTTCTTCTCTTTGGTTGGGTCGTATTTGTCCTTTTAGTCCAACAAGATTTTTTTTTGCATCTAACTTCCCAAGGTTTTAAAAAGTTATTATTTTCATCCAAAAAATATTACTTTCTTAATTTAAAGTGATAAACATGTAATTGACAAAATCCGACTTTGTCATAATGGGTTGTTTATGTGGTTGTGATCGTGAATCGTGATATATAGGAGAGGATGACTAGATGCGCAATCTTCGTTATAAACTATGTCATGGTCTCAACTTAAACCTAACACGTTTGTAATGCTTTGAAGTTTTATAATTTCACTTGGGTTTCTAAACTCTTGGAAGACTTTCGCTGCTTGTTTGACATTTAAATGCTAATTGGAGGGCCATCTTGTGAAAACTAATAAATAAAACATATAATACACGTATGGAAGACGTACTAGGTACAGATAGGGTCAATACACGCCTGCCTTTTTTTGATAATAAACTCTTTGATCGAAGCCTCATTTACAAGAACAAACGAGCAGCCAAACTTTAGTTATCATAAAATTCATAAAGCTGTTATCAGGTTCGATCTTCTTCATCATCATATCCGATACTGCCAACTAAGGGCTGTTTGGCAATTTCTGAATGTTTAAGTACGAACCAATAAAATATCTGAACCATTAAGTGCTGAACCATAAGAGGTTTGAACAATTAAGAGCTAGTGTATCGCTTAACTATTCAAAGGTAAATGTCTGACAAATTCAGATAAGAGGTCTAGACCATTTAGCATTAGACCTCTTAACCATTCAGCATTAGTATAATGTTAACCATTCAGAGGCAAATGTCTGAACCATTCAGACATTTGCTCATAAAACAAACAGTCTGAATCATTAAGTGCTGAACCATTCAGACATTTAAACCATTAAAAGGTTGATTCAGATGCTGCCACATCTCCTAATTGAATCATACACCTCGCCAAAATCTCCTTTTGATAGCGTATGTTTATGCTTTGTCTTCCTTGCCCAAAAACTCCACTCATTAATAACAAAGTTTGCATCAAATATTTTTTTTCCTTTTCACATAAGCACTTTGTATAGACCCGTTGGTATGGAATAAACTTTATACGGGTAGCTAGAATTCCACATCTTTTGTTAAAATAAAGATTTAAATCTTTTGGCCTCTCTAACGAGGGTAAAAATAACGACAAAATGTTTTTCATAACCATCAAACCTTTTATACGTCTAAAAATTGCTTTAGTACAAATATCCCAATCAATATAGACCTAAGGGGCTGTTTGTATGAGATATATAATAAACAAAGAATGGAATGTATGAGAGAATAAAAAAAATAATTACATTCCATGTCTTGTTTGGTTACCCTTTAAGAATTAAGAATTGAACGAATCATTACTTTGTATTATTTGTTAAGTAAATAAAGAAAAGAAATGTTAAAAGTGGTTATGGTGGTGATGGTTGGTGGCCGTTGGTGGTTCCTAGTGGTGGTAACGAGCGATGGAGTTGTGTGCATGGTGGTCGTTGGTGGCGGCCAGCAGTGGTGGCTGCGGTGGTCGTGGTTTTGGTGGTGGCCGTTGGTGATTGGTGGCGATGATGGTGACTGTTGGCTCACGCTCTTAGTGGTCAGTGGTGGTGGTGGCAGTGAGTGAGATGAAACAAAAGAAACGATGGTGGATGAAATGGATTAGGTGTGGAGTAGAGGGAATGAGATTGCTTGTGTAATAATTCATTCATTATCTTTAACAACCAAACATATTATTTTTTCATCCACACTCAATCGTTCATTCTATTCTGCCTCCCATTACTTGATACCAAATGTTACCTGAGTGTTGCAAATAAAATTTTTCATTTCATTGATCTTGATGACATACCCACACATCTTAAATGTGATTAGTTGCAAATAAATTTTTCTAAAAATAAGCTTTCTTAACCTAACTTTTCTTAACATGTATTACTAACAAATGTATTATCAACTTTTGCCAAAACTATAAAAAAGCTCAACTTGCCCATTAAATAACAACCTAAGGACTAAGGATGTATCTCTACAAAAAGCAAAAGAAAAAACATTTGTTTCCCTCCGTTTCTCTCTCTAAAATTCGATCAATCCAAAACCCTTCACCAAAGTCTTTTCCCATTTATTCATCATCATCACAATCCATCTAATTTCGATCACAAATTCACCCTTTTCGATGCAATCATCATGTATCATCTCTAAATCAACACAATCATGTGTCATCATCTCAAATGATCTCCACTAATCTGTACACAAAGATCAGAGTAATCATCGTTGATAGAAGAAGAAGAAAAGAAGAAGATGAGTGGGGGTAGGGTTTCCATTCCGAACAATGTGAGGAAGACGATCCAGAACATCAAGGAGATCACGGGTCTTCACAGTGAAGATGAGATATATGCAATGCTTGAAGATTGTTCTATGGATCCGAATGAGACCGTTCAGAAGCTCCTCTTGCGGGTACTGTTCGTTTTCTTGAGTTTGATGTTGGGATCTGTTTTGTTGGTTTGATTGATGTGGTTTTACTTGATTGTTGATTTTGGGGATTTGGGAAAGTTTTGATTTTGTTCAGTTTTTGTTACTTGTACTATGCTATTAGATTGGTTAGAGTGTAGGTAATCGAAGGGCCTAAGCGCGCACAAGATGCGTAAAGGTGAGCCTTGAGCTTAGGTGTAACTGTGTAAGGAAGTGAGGGCTTCTTGTAAGCAAGGAGTATTTTAGGGCTGGGGAGTTTAAACATTTTAGGTTAGTTTTGACATGTTTCAGGTCATAATTAGATGTCTCAGACCTTTTATATTCAGGCCATTTTTAGAAGTTCCACCCGTTTTAGGCAATTCAGACCAGTTTTGGTTTAAAATCGGCTGCAATGTGTGCCTGTGAGCTTTGATAGATGCAAAGTGCGTGCCTTGAGCGTCGAGCACACACTCAACGTGCAAAGGTGAGCCTTGAGCATAGGCACAAGGTAGCAAGGGCTTTTTGTAAGCAGGCTGTGGTTTGGGGGTTTAAACATGTTTTAGGTTTGTTTAGACTTTAGACATGTTAGTCATTTTTAGATGTTTCAGACAAATTTTAGGTGTTTTAGACCAGTTCTGGTTTAAAATTGGCTGGAATGTGTGCTGTGAGCCGTGATAGATGCAAGGTGCGTGCCTTGCTCGCCTTTGACTACAATGTTACGAGTTGCTACTCAAGTTTGATTATTATGTTAGTTTTTATGTTTTATCTGAAAAGCTGAGTTTGTGCAAATTATTTGTGATCCCCTGGTGTTAGATTGGTATAGGGATTGAATTATATAGTGGGAGTTCAATGGTTTTAACTTAGTATCTTACTTTAGTAGATAGCAGGAAATTGAATCTAGAGTAGCATACTATATGACTGCTAATTATATAATATATGTTATGTGCTCAGATTATTATAACAAGTTTAACATTGTTACCCAGATCCATATCATGAAGTTAAGAGGAAACGTGACCGCAAGAAAGAGGTAAAGTTCTATACGTGTGTTTTGTGTAAATATAGTAGCATATCTCATTTTATTTATTAATATTTAGATATACGTGAATACATATATTTTTATTAGCATATATTTTTCATATTCCACTATATTCTTTTGGAGTTTATAGATTAGCTCTCTGTTTTTACAGAATGTGAATAAAGAACCTACGGAGTCCAGATGGAAACTGGGATGCAGGGAAGGGGGAACAGGGGTGGCAGGTCGAACTACTCGTCTCGTCGCCATTCTAATGGTAATTTATCCTTTTAAAATGCTTTACATATATTATATTATCATATATGTTTGTACTCTTTTTTATTCCTTTATTGCATAAATAATTTTATGATCGATGTGTTTTCCAATGATGTAGGTGGTGGCAAGCCATTACTTTCTATAAAGGAAAAGGAATGAGTAGTGAAGGTGCAGATGATGGTCCAAATCAGTCAATGCCTCAGGGTCGGAAGAATAAAGAGACATTTGTGGTTAAAAGGTGGTGAATTCACTAGAATTTTTTGTTATTTTAAATGTAACCAATTATCTGCAACATTACCTATTTCAGCGAATATCTATGTATCTTATGGTTTAAATTCTGAAAAAATTCTAATTTTTTGCAGCCCTTCCCATGATGTCCCTGATGGATTGCACATTCCTCTGTGGGAAGTGATGAGAGAAATCTGCAGCGGTTCCTGCTGTTGAGGCAAGTAAGGAACCCACTGTTGGTGATAGTCATGGAACCTCATCTCAAGTGCAATGGAACATCCTTCTACTTCTAAGGCACCATCACCTTCACCAGGGTTACAATTTTCTGATAAAGATCCTATTCTGAAGCCTTCACAAGATTCACGGCTCCATGTGGGTACAATCAGCCGTGAAGTTGGGAGTCAACAACTCTTGTTGACCAAATTCACAAGACTCCCCTTGAGACTGAATCAACTGCAGGTGAGTATTGTTTTCTTATAGTTTTCATTATAATTTTGCATGTAATACCATTTAGTCAGTATTACAGCTGGTTCTGAGGTTGGAAACTCCTCCGTGCAAGGGAAGGCACAATCTTCTCATGTCCCACTTTCAATTTCCGGGCCTTCTTCAAACTATAATAATAGGCAGCAACAAGCAATTGGGCCTCAAAAAGGTATTAAGATTAAATAGTACTCATCTACTCGTTTAGATATGAAAAAAGTTATTTTTGTACCTTGTGAAGCCATAACAAAAAAGCTCCTATAATGTTATGAAAAGATAAGAACTTTAGAAAAACGAAAATTAAATGTAGTTTTGCTAGAATCTTTATGGACTTCTATAATGAGCATTGTAAGGACTTCAATAACATACTGACATCAATGAGTGTGTGATTAGTTTTTCACAGCACATGCTTGTTTAGTTAAAAATGAATTTTATGCTGATCTTACCAAAATGAACTAATATTAGCTAATCCATGTGATTTAACTGTGAATCAATAATTAGAATATTTAAGCTTAGTCCCATGCCCCTAAATGATCTTACCATATGTACATAGAGACTTCAATGGATGGATGAAAAGTCAAGAACTTATTTACCACACTCAGTCTTAGTCCCATGCCCCTAAATGATTTTTCTCTTGTCATATCTACACAGTTTTATTGAATTTGAAGTTTTCATAGTCTTAAAAGTAGTCAATTTACGGACGTTCTTCATTTTCATTTTAAGACTTGTGTTATTGCTTTCACATTGATTCTGAATATATTTGATGCTTATGTATTTACTTTCTTTTCTTATTCAATACTAACATTTCATATTCATTTAGTCGTATGTTGATCTCCAAGCTTTTAACTCTTATATGCTTTTATCATTGTGGTGTTATTTAGTTTTTATACCTTCCAATAAAAAGGAATTTTCTTTTGTGTTTTAAATTCCAAATATACTACTTTCTCCATTCCAAAGTGGATATCAATTGCACAAAGTGCCACATCATGGGCCAAATAAACTTTATCAATATCTTTGTGATGATTTGGCACAATGGTTATTTTGTATCTAGACTTCTGCAAGCTTCACTCATTAGCAAAATTGAATTATTGTTGTGGTCTTCAAATTAATGTTATGATACAAACCCGGTGGTTCTGGGTTGGATCCAGCCCGCCCAAATCCAATGAATTTACCCAGTAGTCACCTGGTCAAAAGCAGTAGGCAGGTAGTGCCTTAGTGGGCTGTTATCCAGCAGTTTTCTTCTCTTCTTTTGTGTTAATAGAGTAGATTAGGTTAATTATTGGTCTGTCTTTTACTTATCAGAGTTAGATTATCAGAAGTATCGTTTTACTTTGTATTTGGAGACCTTGCCCATCTCGAATAGGGTCTATCTTTCATGTTTCAATCAAACCGACTACTTGGTTGATGCTTGGTTCCTACCATTTGGCTCCATTGCCGGGAATCGAAGATCGTCAATTTTTGAAATCATGAATTGCTTTCAAATTCTGAAATCTTCAATTTCTGAAATCAGAAATTGCTTTCAAATTCTGAAATCGTGAAATTGTTGTCAGTTTCTGAAATTTGGAAACTTAATCTTCACAAATCAATTCCAATATTCCATTACCAGTTCATTCAGAATTCAATCCCACCTAAATCGGAAATCTAATTCAATCTAGAATTTGATTTCGTCAATCCCGAGAATTCGCAAATCCCAATCAGAAATTCCAAATTCCAGTTCGCCAAATCCAATTCAATTGCAAAACCCAATTAACTTGGAAATCCGATTCAGCCTAGAACTTGATTTAGTATTTTGAGCTCCCCATTCAATCAATCTTGGAAATTTTGATGGCACTATCTGTCCGGAGCAATCTCGAAGGCACGACACTCACTCTGGCATTATCGCTGCCCAATTAGATGCAATTGCATCCCGAATCGAGTCCATAGTGTCGCAATTGAAGAATGATGTTGCAGCAATCAAGGAAGCTTGGCAAGAAAAGCGAACAAATGTAATCACGGAAACACAGGATGAACCACCAGGTCCATTGACGGTTCAGGTTAAGGTTAAGGACAAAGCAACCACATCTTTAAAGCTACTGATTCTTTCTAGCAATATGAGCATTGAACAAAAGGAAGGAAACAAAGTAATGATGGGTGTTACCCGAAACGCCTTTCATACTTGTTGATTCCATTGGTGATGATGACCAATGTTTGCTTGATGATGGAGTTGCCGATCAGGGACATCATCGGCTAGTAGTCAGCGATGAAACGTGATTCCATTAGTAGATTTTTTTATGGAATGAAAGGCATGCCTCAAAATCAACTAGAACAGAAGAAAAAAGCTTGTTCAGATGTGAAGATGACAGGTTTGTCCTAGATATGATGTTGGGATCCATGAGTTCAACCGCTAAACGGGCAGAAGACTTATTAAACAGCATCAACAACAAGTCAATCAGTACCGAGGCTCAAGTGAAGTTAGCTATAAAGCTGACTGAACAAGCAAACTCTTATGGAGTTATTAGAGTTGTTAGGTTAATCTTGATTTAATTTGTCAGTTTAGTTTTGGTGGATTGAAATTTAGGAATAAGGTAGGTTATTATTTTAGTAGTTTGATTTGATTTGCTTAATTGATTGAGTCTGTTTTGATTTGATAGAGTTTCCTAATAAGTGATTAGGGTTTACTTGTTTTCTTGGTGAAGCTTTAGTATATATAGAAGGGTCTAGGGGTCATTGTAAGGTGTGAGTTTTGGTTTAATAATGATACAAGTAAAGAGTCGTGGAGTTCCACAAAGATCACTGGTGTTTCTGTGTTTTTGTTGTTGTTTATGTGTTTTGGTGGTTGTTTTATAAAGTTCTGGGCCAACAATTGGTATCAGAGCTTGGTGAAGCTCATACCAGGGATCAAGAACAGCAGCAGCAGCAAGTCGACGCCAAAGAATAACAGCAGCAGCAAGTTTGACATTAAAGGAAAGCAGCAGTAGCAGATCTGACATCAAAGAACAGAAGCAAAAGCCGGTCAACGTCAAAGAAAAAACCAACCAATACTCACCCAATCGTGGCCTGTGTGGGACGATTGTTAAGAAGGAAGAAGTTTCGAACCTGTGTGGATTGCAAGCAGAGGAGTTAAAGAACACCTGTGTGGTTCAAAGGAAACCTGTGTGGAGCAAGAGAACCTGCGTGGTGCAGCAAGAAAGAGAAATCTGTGTGGCAAGACAACAGCCTGTGTGGTAACAACTGAAGAAGATCGAGACTACCTGTGTGGTACAAGAAAGAACATGTGTGGTAGAGGCTAAAAGGTAACGGAGAAATTGATTAAGGTGTGGGATTGATCTGGTTAGAAGAGACGAGAAAAAAAACAAAGAGCAGCAACCTGTTTTTGATCTGTATTGTCAAAGAATGGCTGAAGGAGCAATTACTGTTAGAGAGCAGCAGCAATACGTGCCACTGTAGTGCCCAAAGTTGACAAAAACAAGCTATTCGAGTTGGTCCGTTGTGGTAGAAGCAATCTTGCAAGCCTATGGTTTATGGGAAGCTGGTGACCCGGCTACTGAATGGCCTGTTGAGGCCAAAAAGAATCTGATGGCAAGAGCATTGTGTTTCAAACCCTCCCTGAGGATGTACTATTACAAGTGGCAAGATACAAGGATGCAAAGGAAGTGTGGAAGGCATTAAAAGTCCGATATTTAGGAGCCGAAAGAGTACAAAAGGCAAGATTACAAACTCTTAGATCCGAGCTTGAGATGTTGAAGATGAAAGAAGGTGAGTCCATTGATGAGTTTTCAGGAAAACTTGGTGGAATTGTTACAAAGTTTAAAAGTCTTGGGTCAAGTTTAGAAGATGAAGTGGTAGTGAGAGAACTCCTAAACTCGGTTCCAAGGAAGTATTTAAAAATTTTTGGCATCCATAGAGCAATATTCAGATTTAGAAAAAATGTCACTTGAAGAAGCTATTGGAAGATTAAAGGCTTATGAAGAAAGAATTAAAGATCTTGATAAAAAGGAGGAAGATCAAGGCAAGTTGCTGCTGTCCAGAGGAGAAGAAAAGGAAAGACAAAAGCAAGGTGAGCTCGGTTATGATTGGTATGGGCGAGGACGGGGACTTGGCAATCGTGATCGTTGCAGGGGTCGTGGAAGAGGGAATGGTAGGGAAGAGAATGGACGTAGAAGATATTTTGGGCTCGGGAATTTTAGAGACAAGTGAATTGAAGTGCTACGAGTGTGGAAAGTATGGACACTTCGCATATGAGTGTCCCAACTGGTATGGAAAAGAGGAGGCCAACTTGGCTCTAGCTCAAGAGGACGATGAACCAACATTGCTTTAAAAAGTTGAGATCCATATCAAGATTAAGGGGAAAATGTTAGGTTAATCTTGATTTAAGTTGTCAGTTTATTTTGGTGGATTGAAATTTAGGAATAAGGTAGGTTATTATTTTAGTAGTTTGATTTGATTTGCTTAATTGATTGAGTCTGTTTTGATTTGATAGAGTTTCCTAATAAGTGATTAGGGTTTACTTGTTTTCTTGGTGAAGCTTTTAGTATATATAGAAGGGTCTAGGGGTCATTGTAAGGTGTGAGTTTTGGTTTAATAATAATACAAGTAAAGAGTCGTGGAGTTCCACAAAGATCACTGGTTTTTCTGTGTTTTTGTGGTTGTTTATGTGTTTTGGTGGTTGTTTTATAAAGTTCTGGGCCAACAAGAGTGTCGTTGCCCAAGAATGAAGATGTACAAACTGATCTAAAACGCAGAGGATTAGCCAGCCAATTTCTTTCTTTTCGACTTGAGGACAAGTCGCTTTTCCGGGTGGGAAGTGTTGATACAAACCCGGTGGTCTGGGTCGGATCCAGCCCGTCCAAATCCAATGAATTTACCCAGCAGTCGCCTGGTCAAAAGCAGTAGGCTGGTAGTGCCTTATTGGGCAGTTATCCAGCAGTTTCCTTCTCTTCTTTTGTGTTAAATAGAGTAGATTAGGTTAATTATTGGTCTGTCTTTTACTTATCAGAGTTAGATTATCAGAAATATCGTTTTACTTTGTATTTGGAGACCTTGCCCATCTCGAATAGGGTCTATCTTTCATGTTTCAATCAAACCGACTACTTGGTTGATGCTTGGGTCCTACCATGTTATCTACCTCAACTGCAATACCTTAATATGATAATCGATCATTTTGATGCTAAAAAGCTAAAAATGCTGTTATCAGTTTTAATTATTTAAAAACTAGCACGTATGAATTAGAAAAAAAGGGCCTAAAGTAGCAAAATGATTGTTTATTATTTAAATTATAGACCTGAAATAAGAAGAATGACATTTTAATCATATATGGATCTTTTTGGCAGATGAGTAGTAATTCTACTAGGGGATTTCAGCAGAAATGTTTTATAGTTTTTTTGTCCTTTGTAGTTTAAAGCTGGGCTATATTTTGTTTGCTTGGTTTCACCAGGGCTAATGCGCTTTTTTGTTCCTTTCTTTTATCTTATCTTTTTTTTTGGGGGGGTGTGTGGGGTTGGGGGGGGGGGGGGGGTGTTCATGATATTTTACCTTCCACAATTCAAAAGTAAAAAATCAAAATTGTATGAAATTTTTTAGTACTTATTTTTCATGGTTCACTAATGCTCTTAATTTTCTACAATAGGTCCGAGTATGGAATGGAAACCAAAACCAACAAATCCAGTTCTTGCTCAAGGGACCGGGTCAACCGAGCCAGTTAAGGTGCATGTGGTTCAAGTTGAAAGTCAAACTCCAAACCCGTTTGCAGCCCGTAATCTTGATTTAAAGGGCAAGACACATGGGCTGGAGAAGAAGCCAGAGGAATCACACATTTCAGATGACCAACATGTTATTATTCCAAATCACCTCCATGTTCCTGAAGCTGAAAAACTCGGGTTCTATTTGGGGAGTTTTGATGCCAGCTTTAGTCTTAACATGACCTCCTCGAACGTGTCTGGGCCTGGGCTCGGGCCGAGCACATGAGTGACAAGAGTTCGAGGCTTCTGAGTTGGTTGATGAAAGTATAGAAGAGCTGCCCAGGTATGTGATATTTTCTGCTCAACTGAGTGATTGTGTCCTTGTAGTATCCAGGGGTGTTTAGATGTGTGTTTTGAAAGTGATAATGTGAAATATTAACTAATCATAATCAGATAGTCAGTTGAGTTGGAAGTCGTAATGTTTGATGTTTGACAAATGTGGAATAATTTAAGTAATTAGTGATGAAATGTCTAAAAAGAACATTTATGTGGTAAAGGATAGACGACTTGCAGAACGTGAGTAAACTTTCAACAAGTAGGTTTAAAGAAGGGGTTGATATGTAATTTTAAAATTTTCTCTCTTTATATAATCAGTTTTATTATCCAAAGTTAATTCTCTAACCTCCAAGTAATCACATAGCAAGCAGAATTTGTTTATACAAGCATTAAAAACTATTAAAGATGAATCAGTTCCAAAACACATTTTTGTCCTTTCACATCATCTGATAATTTATTTATTGGTTCAGAGATCAAAATAATGCTTTGGCAAGTGCTGATGATGAAGACCATCTTGATCATCCATCATCATCTGAGAATCTATCACCGAAAGGGTGACGTGTCATCAAATTTGGCTTCAATCACCAAGAATCCAAACAAGAGACTTCATTTCCAACAGCAAGCCGTCAACACCCACAATTCTTCACACGTCTCCTAACTTAAGTTTTGGCTTCATTCCTCCAATGATTGGGACCCACCCAGCATCTTTGAGACCACCGAGTCCTCATAGTCATGATGGTTCGCAAGTCCCAAATATTGTAGTAAGTCTTTGAATAATATTCATTATTCTTTATTTGGGCTTTAAAATTTTCTATATTACGATTAATTTTGATACTCAATCTTGTTCAGGTTCAGCAACCATTTGACCCAGCAAGCTATATGCTCAATTTTATCGTCCTGGTGCTGACGTGGATGGCCGCATGTCACCCTTTCATTCAACCGGGGTTCCAACCAAGTTTAATGGAAATATTCCTGTTTTATCTCCTCAGGCTTCTCATTCTTCTCAAGAGGTTTGTGTTTTTAGGTTTTGTTTTTACAAGTTGTGGGGGCCAGATGTGCTAGGCAACAACCAAAATAGCTTCAGGTCAGAGCGAGAAGTTTTAAAACGGAATATATTTTTTCTTGAATATATTTATTTTATGGTAAATCATTTGTGGGTTGGGATGTGATTACTGAATATGTATCTTATATTACAGTAACAAGCAAAACTTTTTGAGTGAAGTGATTGGTGTTGACTGGGATACTCCTCCCTAAAATAGCTGTTTAATTTGATTATAGAAAATATATGATTGGATTTTTTTTTATTTGAGTGAATTGATATACAAGTCAAAACAGGCTCGGTCAGAATGGTAAAGTTTTGACTCGGAACATTTTATCTTCTCCTAACATTTGTTTTTCTTTATAAGTAATTGTTTTGTTAAATGTGATTTTACCTGTTTGACACAGTAGATAATTAACACAACCCAAATGGTAACATTTAAAATTTTTGAACTGCAGGTTGGGAACTCATTGATGTTATCTGGTGCTGGTCCACACCAATAGCCGCTACACAAACTGGCGGATTTATGCAAACCTCCATAGCCATGACTCAGCAACAATTACCCATTTTCAGGCAACCAACTGGAGTTCATTTACCACATTACCCTCCAAATTATATCCCATACGGACCATATTTCCCACCATTTTATGTTCCTCCACCAGCTATCCATCAATTTTTGAGTAATAATACATTCCCACAACCTCCTCAAGCTGGTAGCATGTACCCCTGTACCCGCCCCCACCAGTGGCTAGCTCTAAATACCCACTTCCACAATACAAAACGGGTGGTAATACAGGGACCCCGTTAATATTGGAATGCCGGAAGCTATGGACCGTATGGCTTAAACGCAGCTGGCTATAACTCTGGTTCAGCAGCTACAGCTGGCAATTCAACTTCTGATGAAGACCTAGGTGGGTCCCAGTTTAAGGAAAGTAATGTCTACATTACTGGACAGCAGGTTAGTTTCATCTGTTCTAGTTGATTACGAAGTGAGCATATTTTACAACAAATCTTAAATGTGACATTTTTATAATGATGAGATTTGAGCAGATTTCAGATTTTGTAGAATGTGCCGATATCAATATTTTTCAAATGTTGTTTCTTGTGACAGACCAATTATTATCTCTTGAGCAGTTGGCAGTTTTTATTATGATTTTGTTTATATGAATAGTAATTTTATGTGATAGGTTTTATCAACTTTCTGACTATAAAAGCATGAATGGTTCATGATAACAATTTCCAATATTTTTGTGTCTTTTAAGTACAAGGATCACATTTATTAGGTTCTTTTTATATGATAAAAAATCTTATATATATTTGCAGAGTGAAGGTTCAGGTGTATGGATGGCTGCACCGGGTCGAGACATGTCTGGTATGCAGGCTAATTCTTTCTATAACATTCCTCAAGGCGGTCAAGTTACATATACGCCAACACAACCCAGCCATGGGACTTTCGCCAGTCTTTATCACCACCGGCTCAATCAGTAACCACCAGTGTGGTTCACCACCCGCTTCTCCAACAATCCCATGGACCCGGCGTTGACATGGCAGGACCCACACCTCAAATCAACTGGCCTAATAACTACTGAAAGGTATGAAACCAGCTAAATACCAAGAATTAAACAACTTTAACCAAAAGTTTGGTTTTGAAAAGAAATTAATCATAAGATTAAAGATCGTACATGATTGGCTGGTTCGAGCACAAATCATCCATAGGAGGATGGAATTTTCGATATATCTATCTTTGGAGGATATATGTAAAAAAGATGAAATCTTCCTGGTAATTGATAAGTGGCGAATTCTTAAAAGTTAGTTGGGTCAGTTTACAAAGTCTTATCTTTTTTTGTGGTATATTGGTTTAAGGTTTAGGGTTTAGGGTTTTTAATTTTGTATTTTCTTGGTTTTATGAAGTTTGATAGGACATATGGGTCTAATTATTAAGGTTTGAGGCCGCTTAGCTTTGTTTTTACCCTTTTGATGTTGCTTGTAAAGTGAATTTTGAAGCAAGAAAGGATGTATTTGAGCTGTTGTAATTGGTACCGGGTATAATTCAAGACAAAGTTCAAATTGTCGACTTTCTGATGTTTGTGCGTGAAGTTGATTTAAACTGAAAACTATGCAAGTGAGTTTAGCTTGGCTTGAAATCTTTCTATCAAACATAGGTTTACGCTTAATTTTCCCTTGATTTCGTTTCATAGATAATTTATGAGCAAACAGGAAAACATATATTCTTTGTATGGTAAAAATGAAGTATAAATTGATGATATGATTATGCGAGTTAGATTGCCTATGACAACAAATACATACATCACAATCTTCTGTCTTTCCGTCAAGGATATGGAAACCGATGTCATGCAACATCACAGTTAAGTTTTCTAAACAAGAATGAATATCTTGAACTCGGGGAGTGCAACCGTCCACCAGCAACAAACTCATGAACTTCCCCATTCACTTCAATCAGGCAGCACCCAGGGTTCTCTTCTCTCTGTTTTTCTCTCAACAATAGTCTTTCCTGTATTGCCATCTCAAATTGACCACCAGCTGCATACACATTTGACAGAAGCGCGTGTCCAGACCTCGTGTCTACACCTAATTCAAGCAGATTCCTATAAGCCCATTGTCCCATTTCAACTTCTCCATAGCTCCTGCAAGACGACAGAAGAGATCCCCATATAATAGCGTCTGGTTTCATCGGCATGCTTTTGACAAGTGTTTCAGCTTCCTTAAGCAGCCCTGCTCTACCAAGCACATCTATCATGCACCCATAGTGCTTAATTGATGGTTCAATTTTTATATCTTTCTACCATTAAAGAAAAATAATGTTTTGCTTTTCCAACCAATCTTGAATGATTACACGCGGTCAAACACCAATGAAACTCACATCATCAGGCTCAAGATCAGATGACTCGAGCCTGGTGAACAACTTATTGCTTCACCTTCACGCCCATTCAACGCAAGACCCATTATCATCGAGTTCCAACACGACAACCCACTCACTGGGGCGGATTCAAACACTTCCCATGCTCTTTCAACACTCCCACACTTGCAATACATGTTAATAACCGCAGTAGCTACAATCGCATCCAACTCCACCACTCATCTTTATAATGTAATCATGAATCCACTCCCCTTGCTTCAACGCCCCTAACTGCGCTGAAGCGTTCAACAAACTCACAAGAGTATACCCACACGGCTTCATCTTCTCAGCCTGCATAACCCTAAAAAGACCCAATGCCTCGGCCCACTTCCCACCCTTTACATACCCATAATCATACTATTCCACGAAACACTACTTCTCTCAGGCATTTCATCAAACACCTCGAGCGCATCCTCCACTCTCCCAAATTTCGCAAGACTAATAACCATCGAATTCCAAGCAACAACATCTACCATCACCATCTCCAAACACCTTAAACGCCTCATCAAAACCCCACAATTCGCATACATGTGAACAATACTATTACACACATAAAGCATCAAACTGTAACCCTAATTTCAAAATTCTCCCATGAAGCTGACGTCCATCTCCCGCCAAACCCAATTCAGCATAAGCTTTAAAAACCGAAGGTACGTGAGTCGATCAGGGTCAACTGTTGAACGACATAACATGTCGATGAACAAAGATATCGCAATTAATGGGTCGGAGCTTCTTGAAAACGCTCTGATGATGGTATTCCCACGTGAAACTATTGGGGTTTTGGATCTGATTGAACACCATTAGAGCGTAATTGATATCGGATGCAGCTGCAAATGATAGTATGCGAGAGGCGGCGATTGTGTCTTTGATTAACCTGTTTTGATGATTTGGTGTGGATGATTTGAAGGTGTTTAATGGTGGAACATTTGGATTCTAGAATGGAGAGGTGAGGGTGATCTGATATGAATTAGCTATGAAGGTTGAAGACGATGGTGATGGAGTTGATGAGCATAAGCAAACCGCCATTTTCAGTTTTTTTTTTTTTTTCTGTTTAGTTTGATGTAGATGATGATGTAGTTGATGAGGTGTATAACGTATAGTTCATAGTAACGATTGGAAAAAAACAAAAAAATCTAAACCCAACTCATTAGAGTGCTCGGGTCACTTTCGGAAAAACTGGTCGGTTTGGTTTGGGTACCATGGTAACATCGTCGCCAATGTTTCAGTAACCCCATTTCGGCTTTCAATTTGACGACTACTATAGCGCGTTGTTAGTAAACCAATTTGAGTTGTTTAGGTTGTTGTGAGTTGTTTTTTATGGATTTCAGTTACGTCACTTTAAATTCGGGTAGTATTTTTATGAATTTGGTTAAAAATGAGATGAATCTCCAATTGTTTCCATTTGGATGTTTGAAGTTGTGGCCCTACTACCTTTATATGTTTTTAAACGACGCTTTCAACGGGTTATGAATTATTTGAGAGGCGGTGACAAAAGTAAAGGCTTGGCTCATAAGAATTTGTTTTTCTTACGTGAGCTATATTAAATGAGTTTTTTACTCGAGCAAGCCAACAAGTTAGTTTTTACTAACTTGAACTTTTCTAAAAGGTTTATACAAGTTGGCTTGAGCCAATTAACTGGAACTTTCTCGAGCTAATTTCAATAATTTATGAATTACGAGCTGTTTAAACGACCTTAATTCTTTACGGGTTTAAGAGCCCCCAGTTGGGTTTAAGGTTGACTAAGCTTGAACTCGACTTGTTTAAACTTATAACCGCAAGTTTACACCATGCTTAAACTCTAGCTCAGAAATAAACGTAATTAACGATTGCTTTATTTGTAGCATAAATAAACGTTAAGATGACATTGATCAAAGTTTAATTGTGATTAATATTAATTCAAAGATAGGTAAGGTAAGTAGGTTAATGTTCAAATTTTGTTTCACTCTCCTATAACGTATTAAAATTTAAATATTAAAGAACTTATCATAAGTTGCTTCTAAAAGTCAATGTTTTCAGAACCAGATCAGACGTCGAACCGGACGTCTTATTGGTCTGGTGGTTGGACCGGATTTTAAATCGGATGACGTTATATTATATATATTAAGATATTATATATAATTATAATATAACTCAATATAAGTAATTTATGTGTGGTATTCTATAGTTTAATTTAAAACTTAACATATCTTATGTTCAACATATTAATTTATTGTTCAACCTCTCGTTTTTACCCATTAAATCCAAAAACAAAACAAAAATAAAAAATTTCAAAATCCGGTCCGAACACCGGTTCGGGACGAACCGGCCGGTCCAACCCCTCCAAAACGAACTGGCCTGAATCGGTTCGGCCACCCCTCCGAGCCCTGGTTGGACCGGTACGACCGGCCGGTCCGATCCGGTCTTCAAATCATTGCTAAAAGTAACAAGTTGGCCGCTACATAAATTACGTTTGATCGATATATGTGTATATGACAGGTTTGTGGTAAAAAGTTGTTTTCTTGTGCAAAACATATGAATTCGACATTGGCACGACCTGTGTATTTTAAACACATATGTATATAATCATGCATCATATATACGCACATGATATGCATATAATTACACAACATTATACTTAACATATGAACACACAACATATGCCCATATAATTCACATTTTTTAAAAGTTATTTAAGAAAATAACAATGTGTATGTAACTTCAATATATTTAATCTGTATATAACCTAGGATTTTGTCATAATCAACTAAGAAGCATAAAGTCATACCAAAGCCCATATTTTGATAAACTAGAATCAAATAAGCAATAAGCACAACAAATTTAACATTATAATATTATTCCAATTATAATAAAAATGAGGTTGATTGTTCCTTTAAAGCATATATATGCATGTGTTGTCTTTATATGATATGACTTTATGTGCTTGTCTAGATTCTTATACAGATTCCTTCCTTACTTCCGACTAATTTTGACCACCGGTCCCACCATTTCCTCATTTCCGCTTGTGCCTAAATAATATTATATTTCCATCTTTAAAAATCATTAAAATCATTATTTCAGAACGTGCCTATATTACTTCTTAATAAGTTTCTAAGGGGCTAGACTAAATGCAACCAATATGCTTGTTATACCTCTTATATGATACGTATAATGAACGTATAATATATCTATAGGAACGTATAGTAGAAGTATACGAGCATATAGCACATGTATACATACATACATCACATATATGAGCATAGCACATATGTTTATGAAGGTATAAATATGTATACAATACGACTTGGTGATTTGAAAATATGAAATGACAAATGTGATGGAGGAAGGAGACACGTTTAGATAAAATGAAAATTATAAGATACGTTTTAGAAAAACTTTTTACAAATAAGTAAAAAAGAAAGAAAACATCTTCACATTAATCAAATAAATTTAGTTCTGTTTGAATAAATATTGGAATGCTTGGTTTATTTTATTCCAAAGATTTAAATTTAAGTAAAATCATTTTTATTATTTTTTCGTCTGAAAAAAGAGTATTATGTGTATTATAAACACTTTATATTAAGCCATTTTATTATATATGCGTTCAAATCGTTACTTAATCATAGTCAAATTATCAAAGGGTTTTGTTCTAATGGTACCCAAGGGTCTTGTGTATTTTCATCTTTTAAACGATTATAAGTTCAAGTCTTGCTGTAAATAAATGTCATAAATTCTTTAAGCTGGTTTAAAGTGTGTATGAGTTTGTAATATAATTAACAACAACAATAATTCTACCTATTAATAACTCTAAACTAAATCAATATACCACCTTTAATACCAATCAAATTCGGTATCGGGTTTATGTGAGTGGAATGTATGATATAGAGGATGTTATGCTTTAGTGTTGTGAATTGTCGTCGTGTGCTTAGGTTTTGGTTGGTTTGAACGTTTTGTGGTGTGAAGGTGCGTGTTGATGTGAAATTTGAAGTGATTGTGATAGTTTAGGGGCTACTGATGACAGTTGAGAGCGAAATGCATAATATCGAATTATTATATCCTCTGTTCCTTTGGTGCTCGCAAGTTAGGTTTTCGGTGAAACTAAATTGAATGAAGCACTGTGGATATGTTCATGGAAGATTACAAGTTTCATCAATCGATTGTTGCAAAATTAGATGAAAACATCCATTACTAAGAATTTTAGTTCATTAATGTAGTTCAAACATTGGTTTAGAAAAGCACGAGGCACACACATACACACAAGGCATTGTTCTATGTAAATCTTTGGTTGTTATTATGTATCAGCCTCCAAAGACCCTAATTTGACCTAGAAGTACATGAGGCGACGCCTCAAGCCCCTGAATGCGCTTTCCTAAGTGCCTCGAGTGTGAGCCTTTTAAAAACAAGGTTCTGAGTTCTGACTAATAACTAATTCTTGTAGGAGTTACTTGGTTCTTGAATTTGGGTGATAGCAAGCTTATCTTCAAATGTATTGACTCTCAGATCACTAGTCTAGATCTAGGTTTACTATACAAAAGCTCAAATCCATGTTCAAATTAGATAATAACATCAGTAATTAGATCAAGCATGAGTGTTGGCATCATTTGTAGCATGGTACACTGCAAATTTTGATACTGCATCCTCAATCTTGTGTTTAACTTGCAGTTCTGTCTTTGCTTTTATGTTGGCACTAATTTCTTCAACTTGAAACGCGAATCAACGAACTTTTGTCTCTAAATAACAAAACCAAGGATCCTTTCTTCATTTTCCCTTTTTGCCATGAAAATTTTCAGCATTGATCATAATCTGTCAGATTAATTATTCGTCTAACAAGTTCAACATCCACATTAAATCACAGAAACACCATCCCTCCTCTCGTGGACCTCTCAACTTCCATAACAGCAGCACTTGAGAGAATTAGCCACTGCTGCAATTCTAACTTGTCGACGGCCCAACCCAACAAACAAACCATAATAACTCCAGTGTCATACCCAACCTAGTTCATATTCTCAGTTGTGGGACCACTCAAGGAAGAGTTGATGCTGTCACCACCCTTTATAACCTAACAACCTCAAAACAACAACCAACTGTAACCCCCGATGCTAAAGCAATCCCACCTCTCATTAACCTCCTTAAAGATTGCAAAAAATCCTCAAAATTTGCTGAAAAAAAACATTTTTAGTTGAGATGATCTTAAAGTCTGAAGAAGGAAGATTAACGATCACAAACACTGACGATGGGATTCTAACTTTAGTGGAAACGATTGAAGACGGATCCTTAGTTAGCACTGAACACGCGGTTAGTGCTTTACTTACATTGTGCTTAAGCTGCAGAAGTAAATACAGGGAACTTATACTGAACCAAGGTGCTATTCCTGGGCTTTTATGGTTAACCGCGTATGGAACTGATCAAGGTCAAGACATGGCTCGGACCCTGTTGGATTTACTCAGGGACTCGCCTCCAGAAAAAAAACATTTCAATGGTTCTTGAGAAGATGGTTCATGATATTGCAGCTCAGGTTGATGGCTCTGAAAAAAACTGCAACATTTGGTTCAAAGAATAATGAGTAAAATTCAGACCAGGGTTCATCTTCATCATGGTATAGAGTTGGTGATGTAGGAAGCATTTATAGTTTTTTTCCCAGAGCCCTGAACAAATGAGGTGATTTTAGTTAACCTTACAGGGGATTGTAAATCATTTATAAATTAAAAAGTTGTGGTGATTTTAATACCAATTGTATCCAAGTATAGAAATTAAATTGAAAGTCAATGGGCGTACTAATACTTGAATACAACACACAATACACGTGTTAAATCGTATATGAGCAAATAATACAGATGCACACCTGAAGGTATGTACTCCCATTGAAAGATTAATATATGTTGTATGATGATGATAAATTGATGGCATAACTACATGTTGATAAACGGATAGTAAGCTTTCAAATGTCTCCTATGCACATGGCCGGACCATCTCAATCTCCCTCTCTGATCTTATCTGAGATACGAGCTACCTTTAATCTATCTCTTAAATTTTCATTACTTATGCTGTCCAGTCATGTGTGTTCACACAACCATCTCAGCATTCGTATCTCAGCTACCTATAACTTTTAAGCATGTGCCTTCTTGATCAACTAGCAATCAGTTTTATACAACATAACCGGTCAGACGGTCACCATATAAAACTTTCCTTTTAGACATGACACATACCTAAGTTGATCTTTTTCACTTAAGTTTAATCTAACTGGTTGCCCAACGTGACTGGCCCATCTTTTGCCACTTCTAGTTGGAACTACGGCTTATAGGCAACTTCACTACTACTAATGCATCGAGCATCTCAACCTAGGGAGGTACGTAGACACCACGTCAACCCTGTCCCGAGAGCATGCATCAAACCACAACAATCTTTGCCCTCTCCGTAACCTAGGAAGTTGAGATGTAAAACGACCTGTAGTACATGCAAGAGCTACGAGTGATCATGGCAGCCTCATTCACGAATTGAATAATCTCATTCTAACTATTAGAGGCGGCGTACATGATTTAATATACTCACTTCATGATTTATTATACTCACTTCGCATGTACCACCCAACATGCCATGTTGTAGAAGGCTTGAAACAACTCGCAAACATTGTCTTAGAAACCGCGTCCTAGTGAACCGGTTGTTTTATTGGTCCAACGGTTCGTCCTAGTTATTATCATCAAACCGATTCAATCCGTTTAATTTACCAATTATAATTACCAACAAATCCATTCATTTACATTAAAGAAGTTTAGGTGTAGTTGCCCCAAATTCTCAAAACATAGCTTTACCCATATGTCCCCTTCCCTTTCCAAAACCACATCTCCGGAGATCTCGGTGAAAATTCATGTTTTCATATTTTCTTCCTCTCTCATTCTCTCATTCGATCTTGACTTAGAACTTTTTGCAACAATTAATTTGTATTATTCAGCATTATAACTTTTCTGCAAATATACGATTCAAGTACTAAACTTTTGGATTTGGGGGCGTTACACTTTCTAGAACCTAAAAGCTTCGGGTTTGACTCAACGGGTCATAATCATAAGCAGCTCCAGCCTTCACAAACCGCCCTTTCACACGCTTTCTTACATCCGCCCGTTCCTTTCGTGTAGCATATCTTACTCTTTTGTCAAATCTATAGAAAAAAACGACTCAATACATTAGGAAGTATTCAGGTAAAAAGTGTCATTTTCAATTTGAGCAGTAAAAGGACTTACTTTCGCATTTTCTTCTTTTCCTTGTAACGTAGGACTGCATCACTTCTGCTACCAGAAGGGGTGGCTGTTTGATCAGGCATAGGACCAGGGCCGGGCCAGGGCCCAGGGCCCAAGTTGTACCATGGTGGCTCACCCATGAGAAGCCTTGAAGAAGCACCACAGTCTTGATATTCGCCAGCACTGCTTTCCCCAGTGAGACTTGAGATTGAGATGTTCGAGTGTTGCCTTGCATAACAAGGGTTTGGTTCGGTTTTACAGCTAATTAACGAGTCAGCTGATGCTGCATTACTGCACGCAGGCTGTGCTTGATTTGCATGTCCTGTTGAGGGTTCCTAATCATGAAAACAAATGTAAATACCAAAATCACAACCTTTTGAACAACATTAAAAAATAACAATCAGGAGTAGGGCTGCAAACGAGTAGAGCTTTCAAGCAACTCGAGCTCGAGCTTGACCATAAAAAAGAAGCTCGACGTATATAATGAGCTGAGCTTGAGCTTACGAGGGCTTGGGCTGAGCTCTTAACAAGATTTTGTAGCCTTGTGTAATAATATATTATGTATATAACTTGGAACTAGACAATGACACTGTTATTTAATTTAGTATTTACTAGGCTTGTCTAGAATAGTTTTTCACTTATGGTCAAGTTTAATGACAACTTCTATAAATACTTGAAATGATTTTTGTATATTTGCAATATTTTTGGTAAATTAAAATAGCTTTTATTTCAATATTTGAGCCAAGCTCGAGCATGCATTATGAAGACTTGTTGAGTCAGCAAGTAGAACTTGAACTTAGCGATGAGCTCGAACTCAGCTTGACTCATTTACAGACCTAGAGACAACAAGCTCGAATTCGGCCTGGTCCATATAATATAGATCTAATTTACTGGTTTTTGTATACCATTAACTTTTTGTTGTACAAGTATTATTATTTTTACATGTAAATGTAAATCTGTATATTATTGTGCATTCTAAAACCAGTAGGTAGCTGTTTAAATAAAATTTTATTCTTTACAACATAAAATTGTTATTAGTTCTTAATAGTGATAATAGATAATTTTCTCCTTCAAACATTTTTGAAATATAATTTGAAAAATATAATAGTGATTATTAATAATTCAATATTAAACATAAAATTTGGTAATTTATAAAAAAAAAAAGAGTAGGACTTTGACCGGGCCAGGACCAATTGGGACCACCGGCCCCAATTAAGGCTCTATTTCGAGTTCTGGTCCGGGTTTAACCATTGCTTCTTGAACCAGGCTTTATGCACCTCTACATGCGCATATCCAATGAACCATGCATGCCCACCTGGCTCAAAGACAGCCTGATATCAGCCCAATGGGTTGACCCATGACACTGAACTTCTTAGAAGCCTAAAGCCTTGACTCAAAATTAAGCACACTAAATTTAGCTTCAATACAATTTATTAACTGAAACATGTAACACATCACGTATACCACAACTTGTAAATGAACTTTGTGCTACACGAAGAAAAGATTAATCATATTGATGCAAGATTTAAAAAATCGCAAATGACACCATACCTTTCCGGCATATGAAGATTCAGCTCCACCAAACAAACTATCAATCCCATCTTTTGCAAAAAGATGTTCAGGATCATTATGGCCTACACCAAAGAGTTCTTCATAATTTTCGATGCTCAAGTCAACTTCATCCATACTAAAGTCAACATAGAACCCATTATCATCAGCAAGAACTGGTTCAGGGTCTTTTGTCCCAAATGTGATATCTACATATAAACAACACAGATTTGGAGATAGCTATGTAATAAGAATCATAGAGGGTGTTTGTTTGCACGTGTTTGACTAACTGCTACATCTTAAATAGTCAGAATCAGATCCTTACAAGTGTTTAAAGCTGATTACCTTATAACAACTCATTATTAGTTTTCAAATACTACACATAGGGGGTGTTTGGATGTGCATTTTGTAAGTAATTATGTAAATTCTAATGACCAGAATCAGTGTTGGAAAAGATGCTATCTGAGCTCATTAAGACTAAATTAACATAAACCAATTAGAATTTACCTTAGATGCAGAAGAACATGCGGGTCCAACTTGTTGAACTGTAATTTGTGGCCTACTATCGACATGAACAGAAGGACTCATCCAAACGTTTGAATTATTTCCACTTGCAAGTAAATCTTGATTACTGTTATTATTATTGTTGCTTCTAAAAGGTCCTTGGCTATTATCAGCAATGCTCATTGAACCCATTTCTTGCTCACAAGTAGAACGATTAACAAAACCCGAATCTGAATCTGGCATAAATGACCAAATTGAAGAAAATTCTACATCCGAAGGGCAACCTGAATAGCAATTTAATGTCTGTTTACTGTGTTTTGTTGACCAGTTATGGCCAAGCCAATCACAATTTTGACAAAGTGAGACTTTTTCTTCTATACATCTAACCAATGCGGGTTGTGAACTGCATCTATCACATACAAGTGTTCTTGAATGACGTTTTGATAATGCATTTGCAGAATGAACGATACGATCACACGATAAACATAAGTAGGCTGCATCTGATCTACAATACACCTTTGATCTTGCTTCCCCACAATGATCACATTGGTAACCCATTCTTTTATTAAGGACCCAAAACAAGATTTTTAATCGGCTTCTTCGTTCAATGTTCAATTTGTTCTACGAAGCCTGCAATAAATATAGCGTAAGTTAGAAATTCAATCATGGAAATGGAATCTTTCTCCCTTTTAACCAAAAAAGGAAAAAACTTTATTGATTCAGAATATGTTCTAAGGCACCGAAAAGGGTCAATTTAAGAACAATTTCTAGTAGGATTCGATAAACATATCTGATATGTCGAATATAGTATATTTGCCAGTAACATTTAAAGAGAATATCTTTAAAAGTTTTAACATGGTTGGAATCTTCATACTATAGAATGTTAAGAACCAAATTATAAAGGGTTTCTTTAGCAGGGTAAAACCCTAGCAAAAAGGTCAAATATTATCACAAAAACCAGATTGGTATCTACATGGGTTACTCTGCAAAGTGCATACAGCAAATACATGTGAATATTGTACATATACAAACATACATATATACATACACACATATACATTCATACATACGTCATATGAAATTCTGCTGGAAAACTTAAAATGAATGACAACAAAAGATCATAAAAGATTGAAAAGTCAAACAACAAGGATGAATGACAGATCAAACTTGAACGAATCAAATTCAAGCTAAAATTCAAAACCCTAAACTAATACACAAACCAACACAACAATCAGGTCAACTATGAAACAAAAACATCAGAAATCCACAAGAACTGCATAAATTTCAGCAAGAAAATCAATTTCTCCACAAAAAAGGGCCCAAATTCAAACCAATGAATCAAACCCACAACTTATAGATCAAGAAAAACCAAAAGAACCCCATTTCTACAAAGCAAAAAGGATCAAAACCCAGAAAGCTTACGAATTTTTTGAATCCAAATGATCTGCAGGTGTTCTTGTTGTAGGTTTTGAAAAACCCTAATAAAGATCGGAACTTTCTGGACTTCTTTAGGTGTGCTAATGTGTTATGTGAGGTAGGCGATGATTCTGGATTTGTGAACTGTTGGTGTGTTAGATATCTGACAACACAAAATTTCCCAAAAAGAAATTGGCAAAAAGTGCGGAGAGAGAGAGAGAGACAAGACTATGAGTGGGTTAAAAGGTGGGGCCTTGTCATTTTCATGACATTGGAAAATTAGGCCCTTCATATCAATCTTTGGGTCACTTGCAACTTTAGTCCTTTTTCATATGGAAGTGTTATGATTTTAGTCTTTTAATTAAAAACTCTTAATTGGAGTGGTACATGATACTAGTAAAATGAATAAATTCAATAAGAATTTGGTTAGACTAGACCAGGATCAGTTGTGCATGCTCTAGACCCTATGTTCTAAATCTATGGCGTGAAAACAATTGATTTTTCATCCTATCTTGTATGAATTTCATACGACTTAAGATTATTATTATTATTTTTGTATTTTTACTGAAACAATATTGTTTTGATAAGATAAGACTTGTGTTACTACCTTGGAAGTCTGGGTCGTGGTTTGATTTAAGACCAACTCTGTTTTTAAAGCAACACCAAAGCTATATCGATATGGAATTTATATGCTCTAGTTCTTCGATACATTTTTTGTTTTGGCGAGTGTAGACCATTTCACGCCCCTACTTAATTACCTACTTAAAATTGTTTCAGGGGATGGTATGTTCTACCCATTTGCAAATCATATAAATCTTTTGATAGTATGTGTCTTGAATATTTTATGCTTGATCAAGATGACAAATGTTTGAAATACTTTGTTTGCTTAAAGTTGCAAAATGATGAGAAAGAACATGAATGTTTTTATTTTCTAATTAAATCGTCGAAAGAGTATCTTTGAGCCGGGTAGGTTGAAGTGACTATTTCAAAAATATGAAATCATAATTCAACAGAACTTGTTAATATGGTTAAATCATTTTAGAGTGATTTAAGTTTCAAGAATTTATTCGTGTTTCTCATGGAGTGTGCATACACATCACTTTCCCTTGTAACGTTTCTTCTTTCTAAGCGACCAATAAACTGGCAAGTATTTTTATTATAGTTTTTACATATGATTGAAATGGGTATGTGAAACTTTAGAAATTAGGCATAGCCTCTAACATTCTTTAACTTGAGAGACCAAAACGTAACTTGGCTCATGTTGAAGGACCACTTATGAAATTAATAATTTTTTGTTTGAGTGCCGCAAATCTATCTGCTAAAATATATAATTAAGAATCTTATCCTTCATCAATATTTCAATTTATATATTTGTTTAATGAATAAAAATAGTTTTCTTTTTGGTGCTTTTTGGACCCACCATCTTGTAAAGTTCATACCTTTAAGATTATTCAATAATAGTTAGAAGGGTCCACTTATTTTATATTATTTTATATGATTAAATCGTTTATATTATTTCCATTTTTGTAGAAAAATGAAGTCGGTTTGTTGTCATTATAATTTTTTTTGTTGTAATTTAAAATTATTTTCGAGAAAATTCCAAAGGGTAGGTTCTAAGGTATATGTACGATGTAATGTATATATATGATAAAATAAAATTTTAATGGCTTTATATGTGTATAAAGTGTAAACAAATATAATATTTTAATCATACATTTTGATTTTCATTTTTATAATCACGTCGTTTTCTTTTGCTTGTCATCCAAGTTATATAATAAACATCATGGGCGTGAGAGTTTTATGAATTTATAATGTGATAATACGGCTGAGTATTTGACATTATTAAAACATAACTGGGTGCAATGAAAAAATAAGTTGGGTACATTTATAGTAAAAATGATTTTTAATTAAAAAATTTAAGAAAAATTGTGAGTTTGACAGGTGGCCTTCGATTATTTTAAAGATAAGTCATTTTGATCATTATGTTAAATACATCAGTTCATTATGTTATATGCGTTCATTGTGTCATATGATTTATATTATTTGTTATATGTATTTATTATTGTATTTTACGTTTTAGATCATTTTATGTTATTGTTGTCATTGTTTTTATAGATTATATAAACTTGGTATATATCATTGTGTTTTACAATTAGAAATAACAAGGATATACTTTCACCAATATGTTTATCAAAATTTATTGTGTTAAAAAAACGCAATATGTTATTTTTGCCATTTATCTTTATATGTTATAAATTTGTTATCTATTACTGTGTTTTTCAGTTAGAAGTACATGATGATGTTATTTCATCAATGTATTTTTTAAAACTTATAGTGTTCAAGATAAAACAATAACAATCAAAAAACACACTGAGAAATTGTGTTATTTTATCATTGTTTTTAATGTATTAGATTAATTATTTGTTTATTTATTATTGTGTTTTACATATTATGGATATACAACAATATTATTCCACCATTATACTTTTTTAAAATTCATCATTTTAGAAAAAAAAACGTTAACATATTTAAAAAAATACAATAACTAACAAAAAAACACAATAAACTACACTGAAAGACAGAATAACGATATGAGACACAATAACGATATATATGAGCTTAAAAACGTTAGGCAACACAGACATATGGCAGGTCAATTTGGTTTCACAATATGATTACTTGATGGATTGAAAAGCTTTTGAATTATTGAATTGAAAAAAAAAAACACTTTATGTTTTTTCACCTATTATATACTTCACCTTTGGTTTTAGGTTATTTTTCGGTATTCTGAATTAAAATATTACAAACTAGCTAGAATATGAATTATCTAAAATTGAAATTGAATTCAAGATGATTGAATAAGTCATATTATGAGAAAAATTAATAAAAAAATTATATATAATATCCATACATATGCTTTTATATTTAATTTTTGAATTTAAATACTAAGGCCAAATCAATTTGAATATTACAAATTCAAATTCAATTTGAAAACTAATTTCTTAGATTTTTGTGAATAAACCAATTTCTAATTTGGATCATTTTGAATTACAATATTTTCAAGTCTGATTCAAGTAATGAATGCCCTAATTCAGATGCCTAAACAACAATTATTTAAATGATACGTTGATATATCAAAGTAAAAATGGTTGATATCATACCAATACCATTTGTATAAGTTTAATGTAGTATCGTCTTATGATTTACTGAAAATATAGTCCCACACTAAAATAAATTACTAATAGAATTTACATACATGAAAACGTATGTAATGGGGATTGTGAAGAATTTAGATTATCGTAAAACATTATTTTATAGCGTTTGGAATTGATTAATGTCCATTCAAACACGCAAATAGTGTCGTGATAAAACGAATTAATGTCTCTTTAATTATTATAAATATTGTGGAAAATATTCTACATAACATGAGCCGTACTGCATCAAAGAACCTATAAATCTTACAAGGCACGACAAAAGAAATGCTAGGGAAATATTTCTTTTTATACGATAGAATTTAATCTTAAAAAATTTAAATTTGACAGAAACAAAAAGTCGTTAGATGGCCAAATAAATGCTTGAATTAATAGAATACATGACTCACATGTTTTTACAATTAACACGTAGTCAAATGAAATAGACAATGTTATAGTTAAAGTTAATTAGGGTTCCGTTAAAAAAATATGAGTACTGAGAGTCGAGCAAAACACCATTGCAGGAATTTCTGTTGATTTTCTGTGATTGCATAACAACAAACAGATCAAAAGTTAGCTCATTCTAACCAATTTACCATTATCAAGTTAAGCTATATACAAGTCTCTTAATTTTTAGATCGTCTTTGAGTTATAAAGTCAATCGTCAAGTTCCCCAATACATAATAAAACAAAAACAAAAAAGTATAATATATAAATGATCCAATCGTATGTGAAAGTTATGCAATAGCAATTGGATCATGTGAATCTAATCCTCATAAAGTTGTCCAAGATTCTATTCATTTTCTTTACATGACAATGCAAACAAAGATTACCATCAAGTTGAATAAATAATTAGTGTAGTGTAGAAAGCAAAGATAATTACCAACTAATTAAAGTATTAAAAACTAGTACAATTGGCCAGAAACTCAAGTTTATTCCAAGTAGATAAGTTTATATGCTTTACACTACCACCCAACATCCCACTAATCCCATTCAACCCACTGAATTGTGTAGAAACAAGGAAACTAGATCCGGTTTTCGAAAAGTTGTTTGGCTAACCTGACCCGGGTCTGAAACATCCGGTTTTCGAAAAGGAAACCAGATCTGGGTTGGGTTGACTCGGATCAGATTTCTTGATTGTGTTGATGATATTTGAGTTCACAAGTGAACTCACTAGAGCTCTTAGCCCTACTAATGAGAACCGTTAAAAAACTCATGAAACGCAATTCCCATTTCCCTACTGGCTAAATAGAACTAGATAAAATGCGGCTAGTGTTTTTGCTTTGCAACCCTACTTTTACCAATAGAGTTCGATCAAATGAGAATGATCTATAAAGAGAAAATGCAAAACAATCGTAGAAACTCAATAAGAATTCAATTGTAAACATGTAAGCTACATAAATTGGATATAACAAATACTTCTATTCAATGATCCATTGGTCTAATGGTTTAAGGGGGAGTTGAAAAGTTTTATGGGTTCAATCTCTGGCATGAGCGTATTTTACTAACTTGGTGTTACTAACTTACTAACAACTAACTCGCCGTTAAAATAAAAACAAATACTTCTATTGGATTTAACAATTAACAAGATCTAATTAAGGTAAGAAATATGCTTCCAAATGAAACCTGAGTTATTAGGTTGAGATTTGCAAAAAGCATTATGTCAACTAGGGTTGTGTGACTAACCCAAGGTTAGTAACTCGTAAATAATTTGGTCAGTAAAAACTCGCTCGTAATTCAGCTTGAGCTACGTTGCTCGTATAACTTTCGAGCAGAGTTGGAGTTGAAGTTAGCTTATTAGCTTGCTTGGATAAATTTCATCCTTATCCTTTTCTTATATATTGATAGTTTTGTATTATGTTTTTCTAATACTTAATATTATTTTAGATTAAAGTTAACTTATCTATTGTGATTTGTACTAGAAACATACACAATTATAAAATGAAAAAATGAAAAACAAGGTACCTCACTAAGCCACCTCGTGAGTTAAGTTATATAAAAGCTCAACTTCCACTTACAAAGTTACAAGTCGACCCGACTCAGCTTGTATTGTTATAAGCTCGAGCCTGAGCTCACTGAACAACACTAGCACCCTTTCATACTCTTTAGATTGTCTACAGCCTAAAAAGCTTTAAATCCTCCAATGTATTTCTAAATATTCAAACTACAGTTATACATAACAAAACAGAATCATATTTTAACCTTTTTCTTAAATTTATTGCCTGTAAACAAGATACTAACAACAATTATCATTACTCCATTTAAATCATACATGATGCCATTTCATTTAGCATGCTCAATATTTTAACCTAAATCACTGTCCCACAACAACTAGAATAACCTCATAAAAGCCATCAAAACAAACAGTTATACATGATGAAACCATTGTCCGAGCCGAAGCTGCTTTAACGGTGGACCTACGTCTGGTTTCCTTTTTCTTGGACACTTCCATTTTCCGGTCACACTTGAATGCTCCTCAAGAATGTTTGTCACATCTCCAAGGGCCACCCTTTCATCACTTTTCTTCATCTTATTAACAGATGAAACAGCACGTCTCTTTTGATCCACACCGTTGACCTGCATTGACTTTTTGTCGTTGTCTTTTTTGCTTTTGATTGATACAAAACCATCCCCAGGTTCTTCAAGCTCTGTGCTTCCATTGTCAAATGAATTCACATTGGCACCACTGTTAGATAAATCGGTTGGGTTATTATCATCTTTTGCTGAACTGTTATTGCATTCAGAGGTTTGCTTGCAAATCAAGTCATCAGGGGTAATACACAAGGTTTCATCCTTTTCAAGCTCATTTGTCTTCGAAATACCATTATCACATTCTGAGGTTTGCTTGCAAATCAAGTCATCAGGAGTAACAAACATGTTTTCATTTCTTCCAAACTCCTCTGTCTTCAAAGAACCATTATCACATTCTGAAATTTGCTTGCATATCAGGTCATCAGGAGTAATACACAAGTTTTCATCTTTTTCACATTCCTTTGTCTGCAAACACAATACATCCTTGTTATTGTTGACTTACAAGTATTACCAAAACACAAATTTTTATTTAGGGTACATGTCATAAAATAACGGTATACTTTTACCTTTTTCCATATGTTTGGTAATTATATCTCTTTTGAACAGTCTACTTGGGTAACTAAAATTTGCTTCGTCCCTAATTGGTAATAAAATAGGCTTTTGAGGTTCCTACATTGTTTTTGTAAAGCTTTTACTCTATTATTAAGAATATTGGCCTACCAAAAAACTTGTGATTACCAATACATGAAAAAAGAAGTTATAGTTAATAAAATGGACCATTTCTGAAAGTTCACAATTGTAACATTGGTCTCGCATACCAACCACTGTTTTGCCCACAAAGAGATCACATTTTATATTTTGTTTCTCTAGTAAAAACATCCGGATGTCATATTGTGATACCCAAAGCAAATTCCACTTGCCTCAAATATCATCAACATGCTTTAAGCCCAATAGTTGTGGATGAGAAAACTGCACAACTAAACATGCTTATGTGGGAGTGATCCCAAGATAAATGACCTCCTGAGAAGTTTTCACTCTTGCGCTAAAAACAAGCCTATAAACTCATTGTGAGCAAAACAGAGAATATTGATTGATATAATAGGTCGGATGTTACAACATTGTTTTATGACATTTACCCACTTCTTACCTCAAATACAACAAACATACCTTTTTGCTTACCTTTTTACTACAATCAACCATACTTTCTTTACGATCAGAAAGTATAAGATCATCAATGGTATCCACTTCTGGAGATTCATATGCATAGCTTGAAAACCAATTCTCAATGCCAGGAGGTTCTGTTTGAAGTAATAAAACACACACATAAATCCTAACTTTTTGATTTGAAACATAAACAACTTAGTGCAATAAAACTACAAAACTTTATATTTTCAAGGAATTTACGCATACCAGGAGAGAGCAAAGGCGAATCTGAAGATTCCAAAACCTAAAACAGACCAGTAAAGGTTAAATTTAACTCGTCTATCCTTCATGAACACAAGTTAAGATCAACTTAAACTACAAAAGGAACAAACCCATAAACTAATAAAATATATGAAATAGGAACTTACCTGGTTTTGACACTTGTTTTCTTCCTCAGATTGGTTACATTTTATCAGCAGACCTTCATTCTTCTCATTTGTGACCAATTCCCTTGAATTTTCTGTTGATTTCAACATGTTTCCAGTACTACACTCATTTTCATAACTTTGGCTTCCTTGATCATCAGAAAATCCAAAATTATCATTGGTTTCAAGCACAAAGGATTCATATTCGTAGCTTGTAAACCAATGCTTGATGTGAGGAGGTTCTGATAGGAAAAACCAACAAATGTAAGAGCATAAACTTGAATCTTTTTAGTTATTCAACATTTTAACCAAATAAAAGAAGATAAAACAGCTCATGACCCACATACCTGATTCGCCCAAATTCGCAGGAGTATCATCACGAATCATCCTAGACAATCTTTCTATTGTTGTTTGTCCTTTTAAGTGGTAATGTCTAACCTGAAAAGCAGAATCACTTAAGACTGTTTGTTTTGTAAACTAATATAAATGTTTAAATGCATACAATCGTCTATCTTGCTCTCGAAACTGTTGAAAATGTATGAAAAATGACCAATTCTAAACACAAATTAGAGCATTTAATCTAGAAAGACAATTGTTTTACCTCATATGTTTAACGTAAACAAACCGCGACATCATATCCAGAAATTGGATGAAGATAGCAAACTCTAATTTCATGGGTGCTAAATAATTTCCAGCTATTGAGAGTCATTGATTGGTACTAATTTACACATATAGTTTTACAACAACCATTTAGGAGGATTCATCGTCAACAATCACACTAAACTTGCATTCAAATCTGTAGTTTAGATAATAATCAAACTGAAACATGTGAAATTTCCATGAAACTACAGACAATCTAAGCTAGAAACAAATCAGCGCAACATAACGGATCATTTTACTATAGAGCAGTCTAACAATCACGATTCATTCAACTTCGCTAAGAAATCACAACAAAACAGCACATAAACACTCGATGCACAAGCCTCTACAATCAGAACATTAGGTATTAATTGCTACATTTGTTTTACAATATAAACTATCGCCATTTTGCTGTTTGCAGTACCTTCTGGTTGACCGGAGGAGGTGGTGGTTGAAATCGCCGACGGACAGATCGAAAAGAAAACGATGGAGTTTTAGGGGAAAATCCTAATGTTCATTGGAGTTTTGTTTGGCGGGAAATTTCAAAGTGGTTTGAATTATTGGTGAACATATATGGGTGACTCGTTTTGATAAGAGTGTGTGTCCAATATTATTCAGAGTTTTTTTTTCAAAATAGTGTAGTTTAAAAACTTATTTACTAAAATGGTGTAGTTGGTAAAATATTTATCAAAATAGTGTAGTTTAAAAAAAAATTTGTTTCTCACTTTTATATTATTGGCTACTTATTTAAATGTTATTTTATACTTATAGGATAATATCTTTAAATTTTAAAATTGGTTTTTATTTAAATTGAACTTTTTTTTTATAATTTTCAGAAATTTTTTTAAGTTTTTTTCTAAAACTATAAGAAAATAATCCAAATGTTAGATTATTGTATTAATATAAAATTATATTTTATTTCATGCAATATTTTAATTGGAGATGTAATATAATTTTATTTAAGTTTCATTTGCTTTTTATCGTTTCTATTAGACACTTTTTCCAGAATTTTTTTTCATTCGTGTAACAATTTAGAAAACGTTCTTATAGATATTATACTTTGCACATAATCTAACATTTCTAAATTAATACTATAATCTAATATTTTAGAAAAGGTTCTTAGAGTTTTAGAAAAAATTCAAAAAGAACTTCAGGAAGACCATAAAAAATTTAATTTAAAAAAACTGTTTTTAAAATTTAAAGATATTATCCAATAAGTATTAAATAGCATTTAATAAGTAGCCAATAATAATAGGAGTGAGAAACAAAAAAAATCAAAAGTACACTATTTTGGTAAATATTTTACCAACTACATCATTTTGGTAAATAAAATTACCAACTACACATTTTTGGTAAATAAAATTACCAACTACACCTTTTGGGAAAAAACTCATAATTCAGATAGTTGTAAGTGGTTGTAAATGAATGAGAGATGATAGTTATGGGGATTGTACGGTGATTCCCAATATTTGGGGAAACACGGTACAACCCTCGTAAAATTTTTACTATTTTTAAAAGTGGATAATTTTTTTACTATTTTTAAAAGTGGTTATGAGTGAATGTGAGAAAAAAGATAATAATAAAAATATTAAAAAGTATTATTTAATCAAAAGATAGAATAAAAAAATTATGTTTTTAATGTATATATGGGGATGAGGATGGAGAAGCTAGTGTAAATACTCTGAATAGACGATTTTCAAAGGGGTGCTTTTGATTTAGATTAATACTATATTTTAGGGAAAATATCATATAATAGTAATAAATTTTTAAAAATGTTTTAATTTGATTACTAATGTATGTTTTTTCTTAAATTGGACCACTAAACCGTAAAATCGAGTCATCAAAATAATTTTTTACGCAAAGAAACTAATGGAGGAGAAGACATGAGAGTCGGAATTTTCAATATATGATATTATATTAAAAATAAAAATATACGTTAATTATATTAAAAATAAAAAATTACTTAAAATTCACATCATCATTCCATATTAGCATAAAAAAGAAGAAGAACTGGAGAAACAAAAAGAAAAAGATGCTAAAAAACATGTCAAAACTTATAATTTATATAAAACGTAAAATCTAAGTAATCTAATTGGAACACTTTTTAAACTTGAGTTACCTAATTTAAACACTTTTAAAATTTGGTTATTATTTTACAAAGTTATCTTTATTTTTTAATGGTAAACTCATTCAGTAAGTTAATTTTAAATTTCATTGTATGTTTGTAAGTTGAGATTTAAATCATATTATTTTAGAGTCATTACCAACACTATGATACAATTAGACAAAGGCTTTGACATACTAACTGAATTTAGATATTAATCAAGCCTATTCACTAAACATTAATCCTGTTAAAATTAGAATTTTTCAAAGGGGAGTCAGCCAAAACTAATATAACTGTTTCTCCATTATTAGTTCATTTCACAAGTTCAAGAAAACTATTATGATTAATAGAACTTTTCAACTGAGTAAATTACTTGGAAGGTCAATTAGTCAATATGGTGTGTTAAAATTATGAGATGGGCTCTCAAGCTTGTTGAAATTATGTGTTTGGAGTTTTTTGGGTTTTCCATTTAGATATTTAAATTCAGATATTTTTACATTCCTAAAAGAATTCATAATCCATCTTTCATCATCATACTTATAATTACATTAAAAACATTTATTTTTTCTCTCTTTCTTTTTTAATTAAATAATATTTTTCATACTTTTATCATTACTTTTTTTCTTCCATCCACTCACAACCACTTTAAAAAATATTAAAAAATTTATAGGGGTTGTACTGTGATTCCTTATATTTAAAGAATCACGATACAACTTCCATAATAGGACATACACTCACAGAAAAATAAGAAACAGACTGTGAATGCTCTAATAGTTTAAAACAAATTGGTTAAAATCCAATTTACTAATTAAATGTAAAATAGATGTTTAAGAGAGGTGTTTACGGTCTCTTCAACCATATAAATAAAATCAAGAGTAAATTACAAATTTTGTCCTTTAAGTATGCTCAAAATTACGGATCTTGTTTTTAAACTTTAATAAGTACATTAAGTATCATTTATTTGAAAATTTGTAATGCTTTTTGTCCTTTTTACTAACAACAGTAAACTTTTTCTGTTACATTTTTGTAAATGTCCATTTCGCCCTTAACTCTCAAAAGGACAAAATATGTAATTTTTATGAATCTTTTATTTTCTTTCTTTGTGTGCTTATTTTATTAACTTAATTTTTTATTATTTCTTTATTTTTAACCACTTTTTATTTTAAATACTTATCTTAAATATTATTAAGTACTTATTTTTAATCATCCAAATATGAGTTATGATTAGTTTTTATTATATTAAAATATATAATAAATTACTATTCTATTTTAAAACATTCATCGTTGGCTAATACTTATTTTATAATAAAAATATATTTTTAGAAAAAATCCATTTTCAATAAGATTTATATAAAAATGTTTAGAAAAAATAAAAAGATTATGTATTAAATTTTTCTATAAAAGAAGCAAACAGGCCGGGGAAGAATTTCAAACCTTAAGTATGAATTAAAAAATATATTGTGCGGTGTTAAAATATTATTGGCCCAATCAATTTTAGAAAAATAGAAAATAGGGTGGCAACATGGGTCAGTGGGTTGTTCTACACGTCGGGTCGTGGTTCGGTTTGACTTTTAAAATTTTTCTCTCTTCTTTTTTTTATAAAATAGCGACCAACCCATCTAAAAGTTCACCATAGTGATAAGTCCAGACAACTACTCTGAAGTTTTTATTAAACAAAAACAAGAATGTCATTTAATTAAACGCACTATTATTTTGGATTTTTTTAAACGATTACTAATGAGTTTTAATTATTATAAATCAAACATAAATCACTAAAGATTAAAACGGAAGCGAAATTTACAATAAAAACAATTAAATACTTTATATATTAAGCAAAGCTTAATCATATATAAGACCTAACATAGAATAATTATAACTAAGTAAAATAAAAAGTCATGGCCCAATTTCATACGATATTCGATAGGTTTCTAATATAATATGTAAAACAAAATGTTTGATATAGTTGAAATTTTTATACCAAAAGGGTTAAAAAGCGACGGTGTAACAAACCGATTACTAGTTTAATTTTTATCTAATGTGAAATAACAAAAGTAAACAAATGAAAACATTAGATAATTTAATAACCTATAAATAAAATTTAAATTTAATAAAATATTTAAATTAATTAATTAATAATATTTAAGATAAGTTTATAAAACAAAAATATTTATAAGAGAGAAAGAAAGAAAAGTTAAGTAAAGTAAATAAAAACATAAAGAAATAAAATAATATATTAGTGAAAAACTATTAGATGTTCTTTTAATTTTTTATTAATCGGTGTTATTTAAACCCATGTATGTTTTAGTTTATGTTTTAATCAATTATGTTTTATTAATTTCTGTAAATTATATTTTTAGTTTATGTAATTATTTTTTTTAGAAAAACTATTAGGTGTTCTTTAAATTTTATTTGTTCTAGCAGAAAAGTACTTAACTAAATTTAACAAATAACAAAATTGTAATATATTAAAATCAATAAATGAAATTAATTTTTTTACAACTAAAATTACTTTATTAATTATATTTAAGATAAGTTGTAAAATAAAAGTGGTGAGAAAAAAGAAAAAAACAATGTAAGTAAATAAATAAAAGAAAGAAAAAAATATATGATTAGTATAAGTTACATATTTTATCATCTAAAAGAGAAGGGCAAAAATATCATTTACCATAAACTTAATAGAAATATTTAACTTCAGTAAGTAAAAAGGTTTGGCAGTTGGTATATTATATGGGAAGTGCCATTTGCTGTTCAAAAAAAAAAGTAAGTGAAAAGGACGAAAATGTGACAATTTTTCAAATAAAAAACATTCAATGTAATTATTAAAGTTTAAAGATAAGATCCGTAATTTTAGTTATACTTAAAGAATAATATTTGTAATTTACTCTAAAATCAAAGCCAAATTAATTTAGATGATTAGGTCTAATCATGAATCAGACGGTTTATATCTAAAACCAGTTTAATCATTAATCGAACTGTTTTATATCGCAAATCAGCCATAAAGTTTGTGAGCACTAAAGGCTTCTCCGACATGACGTTCACAAAGCTATTAATGGATGACATGTAAGAAGAGAGAAGCGATTGGTTTTGAGGGTGTTTGAAAAGTAACTACATTTAACTTTTAAGGCGATTGGTTTTGAGGGTGTTTGAAAAGTAACTACATTTAACTTTTTAAAATCCATCTTTCAATCCTTTAAAATCTACTTATTAACTTTTTATTTTATGTTTTCTAAATATATTATTGACTTGTTAACTTTTAAAAATTAATAAATCAAAAGTTAGTTAACTAAACACCCACTTTCAAGTCCAATAACATAAGAATAATAGTTTGGGCTTTTGGATTTTTTAGTCTCGGGGTAAAATCTAAATCAAAAGAATTTTCACACTAATAGGTTTCTTCAATGTTCCAAACCTTATTGCTCAACGAAATCGTAAAAGCATATGATTCGTTAGAAAAGAGGATGATAGCTACTAAGGAGACGGGGACGAGAGGTGTGTGTCTCCGCAAACACCTCAAAGTAACGGATTTTGTGAGAAGAAGAGCAAACAGTGTGTAGCACTATCAATCTTGTTCTGTGTTGCTTTTACAGTCAAGAGCTGGTTTTGTGCCACTATTTCAGTTTTATGTAGCGACTGTATTTACTTACTGTCCGGTAAAACTTAAACCGGTCAGCTCGGCCAGCCGCACCTCGGAAAAAAACTTAATATTGTACTACATTCACGTTATTAAGCAGATTATAATGCAGCAATTTATCTCAAACTTCTACCAAACAAATTGCAATCATTCAATATAAATTAACGATAAAATTCAAATAATGAAATAATGAATTCACGACGCCATTGAAATGTGAATAAACTTGTTATATACATTCTGGGCTATATAGCACTTAAATAGCTGCAGATATGATAAGAACTTAATAACAAATATAAGATCTGTAGCCTGTGGGGAAACTGGTTTAGAACTGACGAATTGATCGATGTTTATATTCTGATCGAACATCGACTTTGTGGAAGAAAAAGGGTTACGATGAGTCGCCTGTGATGGCGGAAAACGGCGAATGGGTTTTCGTTCCCTTGAGATGAATAGATGATAATTTGAAACCCTATCACTCTATCAGCATTTATGGGCCTCGCAAGGGCCCATGAAAGACTCGCAAATAAATAGATAGCATTCTTCTAAATTACTGCGTTGCGGCGCAGTCGGAAGCAACATGATAAATTATAGATTATAGACGACTCGACTTCTTTTCAAACTAAAGTTATATCAAACATAGAGTAACTCGAAATTATGCTGTTGAATGAAAACATATTATACTTTAATTTAAGGATAAAGATAAAAGAGTTAAATTAAAACAAAATGTTAGCATAGCATAAAGAAAACATTTGCAACAACACCTATCTTAAGAATGAAAACTATTTACGCGTCTACATCCCATTTTATTGTAAATTTGTAATAAGTTGTTTTTTGTATAAAAATGATTACAGAATTCAGATTAATAAAACTTATAATATAAGGTTTGTAATCTACATGACTTTTAACAATACATAGGCATGATAATTTTATACCTAGTAGCGGAACTAGAATTTATTTTAGTAGAGGGTCCTTAGAATTTTTTATTTTTATCTTTGTTATTGTAAATCAATTATATATTTTTATTAATATATAAAGGCCTGATTGTTTAACGTAACTTTTTTCTACAGTTACGTCTTGAATGAAAAAAAACGGTTTTCTATATCTAAATTTCACAAAACTTTAGAGCATTATATATGACTAACTACATGTTTTTAGAAAAAAAAAACAATAAGTCCATAAACTACAGTGATACATTTTAAATAACACAAATATAAGTAATAAATAATCAGATTATCTAAAAATGTAAAACAAAATAAAAATAATTTCTTATACTCACAGGGATATGATAAAAAACTAATAAAAAACTTATATTGAAAGTTATATTACAGTGTGTAGTCAAGTCACAAGTACATGGCTTTAATAAGCCTATATATTTAATTATATATCAGCTTATTATTACATTACATACTATAAAAAAAACCAAAGCAAGAAATAAGATCTTATTGGATTTTAGACATTAATCATATATCTTTTGTAAGCATTCATGTTTGGTCTTTATATGCATGTGCATAAAACACTTTTTTGGTTTCCGGCTTTTCACTTTTTTCCTTTGCATCCTTTCTTAGAGAGAGAAATGCGGTTTGTGGTCTTAGCCCCGTGGTTGTCGCCGCCGCCGGCTAACGTCGGCTTGTCGCCCCAGTTTCCCCTTCACCGTTCGCTGTGCTAGTCGTTTGTGGTACAGGCCGCTTAGTCGCCGTTTATCGCCATTTCAGAGGTTATTTGTGGCGATGGCGATGGCGATGGTGGCGGTGCCGCCGTTTATCGCCATTTCAGAGGTTATTTGGCCCAAACCGGTTCGGTTTATGAACCGGTTTCAGGCCCAAAAAACCCAACCCTATCCAAATCGGTTCGGACCAATTCCTAAACCGGTTCGGGCCCAAACGGTTTCGGTTTAATTTTTTTTTTAAATTATAAATAAAATACATAAAAACCATAAAATGAAATACATAAAAAAACATATGAAGTACATAAAAAACATATGAAATACATAAAAAGCATACAAATCTTTGTAATTTTTTTAAATTATAAATGAAATACATAAAACCCATAAATGAAATACATAAAAAACATACGTTTAATTGTGCTAAATTACTTAAACTTTTAAACGTCTAAATGAAATAAATAAAAAGATTACAAAACAACTAAGATTCTATGCCGCTTGAGTCTTGAGAATTGAGATATTGTTATTCTTCGCACCCGGAACCCGAACTATTACGAAGATAATCATTATATGTTGATTCATCAACGGTCATTCCGGATGTTAATCCACCGTCTATTTCGTCTTCATATATTTCGGCTTCATATTCCAATTCTCCTTTAAGTGAGCATTTGGTCACGACCCGCCAAAAATGCATATCGCAACCCCTTACTTTTCAGCAATTAAGGGCCCTTTCAAAGCATACAAGGCTGCCCGGAAGACTCCGAAACAACCCACACAATTCTGCAGCAACATGGCAGCATTGGAGGACTCTAGAACGTCCCGCTAAACTCTAGAGAACGTTGCTCAAAGGGCTGCTATGAAGAGGCAACTTGTGCGGCCTCAAAAGATCTCGGAACTCTCTAGAAAACACTATAATGTTCAGCATGAAGAGATCATGAAGGAAGCTAGATAGTTTCATAGAAATATCTAGTGCTAGATATTTCTAGTATACATACAAAATATTGTATACATACATCTAGATATAGAACAATCTAGGATCCATGTAACTACTATAAATAAGATGATGGTGCCTCATTTGCACACACCTAAGTTTCTTGTAACATAAAGCCTTGTACTTGTAATACAAGCTTAATACTTGTGTTGTAATTACACATCACGAGCATTCTACTTGCATCCTACAAATCTAACGTTCCCCTACAAAGACTTCTGCTGCATAAACCATACATCTGAGATCAAGAAGGCTGACTTAGAACGGATCTAAGTGTCGCACGGGAGCTGAACAGTTCAGTCCGTGACAAGTGGTATCAGAGCAGCGTCGATTCATTGGGATGACATCTAATCCAGAAAAGGTTGTAGTTGCAAGTGTTACTGGAGACGAGACCCGTGGGCGGGAGGACACTCGTAAAGGTGACAAGAGGACTCAAAGCATGTCTAAAGAATTGGTTGCAGGCATGGACAAAAGAGTTGAAGATGTCGACACAGCATTGTCCGAATTCAAAAATGAAATCGATGAATTCAAGGCTGAAGTCGATATCTTCAAAACACACACCTACGACTCTTTGCAACATGTTGAGTCGTTAGGCAATGACTTCAATGAAATGAGAAGCGATCTCAAACTTTCCCTCTCCTTGATAAAGAAAGAGATGGAAGAGGCATTCACAAGGGTGTTGGGTCAACTTAAAGCCAACTTTGAGAAAGAAATCAAAGACTTGCAAACCGAACTAAGTGTTTGCAAGCGTGCACTAGCAACTGGAGCTGACAACATAGTCCATGCCTCTACAAAGGTAGACATCCCTAAACCATCACCATTCGTTGGCAAACGAGAGGCGAGGGCTGTGGATGACTTTCTTTAGGAGATGGAGCAATACTTTGAGGCCATCGATATTGTCGATGACGCCAAGAAGATAAAGACGGTGACTCTTTACTTGAAGGAGACCGCAGCTTTATGGTGGCAACGAAAGCACATGGAAATTGATAAAGGTACGTGCACCATACAAACGTGGACTAATTTCGTAAAAGAAATCAAGAAACAATTTTATCCGGAAAACGTTAAACATGAAGCAAAGATCCGGCTTCGCAATCTAAAGCAAAATGGTAGCATCAAGGACTACGTCAAAGATTTCACTACCCTTGTGCTAGAAATTCCGGACTTGTCACCAAAGGACTCTCTCATATACTTCATTGATGGCTTACAAACATGGGCAAGAACCGAGCTTGAACTAAGAAATGTTCAAGACTTGTCCTCAGCCATCATTGTTGCTGAAAGCTTGATCGACCATAATGAAAGGCGATCACAAAAACCCACCGTTACGGAGGATAACGAAGAAAAAGTTGGGGGAGAAGGACCCCACAATTATAATCAAAATCAAAATCAAAGAGAAGATAATCGACTACCACCAAAACATGGAAAGAAGGTGCATTTAGTCAAAGGATGCTTCCTTTGCGATGGACCGCACAATGCGCGGGATTGTCCGAAAAAGGCTAGACTAACAGCCTTGATTAGATCTGATGATGAACAATCAGAACCAGAAGAGGTTCGTCTAGGAACAATGCAACTTCAACTACTTAATACTTTAAGTACAGTTGAAGGCAAGCCCTTGGTGATGGCAAACCAATCAAGCCCAATCACAATCAAAGACAACCCAAAGACAGGATCAGAGGTTTCGGTTCATAAACATGGAAATAAAGGGGCAGCTTGTGAAAGCGTTGGTTGACACCGGAGCAAGCCACAATTTCATCTCACCCGAAGAGGCTCGGAGACTTGGCTTAAGGATCACCGCACAAGAAGGATGGATCAAGGACGCCTCAGGGAACGCCAAACCAATAGAAGGAGCAACATGGGGAGTAAAGACAAAGATCGGTACGTGGACAGGGAAGTTGCACTTCTCAGTCGTTCCACTAGACAACTATGATATCATACTGGGAATGGACTTCTTTCGAAAAGCAAAAGCCTGCCCTGTAACATTCATAAACAGCATGTACATCATCAAGGGAGACCAGGTGCACACGATTACCTTGGAGCCAGATACGAAGCATCAAAGCAAAACCATCTCTATTTTGCAACTCATGAAGACAACTCATGGGGCATCAAGGCAACACAACGAGGACGTCGTGGCTTTAGGTGGGGGAGAATGTCACGACCCGCCAAAAGTGCAGATCACAACCCCTTACTTTTCAGCGATTAGGGGCCCTTTCAAAGCAAACAAGGCTGCCCGGAAGACTCCGGAACAACCCACACAATGCTGCAACAACATGGCAGCATTGGAGGACTATAGAACGTCCCGCCAAACTCTAGAGAATGTTGTTCAAAGGGCTGCTATGAAGAGGCAACTTGTGCAGCCCCAAAAGATTTCAGAACTCTCTAGAAAACACTACAATGTTCAGCATGGATAGATCATGAAGGAAGCTAGATAGTTCCATGGAAATATCTAGTGCTAGATATTTCTAGTACACATATAAAATATTTTATACATACATCTAGATATAGAACAATCTAGAATCCATGTAACTACTATAAATAGGATGGTGGTGCCTCATTTGCACACACCTAAGATCCTTGTAACATAAAGCCTTGTACTTGTAATACAAGCTTAATACTTGTGTTGTAATTACACATCACAAGCATTCTACTTGCATCCTACAAATCTAACGTTCCTCTACAAAGACTTCCGTTGCATAAACCATCCTTCTGAGATCAAGAAGGTTGACTTAGAACGGATCTAAGTGCCGCACGGGAGCTGAACAGATCAGTTCGTGACAATTTGTCTTGTATTCTTTCAGCTGCATCTAAATAATCTTTCAAGCAAATAGACATTTCAACTATTTTATGAGTGAGTTGTGTTCTTCGTATTGATATAATCCCGCCACTAACAGAAAAAGCAGATTCCAAAGATACCGTGGAAGCTTAGACGGTTAGTAAATCTCGAGCCATGGTGGATAGGGTGGGAAATTAATCTTCCTTACCTTTCCACCAAGCCAACAACTCAAAATTTTTAAAATATTATGGAGTCATGATGGATAAAAAGTTTGTTCCACCATACCTCCCGAGTTCACTACTCGAAGTGTTACTAGGTTGACGTTTATTACATTTATCTCTTAAAGTATTATACAAAACAAACATTGGATCACTTGAACCTTCGTCATGTGCCGCATGCCTCATAGACTCATGTATGTTTGATGTTTCACCATATTTTGCTAAATAAAATCAAACATTTTTGATAAATGTGCATTAAAGTTAGCTTTTAAACTTTGACCATAATATGAGTTTTTTTTCTTATAAATCTAAATTAAGAGTAAGTTTATCAAGTAAAGTTTCAACCCCCGACATATTTAAGCAAGGGTTTAAGGTAGCGGCACAGGTAATAACCGGAGGCATTTCTTTAAAATACTTTTTAAGTTTTTCTTTCATTTGTGGTATCATATCCGAATAAAGTCTACCCCTAAACGACAAGTCATTTATTTTTGAAGTCATTAAGTAAATTTGGTGAAGTACTAATGGACTCGTTGGATAATAAACTCCAGAAAGACAAGTAGTTGCGGTTTTAAAAACATTAAGCATTTTGTTTATTTCTTCAATAATAGCCAACCCGATGGATGATAAGTCGAAGCCTTTTCACGACTCATCAAATTATTATGAAAGTCTATTAAACTTTCTTTTTTCTCAATAGTCTTTTTAAATATGTTACAAGTCGAATTTCATGTTGTAGGTACGTACCAATTTGGACATAAACATTTGAAATTTGCGTCTTTACAAAACTTGCAATACCTACTATATCGTTGGTTACTGCTAAAAATGTCACGTAACATTCTTTTAAAACATCTTTTGTTGTTTCAATAGTTTTTTAAACCGTCTTGAATGGCTAAGTTTATGATGTGCGCAACACATCGACTATGAAAAAACACACCATCACAAATTGGTTTATATTTTAATTTTAGATGTTCTATCGCAATCGTATTATTTGACGCGTTACCAAAAGATATTGACAAGATTTTGTTTTTCAGTTTATAAAAATATTTTGACCGGTGTGAGAATAATCAAATAATTCAAACACAATCGTACGTTTCATCATTTGCCATGAATCAGGTTCAACCCAATGGGCGGTGACATAAATGTACGAGTCCGGTGAACTGTGAGGAGTCGATCAAACGTCACTAGTTAAGTTAACACCAGTTTGTAAATTTTTAAAATAAGAAATTAATTTATTTTTAGTTTTTTTTCACATTTTTAAACAATCTATTTTTTAGTGTAGCACGACTTACATGTGTGTATCACAGTTGGAGAGCTTGTTGAATTAGCAGAGTCAAACGTTCATTGTCAAAGTGCTTGAATGGTAAACCTTCTTGTATGACAAAATGCGCCATTTGCTCTCGAACTGCATCAACATTGTAAACCCATAAATTACCGTCGTCTGTCATCGAAGTTTGATCTCGAGACGGTTCCCTTTTCAAAGCTTTGCAATATTTTAATTGAATGTGATCTTTCAAAGTAGAATACACATCCTTTGAAAAAAATTTGAAACACAATTTGCAACGAGCCTTATTCAGACCCGTTGACATCTCACAAATCATAGTTGCACCAAATCTTCGGGTTTCTATTTGTAGGGATAACTCGAACAACCACATTTTGAGAAAATTCATCACAACCAACCAAAGATTGAGCACTAGAAGAAGCCATTCTTTAGAGTTTTTTGTTGTCGTGAAGAGAAAGTGAGCGTTTTTGAGTTTTTAGAGTGTAAAGATAGTTTTTGATTATTGTGATTCAACCAAAACACTCACAACTTATTTACAGTAATGTAGAGGGGTTAAATTGATGAAAAAATGACAAAAAACGGCTATATTTTTGAAAAAGGCAAAACAGGTTTGGAACCTATTGATTTATAAACCAGTTTATGAACCCTAACACCCAAATCGAATTAGGCTCGGCGGGCTGGTTTGGAACCGAACCGGTTTGGGCCAAACCGGTTTCAGAGCCCAAAAAACCAGTTTTCGAACTGGTTTGGAAACCCAAACCGGTTTTTTTCCCACCTCTAGTTAGATCTGACCTCAAAACGGAGTTTGTGGTGTTGGAAGCTCGATTTGGTGTTGTCGCTCGAATCCTCTTAGGCATCGTCATGCCTCTCCAGTGATATTTTGGTGGTAGCATGTCGGTGTGTAGGTGGGTCGTTGGTGACCTTACACGCGGTGAGGACCAAATGGGTACACCAAATTATTGTTGTACGGTGGACTTAGGCGGTGGCAGTGGTAGATGGTGGTGGGAATCAATTATACAGGGAGCCGATAGGGTTGTACTATCTACAGGAGAGGAGAGGATATACTGTAGCTACAGTAACCTCATCGTAGGAAACTTACAGTTTAGTATATATTAAACTAGCATAACACACGGTTGAAAAAAAATAAATTTAAAATAAATAGAAATATAAATTATCAGTGACTATTAATAAGTTTGTAATATACACGAATGTAAAGATCGATTAAATAAATGTGTATGCATGTAAATTAATTTAAAGGATTAAAAAATAAAAACAAGATTAATGTTATAAATATCTAAAACTTCTTTGTATACTACATTTAACCAGATTCAATCAACAACTTCTCAAACTTAAAAAATTATCTTTTTAGAATATTTCATTGCATTGTAGTGTCCTATAATTAACTATGTAAAATATTAAGGAAATATAACATATATGTTTTATAAGATAAATATTAAAAGAATAAGATAATAATTTCATGAGTTGAATAATACCTCTTGCTCAACCACAATAAACTTAATATAATAAGTTTCTACTGAATTATTATACATTGGTTGCATCCATAAACGAATCACAGCTTGATATGTTGGGATCCTTTAAGAAAATTAATTTTGATACTGATGATATCCTGTTAAGCAAGGTAATTTAATGGTTTATCAATAACTTATAAACCAGTATACATAAATAAAAATGAACAAAGTGAAGGTTATGGTCGTAGGACAAAAAAAAATATCAGTGTTAAGATTTATCATTAAAAACTTGTTTTTTAAATCAAAATGTATTTAATATTGTAATTGAATGCAATAAGAAATGAATTGAAAATAATGATTGTGTGAATAGTAAAGAAGTAAGAAAAATTATTCATTCAAAATACCTGAACTATTTGATCATAGGAGAAGTTATTTCATATATTTCTTAAATATCTTGATAGTGAAAAAGAGTAAATAGAAACAAAATGGTTGTGTATATATAATAAAATAATGATATAATGTTATATAATATAGAAGATTTTCAAAATTTGAAATTATTAACCCAAAATAATTAGATTGATTGTTATTATTGCAATGTAAAATTTTTGAACTACATATGTTCAATTTGAATATTCAATTTGATAGTTTTAAATTTTGACTAATTAGTTAGTTATTACAATCTCGGATTAATTGCAGAATAAAATTGAAATTTAAAGTTTTTAAATTTCTATTTCATTCATTAAATTTTAAAATTTAATTTTAGATTGTTATATAATTAGATATTAAATACTATTTAAATATGATTGTAAGATTCATTTTATAAATCATATTGCTAATAAAATGTCACATGACAATCGCATATTGTGAAGATAACATGTGGTAATGTATTGCCTAAAATCTTGCCACGTGGCTTAACCCTTTTCTTTTATTGTATATTGAGATTGAGATTGAGATTTATAATTATATTTTCACAAGAATAACTTATACCGAGTTAACATTTATACAATTTCATAATCTGTGGTCTTATATTTCGTAGTTAAATTGGTGGAAAAAAATATAAATTAGTTATGTTTTTTTTTTGTATTTTTTATTTTTATAGTTAACTTGGTTTGATAGTGAACGTCACCTTCTATATAACTATTTTATTGCTTGGTTTAAAATCTAACAGAAATAAGAAGTTTAAAATTGACAAAACATGTCGTATGCTTTAAACGAGTCATGTTACAAAACTATTGAACCCAAACGTGACATGTTTAATTAAAAGCATTGCTCTAAATATTAACACGGACGTATTTAATCGATGGGTTCACGGCACATACTTTCAATACAATAACATGTAACTTGTTTAATAACAAGGATGACATGACATTAGAATTTTAACACGATTAAATATAAATAATTAAATAAGACAAACGGTACAACACATATAACATGATTATTGACACAACTCATCAAACATAGTAGATAAATACAAGACACAATACCATTTATAAGTTATTTATTATTAAATATAAAACTAGGTCATTTTGATCAAAGGATCATCAAATGTCATGTTGACATATTAAGTTTAATCGTGTTATTCTTATCTTAATGACACACGTTTTTATTCACGTTATCAACATATCGACCCGTTTTATGACCCAAACGTGTTTACTAGGAACCTAATCTATTTAATATCCTATCTAATTTCAAGTCGAACCATGTCTTGTTAAAAGGTCATATCACAACTTGTTAGCTTTAATATGAACTTGTTTTTAAAATTTTATATCTTACTCTTTCGAATAAAATACTAAATAAAAAATAAAAAAAAAGAAATAACGCCGGTTCGATCCGATCAGAAGTCCGATTCGATGTATTTAGGCATCCAACAAATCGGATCCTCCAATTCCACCACCTGACATTCTCACATTCAGCAAATCAATCAACAGTTTTCAGTTCACCGTCGATCACCGACTGAAACTGCAAATCTCCGGTGACACAAACAACAACAACAACGTTCATCTCAACCAAAGCTCCTGCTGTCACTAACCTGAAGTAATCGAGAGTCCTACATTCAGACCACAAATATGCACAAAACGGCTCAATCTTGGTTCACCGGAGGTCCGAGCCAGAAGAACAGCGATCTGACGAAGCAATCGCCTTCTCTTCTCGCTGATTGGAACGCTTACGCTGCATCTTCACAGTCTAATCACAATCTGGATTCCTCCGGTCTCGGTTTCGATCTCGAGGCCGCAGTTCGATCAGCGAACGATAAGGTTTCTGGCACTTTTAATGTGTAAGTTGGTTGTTGCGCATTGCTGTTTGATTTTGTGTATTAGGATCTACACTTCGGTGTGTGATTGTATTTGTAGTGTAGATTTAGCTGGTTGCGTGTGTTGATCTGATGCTTGTGATTTTGTGCATCAGAACCTAGCAATGGTGATTTAGGATGAGCAATGAGATCGTGTAGTTGATAATTGAGATGTATTTATTTAGCTTTGGTTCGTGAAATCAAAAGTTATGCGTAAAAGCTCCATATAAATTTTCATCTTCTTAGGGTTTAGGGAATTCGTGTGAAGTATTAAATTGGAAGATTGTATAGTTTGACTGAAAAATTTAGGGCACACACTAATCGCTAGGGTTGTTACATGTATGAGTTAAGAGTGCAACTCCAGGCCCCGTTAGCCTTAGATTTAAGTTTTTGGATCTTTTAAGGCTGAAATACTACAATGTTCTTATGCCATTGTAATTTTAGACTTAGGAATGATGATTTAGTCATTTAGGATCAAGGTTCAAGCTAGAGTTGTATACTAAGGTGAATACTTGTGATAGGAATCAAATACATTTATCATATGCCAATTTCACATCTATACCAAGGTTTAAAAAAACGGAATTGAGCCTCGAGGCGTTTTCCCTTAGCCTCACGAGGCGTAAGCCTCGAGGCGAACCGAGGCGTAAGCCCGAGGCGGAAATAATAAATAAATATAAAAATTATATATCTTTAAAAAAATAAGCATGATTTATCTAATCACATACTATTCTTTATAAATATCAACATATTGATTAGCTAGCTTGCAAACAATTCACGGGATGTTAAATAAGACTAGTTTCAGTCCTAAATTGACCTAGTTTCAATCCCAAATTTGACAATTATTGACCTAATATTCAGTCCCAAACATTATGCACAATATAAGATCATTCTGCACACAAATTGACCCATTTTCAAACCCAAATTTGATCTAATTTCAGTTCCTTCATTTACACCATACTACCAACAAGTCCATTTTCAAAATCATTCTGCACAAAACCCCCTATACTACCATCAAATTGACATCATACTAATATTCTACCAGCAAAAACATGATAAAAACATGATAAAAGCTGCACAAAAGATCAATGTTTACACTTAACAATACATAAAATTATTCTGCACAAACATACCCACAAACTAACAGCAAAACTCGACAAGTCCGCCTCACTCCCGCCTCACCCGCCTCACCGCCTCACGAACCGCCTCGCCCTAAGAGGCGTACGTCTCATCCGAGCCCTATGAGGCGCCGCCTCAAGTACGATTTCTTACCGCCTCGTACGCCTCGAACGTTTTTTAAAACCATGATCTATACAAATAATTAATTATGAAATTACCATAATTGCCTATTACTGTTAATTAGTCTGATTAGAATCAATATCATGCATTGGGGCTGAGGCTAAGCATGGGCTTAACAATTTAGTTTTTTATGACCCAAGTGACTCGAAGGCAAACAAGTTCATGTTAAAAGCCATTTCAACATCTGTACTTAAAGTATAATGAACTTGGATGTATTTCTCTCATAGGAGAGTTATGCGTGTTTCGCTTGTAACCTTACACATAGCTAATGCATATTTCAGACATCTTCTATAAAAACCATTATTCTCATGGTGGAATGTGCAAGTGTGGTTTATACATTCTCTGCATTCTCTTGTGTTAACATGTTATTATAAAATAATAATGCTAATGTGTCAATACCAAATATATTATCTTTCTCTTAATTTTATAGAGTTTCTAAGGGAGTGAGGGACATACCTGGAAATTTGCAATCTGCAACAAGCAATGTCCCAACCGGAAAGTCTCTTATGACATTTGGTATGCTTCTTGCTGTTGGGGTGTTCCTTGTCTTCATTGCTGTCACCGTGTTTCTTCCAGTCATGGTGCTTGTGCCTCAGAAGTTTGCTATATGTTTCACTATTGGTTGTGCCCTCATAATTGCTTCATTTTTTGCTCTCAAAGGATATAGAACTCAGTTTGCACATATGACATCTAAAGAGGTAATTTAAACATCTCTTTGTCGTTCCCCTATTTAAAGTGACAATATCTTTGATTCTAGGTTCAAAACTTAGGTAGTGTTTGGTACTTTGGTTTATGGGTACGGGAAAGAAGGCACAACTTTCGTTCCTGATAAAATTATTTAATTGATGAGTTTGGGTTTTAAGAATGAATATAACGCACAAATGTGCCACTCTATAGCCATCAATAGAGGTAGATTTTGAAATCAATCCCCATCCCCATTCCCATTATCATTCCACCATATCATTGAACCCATGCCCGTAGTGATTCCTAGTTACAAACTTAACACTATCATTTACATAATTCACTGCTTATTACTAGAAGTTGTACTTTCAGCTCCTTAGCTTAACAAGGAATAGGCCACATGGTTAGAACGTGTCTAAAGCCACTCAAAGCGTTTTTTTCTGAATATGTTTATTAAAAAGGAAAGATCATGATCGAAATGATATAATTTTTTAATCATATCTGACAACTAGCGTTTACTTTTTAGTTCAAAATTATAATAACTTTGGACAAAAATATTTTGGGTTAACTCAACCCGGTTCATATTGCCACCTGCCACCTGTACTTATAATGTTGTATACTCATATATGACACACCAGTTCGTACTTAAAAATAATAATTTTGGACAAAAGCTGTTTCGGGTCAACCCATCGTGTTCATATTGCCACCTGCACTTATAATGTTGTAAACCGACCTTACATGCTTATCCCTTCTATTTGCAGAGACTCCCTATTACATTGGGCTTTATCGGCAGCATGGTGGGCACCATTTATGTTTCCATGGTGCTTCACAGTTATGTTCTTTCTGTATTATTTTCTCTGTTACAGGTAATGAATCATAGCCCTTTCTGCACACTTGAATTTTTCTACACCAATTTGATGATATTTACAATTCTCAGGTCATCTCATTGTCATACTATGCAATTTCCTACTTTCCTGGAGGATCGGCTGGCGTAAAATTCTTCACCTCTGCTATCACATCTTCGATTCTGAGATGCTTTGGGAGGTGATTTATGGTAACCTCTAGATGTTGATAACTTTTAGGTCATATGAATTTTATATAATCACTTTAAACGTCCCTTTCTATTTGACGTGTGATGTTAAATGAAAATTTTGAACCCTTATTGGTGCATAGATGGATGTTAACGTTGTAGCCAGATTTGAACCTTATCACGTGACACATGATTTAACTAAATGGGTCATCAGTTAGTTAATAGATTGTGTTCTCTAACGGCTTGTAACACCCAAAATGCAGGTTTGGTTATCTAGATAATGTCTACTCTAAGGTGTACACCTCTTAGTATCTTTAACCGAGTAATGATCACCCATTAAACGTCTCACTAAGTGAGTACGGATCACCCCATCAACATCTCACTGATAGAGTGGTGATTAGACCTTTTACATCTCACGATGTGTGTAGTGATCATCCTCTAATCGGGTATTGATCACCCCTTTCACATCGCTAAGTGGTTAGTAATATCCTTTTCAATATCTCATTAAGTGATCACCTTTGCAACTTGTCACTAAATGGGTAGTATCCCTACAATTAGTCACTAATCGGGTAGTGATCACCTTTATAATATATATCCCTCTAATTTATATCGGGTTACTTATCTTTTGATTCCACATAGGTGTTGAGTATGGATCTTATAAGATAAGCTAATGTAAGAGAAATAGACTAACTCGATTACTAGTTTAAAGAAGGCAATAATGTTTTTCTCTCTAACACTCTCAACACAAATATACAATAAAAAAACTCTTACTACTAAACGACACTTCATTTAAGTTATAAGCCAAATCTAAATTTAATAGGGTTTAAATAACTTTTTTTTTCTTGAAATTTTGGCGCCCCTTTTGGTGCACAAATAGATGTTAACATCAGGGCGATTTTTTGTAGCTTTATAAACGTAATAAAAATAATGTGACCCATGATCTAACTATATAGTAATATAGATCCCCTATTTTTTAATGAATTGTCATCTCTAACCATTGATTCTCTTCTCTTTCACCCTCTTTTTTTCAAATCAAGCTAATACAATCGTAATCTTTATCTTTATATCAAATGATTTTTCTCTCTCTTTCTCTCAAATGAAAAATCCAATAATTGGTTTCAACAAATAATGATCCGGCTTAAAAAAATAATACAAGAGCTAGCTTCATCAGTTTTTCAAATAATTTTTTAATCAGATGGTGAACATGTGAACTTTAAATTCATTATTTTTCAACGATGTCTTCCTCAATACGATTAACTCAAATAACATGATGAGCTCAATGAAGAGAAGAACATGATGAACACGATCAGCACGATGATATGTTTTTTTTATTTTATTTCATATATGTAATTTCGTTGTTACATATATATTGCAAAAGCCAAAAGCAGAAATTCATGGGAATTAAACCAAACATTCAACAAAACAGCAACCCAAAGTAACATGATGATCTAAATGTATGATTCTAAACCACTACTGAAGTTACCAACAAAAGCATCCATCTCGGTAGCCGAAAGGCACACTCCAATCTCCAAATCTTAGTCAGATTCTCTGCACACACTAATAGATATCGATCCACTGTAATCGATCGAAATCGTTTCATGCTTTTTCGGCTTCCCAAATCCAAAATCTAAGTCATAATATTTGAGTTTTGGTGTTCTGGCCACCCCCAATTGGTTCTAAATCTTTCACGACTCCATCCTTATCGGTCAACATCTTATGTAGATTCTCTCCGATCAATTTAGCAGCGGTCAAGAATCCTTCTTTTCCTTTTAGAATACCTGTTCTTGCTAAACTCCTACACGGCATGATGTAGTTGCCAAAGTAAGCCGTCGAGATGGGTGGATCCATCCGTGTCCTACAATCGACACTAAAAGAAAACAATGCTAGCTCATTGTCGTATAATTTGGCTACACAGTGCCAAATATACGCACATGCTACGGTAAATGATGATACATGCTCTAATGACGGAAGTAGGGTTGAAACCAGTTTTTTCAACCTTTTAATTATGGTTCGAGCCAATATAATTGTGGCTCGAACCTTATTAGTTGGTCTAGAAAGTCTTGGAAGCTGGTACTCTTCATTAAACATTTTAACCTTAGCTCTCCTTAAATAACTTTCATCTAGTTTTGGGTATTTGACCAATCTATCATAAATCGGCAATGTTCCATTAGCCAAAAATGCGTCATCAGAACCAGATTGAGCGATCGACGCCCACGCCTTCCATAAAAGAAAGTTGGTGGTCGCATCACCAAGGGTGTGATGATTTGTCATTCCGATAGAAATTCCACAATTCAGAAAAATGGTGACTTGAACTGAAAACACCGGGATCATAATGCAATCAGTCACTTTATGAGGGTGCCCAAGAAGAGGTATAAGATGATAAAACTTGTCACACACACGAGGATGATTCCCGGTGAGATCGTTGAAATCAAGATTACACTCTGCAAATGTGACTGCGACAAAATCATCTTACATCACGTTGATTGCTCGAGCATTTGTTTATCTCTCTTGACATCTTGGTGACGCATCTCCTCCGATCGAGCCAGTGAGAGTAGATCATCTTACGTTGTTCGGCATGCGTATTATACGTCTAAACTGGGTGGCATACGATTCTTTATTCGACCTGGGGAGATCTGGCAGCCGGTACCCGTTCAGCAGATAAGTGTTGATGATCCGCAGCAGCAGCAGGAGCATCCACCATATGACCGGCTGCCGCTACCTCAACCACAATTTCCTCGACACATTTACAGAGATGTGAGTCTGCCTGCACGTATGGAGACATTTATGCAGCAGGTTGCTTTGAGTTTACGGGAGCAGGGTCGTTGGCTCGATCGAGTTGAGGATCTTATGGATTGGCACATTCAGCTCGAGATTACGCGAGCGCGTGCTGCTGGTATCGATCCTTCGGAGTTGCCACCGCCTCGACATTACCCAGACTCGTCGTAGTTTTTATATTATTATTAGAATTGTAACTTTTATTTTCTTATGTATTAATTTTTTTTTATTTATATTATCATTTTATATGAATGTTTGTATTGTTATATCGATTGTTCAGTTAAATTATTGAATGTTTGTATTATATGTTTTGTCGGTTAGTTAAATTATAAAATACGTAAAAATGTAAAAAAAGATGTAAAAATAACATAAAACTATTTGATGTAAAATTATTTATATATTCGTCGGTTAAATTATCTCGATTGTCCAGTTAAATTATATTAATGTTTGTATTATATGTTTCATCGGTTAGTTAAATTATAAAAATAGGTAAAAATATAAAAAAAGATGTAAAATTAACATAAAACTATTCGATGTAAAATTAATTATATATTCGTCGGTTAAGCAAAATTATTTGTATATTTATAACATAACATAAATAATAACATAACATAAAACTAGTTGACGTAAAATTATTTGTATATTTATAACAAAAAAAGATGTAAAAATAACAAAAAAAAAACAAACTTAAACTATACGTGGCGTATGGACCCATACGTCACGTATAGGCTTCACATGCGTATGGGATCATAAGTTTGGAAAAAATAAGTAAATTAAAGCCATACGTGACGTATGGGTCCATACGCCGCATATGACCTCCAGCCGACATTGATGTGACAACCTAGTACGACAGAGAGAATGTTGACCCTATACGGCGTGTATGGACCCATACGTGACGTATAAGGTGCCGAGGTATTAATTTAAAAAGTGGGGGTGTCACAATATCCGCTCACTTTATAAATGATGAGGTTTGTTATAGATACATCATATTTATTTTCATTCTCTCTGTTGCTCTCTATACATGTATATAAATACAAGAGGAGAGAGAGAGAGACAAAAGTGTGTTTTAATAATAAAAATAAATGTTTGTATAATCCAACCCTAAATGATAGCATAACTCTAACCTTAACATGGTTCACGACAAGAACTAAATAAGAAAAATAAAGTTATCTTTTGTAGTACTAAGGTTGTAGAAAAATAGAATAAGAATATAGTGGTTTGTGATATTGTATTTTTGTAGCTGGACTAATGTTATATCGGACATGTATAAAGCTACTTATTCTAGATTCGATGAACTATTTTGTCTACATTATCTATATTTGTTGTTTGTTATTTTTTTTTTTTATTTTGGCAAATCATTTGTTGGTTAAAGTTGTTTTAAACGTAATAGCGGCAACCCAAAACAGTTTTGTTTACCCGAAAATAATACACAGAATGACCCATGCTTTAGTGGTTTAATGCTTAGGTTTGCTTTTGATACGTTTTCGGTTTCGGGTTAAAACCAAGGGTAACCGCGCTAAAAGACCAGACCGACGCAAAGATTGCAACACAATTTAAACTTATGTACAACCCAACTAAGTGAAACATCCGTCACTTATATATGAAAAATCTAAATGTTATGTTGCTGTACCCCTTGGAACTTAGAGAGAGAGAGAGAGAGAGTAGCAGCACACGGATAACCATATAATGTGATTCCTTGTATTATGTGAGTGAAATACTTATATTATATGTAAATGGACTGAACGTTCAGTGAACAGTTCGTGAACCGTTCTACAGGAAGTTTGTTTATGTTCATTCGTTTAATAAATGAACGGACAAGTTCATTAATGTTCGTGAACGTTCGATAATGTGTTCGTGAATAGTTTGTGAACAACTTATTTTCTTAAATAATGAACACAAACAAGACCCTGTTTGTGTTCGTTCGGTTCGTTTACAGCCATAGGAGTGGTTGTTAGTTGTTGTGAGTAAAGGAGATAGAAAATATTATTGTTCATCTGTAAATTTAAAAAAACACTATTCAACCCTTATAAATTTTATAATATTTTAAAAGTGATTGTGGGGATAGAGAAAAAAAAAAGAAAAAGTAATGATAATGATATAAAAATATTATTTAATTAAAAAATAAAATAAAAAAGTAATTTTTTAATTAATTATAAGGATACAAATAATGAATAGTCAGAATATTTAACAAAAACTTCTAACTACACAAAAATTGCGTCACAAAAGCCTTTTTTTATATTGTTGCAAAAATAAAAGTGCCACTAAAAGCTTAAAAGCATGCATCGCAAGATCGAAAAAGTGTCACTAAAAAGCTTTAGTGGCGGTGCTTGTAGTGGTTTATTTTTTGTGTACCGCTCATTTCATCAAGGATATTTAGTGGCACTTTTTTGTTTTTTTCTAGCACTTATTGTATGCCACTAAGTAATAAATTTTTTTGTAGTGTCTATTGACTTATACTATATCTATAAAATACACCAACAGATCCAACGACCTAAATACACGTTAAAAACTACAACGGACTGATTTAAAGTTGTAAAATGGACTCAAAGAAGCACTTGGGCAACGACCCATTATTGAACAACTGACCCAAACAAAGTAAAGATAATGACCCAAAATAAACCAATACATTGTGCATGTTGTTAGTTTCTCCTTGTGTTCCTTAGTGGCCTTATCCATCCGTTGTTCCTCATTCCGATTGATTCAATGAGCCATTCATCATACCTTATACAAAGTAAATTCCCCAAAACAACTCCAATTACCAACCCACATCCGACTCCTAAGAATATGATGATCCAATCAATCATGTCACTTGGGAGTAAAGACTCATACTCATTGTTTACTGGAGTAACTGTTGGTGTCATTGAAGTTTGGCATTTTTTAGATAAAGGTGCTCCACACAACCCGAGATTGCCCATGTAGGAGTTGTTCTCGAATGTATCGAATTGTTTCCCGTGCGGTATGGCCCCGTGAAGATGGTTAAATGACACATTAAAGATTTCAAGGAATCCCAGTTGCAACAATTCATGGGGAATTTCTCCGGATAGCTCGTTTTGTGAGAGATCCAGTGATTCAAGATTGGTTAAGTTCCCCAAAGATGGCAAGATGTGACCGGTAAGATGGTTATGTGAAAGATTGATAGATTGAAGCCCAAGCAGTTCATTTAGTGATTCTGGGATGTGCCCTTCAAAATTGTTACAAGAGAGATCGATAACTGTAAAGATGTTTAAAATTTGAACGTACTCTGTCTTGACACCTTTGTTTGTTAACGTCATCGAGTATGGAGCACGAAATACTCCTTGCTCTGTATATGTTTCTGTTTCCATTATAGATGATTTTGCAACATCAAATGTTTTCATTGCATTCCATGTTTGAAAGAAGTTTTTTGGCATTTGACCGCTAAAACCATTGTCGGAAAGGTCTATTATCTGTAACCTGAGGAATGGTGAGTAAGTAGTAACCGGACCTTGAATTGCACCAAAAAACTTATTGGACCGCAAAATAAGAACTTGCAGTTTGGTAAGAGCACCCAACCAAGATGGAAAGATGTCTTTAAAAGAGTTACCTCCAAGATTAAGGAATTCTAAATAGGAACAAGTAGCCAATGATTTTGACAGCTTACCTGTAAATTGATTTTCACCCAAATCAATCCTCTTCATCAAGCATCCATGTGTTAAACTATGCATCACTGGGCCATGAAAGTTATTTTGACTTAGATCCAAAACCGACAACAAATTGCTTAAGTTGCCTAAACATGGAGGAAGGGTTCCGGTCATGTTGTTTGAAGACAAATCTAACACTTGAAGGGATTTCACGTTACATATCAATGGTGGTATTTCTCCAGATAGATTATTGTTCGAGACTTCATACCTGATCGTCGTTAGTGGTGGAATTGGAAGCCGTCCTTGTAGCTGATTATACTTAATGTTGAATAATTCCAAACGAACCCATGGGAGAAAAATGTGATGCCCGTGAATTCCAGTGATGCAGTTGTACGAAAGATCAAGAATTTGTAATGTTTCTTTGGTATTCTTCAAAATCCACTCTGGTAGGAGGCCTTCAATTTTGTTGTGGGAAAGAACTAAGAAAGACAATTTCTTTTGGTGGCGCAAAAAGGAAGGGAATTCTATCAAGTTGCATGATGAGAGTCCTAGGCCTTCCAGATCGGGTAAGGGTGCCCTACTGGTGTGGTTATTGGTGTCAACAAATGATATTCTGTTGTAGCCTAAAAATAACATACTAAGTTTGGCGAGCCCAACAAACGTATCTAGGTTCAGTATGCCGCTAAAATTGTTCCTCTCTAGGTCAAGAATCTCAAGACTTTTAAAATTGGAAAAGGAGCTTGAAATCTGTCCTTGAACTTGATTTTGTTGCAAGTCTATCACCCTTAGTTGTGTAAGGTTCATAAACGAAGATGGGATGTTACCAGAAATAAGAGTTTCCCTTATTCCGACAGCACTAAGCTTGGTTAAGTTTGCAAGAGAAGGTAGTATCTCACCATATATGTTTATACGAACCAGATACAAAAATTCAAGGTTAGTCAGTTTTCCAATCCAATCGTGCATGTGTTCCTTCCCACAAGCTTCCAACCTACTCGCGTTTGAAGGACGTCTTGGCATATAAGGAACCAGGCCCATGAGCTCATTTTCACCAAGATCCAAAAACATGAGTTGTGTCATGTTAGAGAGTGAACGTGGGATGCATCCTGATAAATAGCTTCCACGAAGGGACAAGAATACCAAATGATTTAGTTTGCTTATGGATTTTGGTATACTCCCAGCAAAACTTGTGGCATATAGATCTAGATGCTCAAGTAAGGTGTTGTTTTGAAATTCAGGTAACAAACCAGTGAGGCTTGGATTTTTAGCTATGCTAAGATATTTGAGCTCCGGTAAGTGAAATATAATGGATGGGAATTCACGTCGAAGCCAACAACCTTCAAGATCGATTGACCTTAAGCTAGAAATATTAGCCAAGAAAGGAGGTACGAATGAACTAACGTCAACACCTAAGAGATGGAGTTCTTCAAGTCGATCTAGTCAAGTTTTGCAGCAAATACTCGAGGCTAGGGCTTTGAAGCTTTAGTGGATTCGCCGATAGATCTAACAAAGTCAATTGCATCAAGTGTGAGATTTCAATGGGGATTTGGCCGCTAAACCTAGAATTAGAGAGATCAAGGCTTCTCAATTGCTTCAGACGAGCAATCTCAGATGGAATTTGCGACTCAACAAAGTCATTCATCGAGAGATTGAGCATCTGAAGATGAACAAGGTTGAAGAGGGAATTGTTGAACTTGATAGGTCCATGGAGAGAGCTCTGGCTCAAATCAAGCCCAATCACATGGCCATTGTTGCTACACGCCACACCATGCCACAAACAACAATCAGAATTATGATCCGATTCGTTGCTTGTGATCTTCCTCCAAGAATCAAGCTTTTGAAACCCCCCAACATCGAATGAAGCATACGGTTGATGTGAAATGCTTTGCTTAAACTCAAACAAAGCTAGACACTCTTCGTTATGGCTTACTAACGATGCCGCACATGTGCGTATGAGTAATAAGTATATAAAGGAAACGGTTTGCATGAAAATGAACAAAGCCATAAAGAGAAGTAGTTTTAGTTAAACTTGATTATTTGTGCAAGTGCAATGTTTAATTATATAGTGAGAGCATTTTGCATATATAACATATTATCATAACAAGATAAGAAATGGACGAAGATTATTTAGTGTTAATATATATGGTTCTAGATTGGATTAAGTTTTAGATGCTATTTATTATTTATGTATTTGTGGTTATAATAATTTGGTGGATAGGTTGCAAGACTTCTTCCTATCGGTCTTTTAAATACTATCAAAATTTGAGTAAACTATATCATCTACGTATTCATTAAAGCAAATTATTCTTTGCCATATGTCCTCTTGATGTTTTCTTGCCCAAAAATCACGTTTAGATATATAACACATGACTATCCTCTTTGATTGGTACATATGTAGAAATGATACTTTTTACAATTTTAATATTTTAAACCCAGTCGAAAGACTTTTCATTTTAACTACTTTAATATTGTATTAGTGAAATATAATACATTGAACGACTAGCTACTGGTTTCATAACCTAATATAAATAACACGGGTTTGTGGTATGCTCATATACTAAACTCACACTCACAGGAGCATCATAGCATCCCCGTATGCGTGTAACGTGATATAGTACTGTGATTTTCTTAAATATAAATAACAAGTAGAAGATCACTCACGTTAATCTATGTCTGATCACACTATTTGGTTTTAAGTAAAATTTACATCATGTCGGTATTTAGTGTAATTTGGAATAACTCGATGATCTTTCATTAAACATGAAACAATATGTATAGATTACAATGGAACTTCCATCTCCTATAATTCGGGAGAAGATATCAATTAACTAAGAGATATTCATGCTAACTAACTAGAGAGATATACATGAGATACAAGTATAAACTATAAAAAATATATGTGGATACTTATCCACTAATATTTAGAATTATATAAAATATTATATATCAAAAGTTATTAAAAAAACTAAACTAAACTAGAAATAGAAAATATAAAAGTATACCACGCACGTGACCTACTAAAAAAACTAAACTAAATAATAAATATAAAAGTAACATTGTCAGAACGCTTTTGACCGTCTACCTCCAATAGAAGAATAAAGTATTCCACACACCACCTTTAAAACCTTCTAGAAATCTTTGACACCGATAATCATTAACTCAAATGACTAACGTGAGTTATCCATCACATGTAAATATGAATAAATCATGTGTTTAAATATTATTTTAAAAACTAAAGTTATTATATACATCCAAACATGTACTCATGACATGCCAATGTTTTCTTATAAAATTTTGACATGACCATTCGTATAACAAACAATCCTTACGATAAATAAAACTTGTTTAAGCAAAGCAATTTGGATAAAACGTTAAGAAGTTAACCACCAAATCACTCATATATGAAAACATTTCATAGATATTGAAATTAATCAAGTAAAGAACTTGATAACTCCGAATTTCCTTTCCGTAGACTCGCTCCCATGACTTAATCACCCTAGGCTTTTTTTCACCCTAACAATTTGTCAACAGTAAGTTATAACATTTCTTTGATATCACGTCTACGACCACAAATATACATGTTATATGTAGATCATGTATGATGTGACCGGACTAACCATGAATAATTCATAATTTTCTTATCTTTTAGATTGCCAGTTTTAAGCATCATTTTCCCTTAGCTAACTCTGTAATAACTTCCTCAAGTTGGTCCCCTAATATGTTGTGCGAATCCAGGACTGTATGCTCAATCAGTTGTTTTGGCCGCTTAAATAATAACCAAGTCGTCATACCTTCACATTACCACCACAATGGATTAGCCAAAGCTAAGTGAGGATCCTTATATTGTGTATATGATTACATATTTATAATTCGGCTTATATATCCATACTATATAATTAAAAAAAGATTTTTTAGAGACAAGTGACAACATTTGATGAAAACAAACTTTTGTTTTCCGTCTCTCTCTCCTATTAAATAAAAATAATGTTAAATAAGTAAACTAAAAATTTAATTATTCAAAGTATGAATCTTCTTATTCTAATAAATTATTAAAACATACTAAATTATAAGATTTCAATTGTGTCTTATATTAACATATAATTATATAATTCATGATTTTTATTATTTGTTATTTATAATTTCTCAAATCTTTATTATTTATTATTTCGTTAATGACTAATGACATGTAACATATAAATATTAATATAATCTAATGATTTTATCATGTTAATTTTTTTTATTTATGTAACACATGAGTTTCTAACTTAGTATGCGTATATATTTTAATTAATGTATATCAAAGTAGTAGCTTTTCAAATCCAAGTGTAGGAATAGTGGGTGCCCATGTAGTTAGCAGTTATTTCTTTGGGTGCTCGAGTGATGGCGTTTGTGGTGTTGGTGTTGATCAAGATGATTAGATGAAAGGTAACCGATTGTGATGGTTATTTTGTGATGGTCGTGCAACATCTTGATGGTGATTGATCAAAGAAGATGATAGGCCTTAAAATCTAAGATTGTTAGTAAATGAGCTAAAAAAATTATAAAAGTAATCTTCAAAGTACAAAACTAACGTGTTTAAAGTCTTAGACCTCAAACAATTAATATTAGAAATCAAAACGGATACAAATAGTAATCAAGTCTAAGTATTATAATTTAAGAAACACAGTTTTTATTAAAATCATACGTACGACCATAATAAGCACACATTTTCTGTCTTTTTGTAGAATCATCTATATATGAAAACTATAGGTCTTACAAATATCATTTAATGAAATAAAACTTAAAAAGAACGTTTAATTGTCACCTTTTAAGTCTCTAGCCATACTTTTCGACTTTTGAAGTCTCCCCCGGCTCCACTGCATGTTTTATTCTCACTTTTCACCCATTAAGTTTCAATATTTTTATTCATGCCACCAAATTTATATGATCCAAACAATAGAGACCCCGAAAACTAAAAATAACTTGTTATGCTAACTTCAATTATTTTTAGCTAAGTATTTATCAAAGCACGTCAAATGTGTAAGTTAAAGCAAAATTTCATGGTTAAAATTGTTATGTTTAATGAAAATTTTCTAGTTATCAAATATTTAATAAAACTTACTAACAAAATAATTTTTTTTTGAAAAAAATGTGTCACAATTATTGATATTAGTATCTCGTAATGATGATGGTATAGCAATAGATAAAATTGATACTTCAGAACTTTGAAAAGAGGGAGAAAGCATCATCCACAAATTTTTCTTTTGTTTGTTAAATATTATTCAACCTTAATTCCATATAATAGTTTAATAAACTTATCTGGGTAATCTAGCATCAACACTGCATAATGTCTCTAGGATTTTCCAGTTGGGATCGTATATGAAAGCTCTGCCTTTCAGGAAAATGGAACCATTTCAAAAAAGGATTTATACATATAATATATTAAATGCACACATTTTCCCAAAGAAACGATCATTTGAGTTGTTATGGGGTACAAATAAAGATTTTCTAGTTATAAAGAATTGTATAATCCCTATAAATATTCTAAATATTATATATACCGATTAAAATTTTAAAATATTATATATATAATTTTTTACTTTATATCAATTTTACCCTTCCTAAACGAAAACATTTTGAATCCGTTTAGAAATCATTATAATAACTTTTCGAATTAATATAAACATCCTTTTTCGATATCCATACTATTATATAAATCATTTAAATAGGATAAATTTATAATTTTATTTAAAGTTTAAGATATCTAAGACAAATATTTAAGCATAAGGTACAAATGATTTATGCAATATTTCTTAAATTACTCAAATTTATATACTTCTTCTAATTAATACATTATTTGATACATATTAGATTATTTTGTTCACTATATTAAATATTATCTTATTATAATACTTAAATTAATGTTTTAATTTTAAGTTATTATTTATATTTTTATAACTAAATAGTATTTAAACAAAGTATTATCTTACAATTCTTTTTATTATATTTTTTATTAGCATTTCGCGAATAAATTTCTTTCAAATAATTAATAGTAACATATAACTTGTCAGAAATATTAAACCTTTCGAATTTTACAACCCTATCCATAGTTTCTTTAAAATAAAGAAAAGAAATAAAAACATATCAACTCTTTGCGACCTTCAATTTTTTTTTAATTAACTACTCGTTTAGTGTATGTGTTTGTATATAACTAGTGGAAATGGCCGCGCGTTGCAGCGGTACGGATGTTGCGTGATTGTTTGAGCAATTCGATTTTAGTCAGTATCGGTTCAGTGCGTGTTGACGTATATTAAAAAATCAAAATATATTTATTGAAAAAATTGAATGAAAGAAAATAATTACGTATATTACAAAAGTCTTTAGGACAACTATATTATCTCAAAAAATTAGTGAAAGCATGAGTGGTATTTGTGGTCAGAAATCACTTATTACCTAGATTTTAAAGGGTGGTTTCGTTTTCTGAATGTAGTTTAGAGTTTTATGATCATTGGAGGCAGCTTTCAGTGGTGATTTGCATAGACCGGAGAAAATTAATAGAGAAATTATCACAACAAATTACCAACTTGATTATTATTAAGCTGTTAACAACTGGCAAGGAAAAGAGGAAGATGGATTAGTGCTCAGTCGCAATGAATGAACGACATTGAAAGTAAATGATAGTTTTGTTTGACCACGTGTATATGCTTTAGCATTTGTATTATAAATATCATATGTTATATATTATTGTAAGGGCATAAATGGAATTAAATAGTCAATTTTTTTAAAGTTAAGCATGACTTTTCATATGGGTATCTTAATCAATATGTAAAATTATCATTCTATCATCCTTTCAATTTTATTATAAAAGATATAGATACATAGTAAAATTATTAAACTCACAATATACACCTAAAAAATATTAGTATTATAGTTATTATAAATACGAAGATATATATATATATATATATATATATATATATATATATATATATATATAAGTTATATACTTAAATATTTAAATAAAATAATACTTAATTTAAATATTATTTAGTTATAAAATATAATTAGTAAATATGAATTTATATGTCAATTTATAGTATCATAAATAAAATAAAATTTAATAAAGTAAATTAAATAATATCATATTATTAAATAATGTATTAATGATGTTTATTAAATACATAAAAGAGACAAGAGTAAAAATGTCAAGATATATAAAATTTAATGGATACTTTACTATATTACCCTTAAAGTGTCTTAAATCTTATGTCCTGTTTGGTTGGGTTTGAATGACCCCATTCAGACATATATGTCTGACCCGGTTAGACATACGTGTTTGGTTGGGACACGTCTGAATGAAAAATGCCTCTGAATCGTCTCTTATTGGGTCAGATTTGAGGTACCATCCGACCGACGAGATAATCCCCCTTCATCATGTCCAACGGGTTCACCATCGTCGGTGGTTCACGGTGGTGGTTCGCCTGCGTACCGACCCTGCGTACCGACGAGTTCACCATGGCCGACGAGATAATCCCCCTTCATCATGTCCGACGGGTTCACCATCGTCGGTGGTTCACGGTGGTGGTTCGCCTGCGTATCGACCCTGCGTACCGACGAGTTCACCATGGCCGACGAGATAATCCCCCTTCATCATGTCCGACGGGTTCACCATCGTCGCTAGTTCACGGTGGTGGTTCGCGACGGCTGTTGGGGTACCGATCTGGTACCGGTCGGCGATGGCGACGAAGGTTGGGGTACCGGTCGGCGGTTGGGGATGGTGGTGGGTCTAGGGTTTGGGGTTGTGGGGTGAGGGAGAAGGGTGAAGATCGAAGGTTTTTATATGGGCAGTTTTTATTTTTCCTTTTTGCAACCAAACACACTTATTGATTCAGAGCTCTTACTGGTTCAGACCTAGTACTAGTTTAGACCTTTTACTAGTTCAGCACTTATTCAATTAGATGTTGTCAAACAGCCCCTTAATCAATTCTCTATTCTACCTCTTAAATGGCTTGCACTACTTTATACATATTACTTTAAAACTTATATGCTTGACAAAATTACATCTCTATCCAAAGAGATGTATTATATAGTAGTATAGATATAAGTATTTAAATAAAATAATACTTATTTTAAATAGTATTTAGTTATAAAAATATTATTAGTAACTATAAATTTAAATGTCAATTTATATTATTATAAATAAAATAAAATTTAATGAAGTGATTTCAATAATATCATATTAGTAAATAATATATTAATAATGTGTGTAAAATAATACAATAATTAGAAGAAGTTAATTAAAGTTCATTATATTATCTAGGTTGAGCCAAGTTTCACATATTGAGCTCAAGATTGCTCGCGAACATAAAAAAGTTTATTTTGTATATTTTATTTAAATTTATTATATATAATTTAATATGATGCACTAAACTAATTCGAAAATCATTGTTTTCACGTGGCATATAACGTCTTTGATTTGCAGCCAAATCGATTAATTTACTTTGAGCCTCAAGTAAGTATGTATTTGTTTTACATTTTAGACGAATGTGTAGTTTAAAACATAATTTTTAGATATGCATATCGGATTTATATAATGAAAACATTTATGGTCACTATCATAAGCGAGTGCCGCGCAAGAGTCGGCTTGACAACCGTAGTTATTAATTATTTGCTAAGCCATGACGTTTAGCAAGACAAGAGAAGACTTAATTAAAAGTCACCTTCAGTGTTTAAAAGTCACACACGTATATAAATGAGATTCAAAACTAAAATAATATACAATTAATTATATTTATACTAATTAACTTTAGAAAATTAATACTAAGCAGATAAATATCCTTTCACTATAATTAGTCCACGATCACCTTCATCACCTTTTCTCTATCGTTCATTTCTTATCTTGTTACAAGGAAATGTTAAATATACAAAATGTTAAGTTCTGTCTATATATAAACAATATTGCACATACACAAACAACACAATAATTTAAACTACTTCTCCGATCCTCATGGCTACCAGCTTCATGCAAACCATCTCCCCTATATACTTTTTACTTGTTCTCACATGCACCGCATCGTCGTTGAGCCATGACCAAGAGTGTTCAGCTTTGTTTGAATTTAAGCAAACCATTCTTCATCAAAATTACACATCTTTTGATTCTCCTCAGTTTCAAAAGTTTGAGTCTTGGAAAATGATCACAAATAATATATCATATATTAATCCATTCTCTGGTTCTGATTGTTGTTTGTGGGAGGGTGTGGTGTGCAGCAATAAGGGCCATGTGGTCGAGCTTGACTTGAGCGGGAGCTCTCTTACTGGAGTTATCAACTCTAGCAATACCTTGTTCAAGCTTGTTCATCTCCAGATGCTCGACCTCTCAATGAACAACTTTGTTGAATCTCAAATCCCCGCTGAAATTGCTCGCCTAAAGAAATTAAGAAGCCTCAATCTCTCTGATTCTGGATTTCATGGCCAAATTCCAAGTGAGGTTTCACAGTTAATATTACTTTCTTTGTTAGATCTATCAGGGAATTCCCTAAAGATTCAAAGTCATGATCTTGAGTATCTGTTGCAAAACATGACTAGACTAGAAAGCCTCCATCTCTCTGGGATTGACCTTAGTTCTTCTGTACCTCGTTTCTTGGCCAATATTTCTTCCTTGAGGTCTATAATGCTTGCAGACTGTCACCTTCAAGATGAATTTCCATCAACAATATTTCACTTACCCAAGTTGAAACATCTTAGCATGAGAAACAATTCTAACCTCACTGGTTTCTTGCCTGAATTTCATAACGGCAGCTTACTTGAGTATCTAAGTTTGTCTTTAACAGGTTTTGCTGGGATCGTATCAGAATCCATAAGCAACCTAAACCATCTGCAACTCTTCGATCTTGAAAGATGTTATTTCTCAGGGCGTATTCCAGGTTCACTCCCTAACTTGACACAACTTACTTGTCTCTTTATAAAAATGAATTCACTGGAGTAGTTCCTTCATTTGCAAGTCTTTCGAAACTAACTGTTTTGGCACTTGGATATAACAATTTTGAGAGAGGACGCGCGTACCATTGGATTAGCAAACTTACTAATCTTAATGAACTACTTCTAGCTCGTATGAACATACACGATGAAATCCTACCCTATCTTGCAAACCTAACCAAACTTAGTATTGTCTCAATGGGGGCAAATTTTATTTTTGGTCGTATCCCGTCTTCTTTTGTGAACCTTACCCAACTAACAGTTTTAAACCTCAATAAAAATCAATTGCAAGGACAAATTTCAAGGTCCTTCTTGAATTTCAAAAGTCTTGAATATCTTAACATAGGTTATAACAATTTTAGTGGTACAGTGGGCCTAGACTCGTTTTTAGGACTCAACAAACTCAAACTTTTGAGTTTGGATGCTAATAGATTATCATTTAAAACCACCAACTACACCAATGCCACCCTACCAGAATTGCAAGATTTGGGACTGTCATCATGCAACTTGAAGAAATTCCCTGCTTTTTTGCAATTCCAGAAGAAAATGACAGGCTTATTTCTTTAGGACAATGAAATTGAAGGCCTCATACCCAATTGGATTTGGAATAATAGCCAAGAAACATTACGAATGATTGGCCTTACATACAACTTCATCACTGGCTTTCATCAGCAACACCATTTCCTCCCATGGGTTCGTCTGGAAGTATTTGACGTGTCATATAATCAACTACAAGGGAAGCTTCCAATTCCTCCACAGACCATAGTTGTTTATGATGTCTCCAACAATAATCTTACAGGAGAAATGCCACCATTGATATGTGAAATGAAATCCCTTCAACTCCTAGATTTGTCTTCTAACAAGATGACTGGAACCCTTCCTCCATGTTTTGGCCACTTAAGTAATTTCTTATCGGTTTTAGATCTTAAACGAAATAACTTTTGTGGACCAATGACGAATATTTGTACGCATGGAAGCCTTTTGAATACGATTGATTTGAGCGAAAATCAATTTGCGGGTCAAGTGTCAAACTATTTGGTTAATTGTACAAATCTAGAGTTTCTCTCTCTCTCAGATAACTCTTTTAAAGATGTTTTTCCGCTTTGTCTGGGAACTCTTCCCAAGCTAGAAGTGCTCCTTTTAAGCTCCAATAAGTTTTATGGTTCACTTGAAAGTATCTCAACTTCTAGCTCACAGTTTCTCAAGTTACGAATCATAGACATTTCCAATAATGATTTTAGCGGTCAATTTCCTCACAAGTTATTCCAAACTTGGAATGCAATGAAATCTGTTTATGTTGGAGAATCATCTGCTATGGCATCTCAGATTCCTATCGATAATGTTAACCCTTTGAGTTTCCATATTCAATGACGTTAACAACTAAAGGTGTCACAAGAGAGTATGTGAAAATTCTAAACATATTCACAGCCATCGATCTCTCATGTAACAACTTTGATGGGGAGATCTCACAATCACTCCAAGATCTTCATGGACTTGAATCTCTTAATCTTTCAACAACCATTTTACTGGTCATATCTTGCCATCTTTGGGGAACCTAAAGAATCTTGAATCTTTGGACCTTTCTCGAACAAGCTATCAGGACAAATACCTCAGAACTGCTACAACTCGGCTTCCTTGCTATCTTGAATGTGTCATTCAACCATCTTGGTGGACGGATACCTCAAGGGAAACAGTTTAATACATTTGAGAACAATTCCTACTTGGGCAATCCTGGATTGTGTGGACAACCATTATCCAAGGAATGCAAATATACAAGGTGTTAACAATATCTCCACCAACAAGCACTATACTATGAGTTTCTCATGCCAGTGACATAATTGATTGGATGGTGACATTATTAGGAGCCTGCAGTGGTTTGATAATTGGTATTGTTATTGGGAGCTATGTATATGCAAGGCATGGTGATTGGCTCCTGGAACAATTTGTTACAAGGAAAGACAAATGGGTTAGGCCCTTAAGGACACTAGGAGAAACTAAAGTCCTTGCTCATTTTAATATCCTAGATGATAAATAGCACTTTATGTATGATTGTGTATTATTCATATATCAAATCTTATACAGAGATACAGAATGTAATCACAGTTATGTGATAGAACTATATTTTCCTTGCAACAATGTTGAAGATACCAGATAGAGACTCTCTGACACATAAGTTTTTTAATGTGAGCACACACTCTGAAAATCTATTCCTGAAAGCCACCTATAATCTAATTTGTGGGACTCAAATCTACATCAATTTGATTAATAAAAAAAATCTGGTGCCACTAGGCTAGGAGTCCATCGGCAAGTATGCGACATAGTTGGTCTTTGAGTTTATTTAATTACGAGAGAAACTACTATAAGTTCTATAAATCGATTCTACAGTGGGTATGAGTGAGGTAAACTCTATAAACCACTTACAAAGGAGTGAGGAATTTAAGACCAACATTAATGATCCCTTGGCCTTCGACGATGTTATATTCAAACCAACAATTAAGTCATTATATCATATGTTTTAGACATGCTGACATAGTTTTTAGGTAGTTTTTTAAACCACTTTTGCAAGAAGTGGATGCGAGATCCACTGTGGAATGCACGAGTGCAGGTTTTTTTTTTAAATTTATTTAAAAATGATTTTTCTTGTAAGGATTTCAAATATGGTTTGAGGCAGTTTTAAAACATTTTTGGGTTCTACATGATTCGCTTGTTGAGGAAGCTGATGTGAAAGAAGGATTCACTCGTTGAAGAAGCGGATGTGAGATTCGTTTGTTTAGTTTGCTCTCTGTGTTTTCTTTTCTTTTGTTATTTTAGTTTTTCTAAAAATATGTTTTTTCGATTCAAGTCAGATTTGATATAATTTATATTATAACGTTAAAATAGAGAAAACTAAACGGAAATATGTATTTAAAAGTCATATTACAAGTTATCGGAGAAAAACAAGTCAAATGTATGTGAACATAATTTTTGAAAAATTAATGATTCTGGAGAGATATTAATGTTCTTATAGGACTATTTAGTAGAAGTATAATTGGATATTATTTTTACTTTTTTGTCTCATATATCTATTTGTGGTTATATGATACTTCATGGTTAGATTGCAAACATTAGGGGTGACTTTTACGTCTTCAACCGGTCCTATTAAATATTATATCTAATGAAAATTATTTGGTACCTTCCGGACACGGCGTAGAACATTTACGGAATATAAGACGCGTCAAGATTTATTTATAAAATATCTTAAATAACAATAGACTATGTGTAATACTTTTGATAAAAAAAGCGTGAGTAATGTAAACGTCACCTAGATAGTAGATGTGGTACTATTCAAACTTAAATATACATGTCTCACTTCGTCATTGTACACACACAGAACAAGACATTTTCAGAAATGATTTCTTATTTCTTATTTATCTCGTAAAGTTTTCCAGTGGAATCAATCAACAAACTGTTAATGAGCCGTTGGAAATGTTTTTTATATTAATACCATCGTCTTTAGGTTTCTAAAAGTAGCAATCAAAACGAATTTAGTGTATATATACGTTTTTAACTCGTTAATTTTTATTATTAATTTGAGTTTTCTTCAATAACTTTAGTCCATTATTCTTTTTTTGAAAAACATTTTGTGTCCGTATTTAATTTGTTTTTATATACGTCCTAGTACGAAGTTTGTCAAAGACGAAGTTTTATTCAAAATATGATATTATTTTGGTATCATAACAAACAACAATAATGTACTTTCATAAATCTATTTTATGTACTTGTTTATACTATTGTTACTGTCGCAACGCGTGTAACAAAGTTTGCTAACAAGTTGCATTACGCTTGCTTAATTTCTAGTTATTTAACAATAATAATTTTCACTTTTATTATATTATTAATGTTATTATTATTCAAAATGTCATTTGATTAATAAATATCAAATTGTTGTATGTATCTATTCTAGCTTCTTGCAAGCTGAATAATAAATATTAACTAGTTGAATTTCAGTTCGCGCGTTGCGCGACACGGCTTCTGTTTTTTGTTAGTTTGGTTATCGCGCAAAGTAGCTGCTGCATTTTTAATATTTACATTCAGAGAGGACATGACACAGCTAGACACGTCAAGCAAATCATCTGATTGAGTGGAAAACACATTCTCCCTCGTGGACGATTGAAGCATTGAACCATGATGGGAGGATTGGCGTCACGTATGAGATAACGCCTCAAAAGATGAGCTATGTTTAGTTCTACAGTTTGAAGAGATCTACCAGAATCTTGATCTCTAAAAGTACAATAGTTTTTATTTTTCTTTTTCATTTTCTTCTGCTATTTATTATCATTTTTATTATTCTTTAGGTCTTTGCATTAATGTATAATCTGAATATTCAGGAGTTTGTATGTTTTGGTTGGTGGATTTAAGTCGTTTGTAGACTTTTTTTGTATCTTCTATAAATTTATTTTGTAAATCTATTATAATATACATTTGCTCAGTTTTGCTTCAAGATTAATATTTAGTCACAGATGTTATTTCTTTCTCTTCTTTCGCCCTTTTTTTGCCTTGATATCTTTTAATTTTTACTTTTATGTAAAGAGTGAATTACGTTTTGTGACAATAAAAAAATCTCTATTTTTTTCTTTTTTATTGGTTTATTTTATCAGAGTACAAATAATCAGTATCAAACACATCTCAATAATGAAAAAAGTAAACAGCCACATATACACTTATGAGGTACACAATCGCACTTGCAACATTTTGATGTACGACTTGCATGTGTGTCTCAGATAAACATATTTTCATCATCATCAACAAATAACAAACATATTCAATGACATATCTTGAATGTGTTTTACACTCAACGTTGGCAACCCGAAAAATGCCTCAAACCACAAAACTCCAACAGACCCGTCATTGACCTAACAAAAACCAACGACAAACTTATGCGTCAGATGAATGTATGACCAACAATATTAACCCACGACACGTCTTAGATGGATAAAAATCTATCATCATCGAGTGTAACAAATAATCATGGCAAACAATAACAATATAAATCTACTATAATAAACATCACCAACACCCCAAATAGCAAAGATCACATCCTATAGAGCACCAAGAGCACCAACATCTACTCTATATGAATTTTTTGAAAAAGTAGGCATAACAACTCTTAGAGACAATAGTTTGAGATACTAAAATCACAATCTCCCATTTTAATGTTGGGCTTCAGAGTGCGCAAAGTAATGACGACTCCACCATGACCGAAGGACGGGTTGCAGGCAATAACCTGCCTCCTCCAACCCTTTCATGCCTAGGCAATTTTCACTCAGATCCATCACTCATCACAGTCCATTAGAAACACAACTTAAGATTAACAAACCAACATGTAACATCAAAAGGCATCCAAGGCTACGTGGAACCAATCAAATGGATTGAAAAAACAACTAAAACCAACTGATGATCACCATCATTTGTTCTAATATAGGATAATAACCCAAACCAAAAACCCTAAAAGGGTATCGTAGAGAGATGGAGAAGGAGCAAGAGAGGTGGTCGGACCACCACCAATCAAGACCACCACATCAAAAGCCCCCCCATCAGAACCCCTACCACCAAATCCCCACCATCAAAACCACCACCATTTAAAACCCCCACCTCAAAACCCACACCATCAAGACCATCACCATCTTTGTTCATATCCAGGATAATTACCCAAACCAAACCCCAAAAGGGTATCATAGAGAGATGGAGGGGAGCAGAGAAGTGGTCGGACCACCACCATCAAAAGCCTCACCCATCAGGCCACCAACATCAAACCACCACTATTAAAACCCCCACCATCAAAACCCATACCAGCAAGACCACCGATGACCAGAAACAGTTGTTGCATGTTGTAGATCAGAAAAAGCAGTTCACGGGAGTGCAAAACCACCGCTGCCATGGATAACCTTTTAGGGTTTCGCTGGTAGCGGTGTGGAGAGCACCGATGGCGTGTTGTAGCGGTGGTGATGGATGACGGCGACGTGCGCGGTTGCGGTGCAGCGATGGCCGCACGATGGTTGTAGTGCACCGATGGCGGTTTTACGGTGGCGGGGCCGCTGCAGTGGGGTGACGACGGCGGTCCGACGGTACAATAGTCACGAGATCGCCTTGCGATGGTGGTGTCGGTGACAGTCACAGGGTCGTCGCGTGACGGTGGTGGCGGACTAAGGGTGGCGGTTCTTAAAACTTGCTCTTTGACCTAACCCCTAATTTTCCCTTTAAACTCACATGAGGGGGGACAAAATGCCAACTTCAATAAACTTGTGTGGTGAACCATAAACACAATTAAAACAACGTAATCATCTTACTTTTTTCATATATAGGGTAATTGTTGCTAGTTGAAAAATAAATATTAATTTGTTGGCCGTTCAGAAACAAAAAAGAAAATATCGTTAGTGAAATAAAAAAATGACGGTGTTTAATTGTCTCCGCCGACGAGTGAAGACTTGAAGGGGACATTGACTTGAAGTCACCCATGGCTCCACCTACCATACATGTTTCATTCTTCACTTTCACACATTAAGTTTCAATGTTTTTAATCTTGCCCACCAAATATTATGACCACCAAAAATAAATACAACTACTTACGCTAATTCCCTTTACCTTTAACAAGGTATCTATTAGAGCAGTCAAAGTGTTATGGGTTTTCCTATATAAAAGGTTTTTTCTAGTAATCAAATAGTTAAAACCACTTGCTAACATTTTTTTAAGGTGTATTACAACTAGTGATATATACATAATTACATAAGTAAATAGTGTGTATAATTATACACACAGACGGCAATGCACACAATCAATTAAACTACTTCTCTTCATGGCTTCCATCTTCTTGCATACCATCTCCCTTTTACACTTATTAGTCTTTCTACATGCACAGCATCTTCACTAAGACATGATGAAGAGTGTTTTAGCTTTGTTGAGTTTAAGCAAACCCATTTTCATCAACTTTTGATGTTGATGGTTTCAAAGTTTGATTCTTGGAGAAGAATCAAAACCACAAATCAGATGACGCTCTCATCCTGATTGTTGTTTGTTTGACGGTGTGGTGTGTAGCAAAAAAGGCCATGTATCGCGCTTGACTTGAGCGGAAGCTCTCTCACTGGAGTTATCAACTCTAATAGTACCCTCTTCAAGCTTGTTCATCTCAGGTGCTCAACCTCTCGATGAACACTTTGTTGAATCTCAGATCCCCTCTGAGATTGCTCGTCTAAAGCAATTAAGAGTCTCGATCTCTCTGATTCTGGATTTCATGGCCAATCCCAATGAAATCTCACATTTAATACAACTCATGTTGTTAGATCTATCATGGAATCCCTTAGCTTCAAAGTACTAGCCTTGAGATTTGTTGCAGAACATGACTAGACCGAAACCTCCATCTCTCTGAGGTTGACCTTAGTTCTTCTGTACCTCGTTTCTGGCTAATCTTTCTTCCTTGAGTTCTATCAAACTCGAATCCTGTCAGCTTCAAGGTAATTTCCATCAACAATATTTCACTTACCGAAGTTAAAACATCTAGCATGGTAAACAATACCACCTCATTGGATCCTTACCCGAATTTTATAACAACACATTACTTGAGTATCTAAGTCTAGCTTAACGGTTTTACTGGGACTCTACCTGACTCCATAAGCAACCTAAACATCTAACTTACTTGGATCTTCAAACATGTTTTTTCTCAGGATCTACTCCAGGTTCCCTCCTAACTTGACACAACTAACTTACTTGTCTCTTCTGAAAATGAGTTCACTGGAGTTGTCCCTTCGTTGGCAATCTTTCAAAGCTCACTGTTCTGTCACTTGGTCAAAACAGTTTCAATATATGGCGTGCATACGGTTGGATCAGCAAACTTACTAATCTAACAAACTGCGTCTAGAACGTATGAACATAAAACCATGATGGAAATCCTACCCTATCTTGCAAACCTAACCAAACTTAGTTATCTTGTAATGGAGGGAAATTTTATTTTTGGTAGTATTCCAACTTCGTTTATGAACCTCACTCAGCTAACGTTTTAGACCTTCAACAAAATAATTTTCAAGGACAAATCTCAAGCTCATTTTGATTTCAAAAGTCTTGAATATCTTACTTAGATAATAACAATTTAGCGGACTGTGAGCCTAGACCGTTTTAGGAATGAACAAGCTTAACCTTTAAGTTTAAGTCTTATAGTTATCATTTGTAACCACTAGCAACTACACCATGACACCCTGCCAAAATGGTAGATCTTGGATTGTCGTCGTGCAACTGAAGGAATTTCCTGCTTTTTTGCGGTTTCGAACAAAAATGACAGGATTAATGCTTGATCACAATGAAATTGAAGGCCTCATACCAAATGGATCTTAATAATAGCCAAGAAACATTAGAATATTTAGCCTTCAAAACAACTACATCACTGGCTTTCATCAGCATCCTCGTTTTCTCCCTGGATCCGTTTGGAAGTATTTTCATGGCAAATAATCGGCTACAAGGGCAAGTTCAAATTCCTCCAAAAACCATTGTTATTTATGATGGCTCATACAATAATCTCACAGGAGAAATACCAATGTGATATGTGAATTAAAATCCCTTCAAGTCCTAGATTTGTCTTTCAACAAGATGTTTGGAACTCTTCCTTCATGTTTAAGCAACTCAAACAGTCATTTATCAATTTTAAACGGAAAGGAAAGCTTTCATGGACCACTGATGAATACATGTACGCATGGAAGTCTTTGAAGTCGATTGATTTGAGCGAAAATCGATTCACAGGCCAGCTATCAAAATCGTTAGCTAACTGTACTATTTAGAGTTTCTCTCTCGTGCAGATAACCTTTTGAAGATGTTTTTCCGTTTTGGTTAGGAACACTTCCGAAGTTGCAAGTGCTCCTTTTGAGCTCCACAAATTGTATGGTGCAATTCAAGGTCTTGGAACTATTAGCTCACAGTTTCCCAAGTCACGAATTATAGACATTTCCAATAATAATTTAGTGGTCAATTGCCTGATAAGTTTTTCCAACTTGAATGCATTAAATCTGATTTCATTGGCGAGTCATCTCTATGGGATCCCACATTCGTATAGATAAATTAGGGCCTACTGACGTTCCATACTCGATGACGTTAACAAACAAAGGTGTCAAGAGAGAGTACGTGAAAATTCTGACCAATTCACTCCATCGATCTCTCATCTAATACTTTGAGGGCAGATCCCACAATCGCTCCAAGCTTCATGGACTTCAGTCTCTTAATCTTTCCAACAATCATTTTACCGTTGTATCTTTCCATCTTGGGGAAACTTAGCATCTAATCGTTAGATCTTTCCCAAAATGAGCTATCTGGAAAAATCCCTCAACAATTGTTGCAACTTGGCTTCCTTGCTATTTGAACGTGTCATTCAACCACCTTCATGGGCGTATACCTCAAGGGAAAC
>CM046424.1:2110003-2380125 GCA_025506505.1 Flaveria sonorensis
AGCATTCATGTTTGGTCTTTATATGCATGTGCATAAAACACTTTTTTGGTTTCCGGCTTTTCACTTTTTCCTTTGCATCCTTTCTTAGAGAGAGAAATGCGTTTGTGGTCTTAGCCCCGTGGTTGTCGCCGCCGCCGGCTAACGTCGGCTTGTCGCCCCAGTTTCCCCTTCACCGTTCGCTGTGCTAGTCGTTTGTGGTACAGGCCGCTTAGTCGCCGTTTATCGCCATTTCAGAGGTTATTTGTGGCGATGGCGATGGCGATGGTGGCGGTGCCGGCCGTTTATCGCCATTTCAGAGGTTATTTGGCCCAAACCGGTTCGGTTTATGAACCGGTTTGCAGGCCCAAAAACCCACCCTATCCAAATCGGTTCGAGCCATTCCTAAACCGGTCGGCCCAAACGGTTTCGGTTTAATTTTTTTTTTTAAATTATAATAAAATACATAAAAACCATAAAATGAAATACATAAAAAAACTATGAAGTACATAAAACATATGAAATACATAAAAAGCATACAATCTTTGTAATTTTTTTAAATTATAAATGAAATACATAAACCCATAAATGAAATACATAAAAAACATACGTTTAATTGTGCTAAATTACTTAAACTTTTAAACGTCTAAATAAATAAATAAAAAGATTACAAACAACTAAGATTCTATGCCGCTTGAGTCTTGAGAATTGAGATATTGTTATTCTTCGCACCCGGAACCCGAACTATTACGAAAGATAATCATTATATGTTGATTCATCAACGGTCATTCCGGATGTTAATCCACCGTCTATTTCGTCTTCATATATTTCGGCTTCATATTCCAATCTCTCTCTTTAAGTGAGCATTTGGTCACGACCGCCAAAAATGCATATCGCAACCCCTTACTTTTCAGCAATTAAGGGCCTTTCAAAGCATACGGCTGCCCGGAAGACTCCGAAACAACCCACACAATTCTGCAGCAACATGGCAGCATTGGAGGACTCTAGAACGTCCCGCTAAACTTAGAGAACGTTGCTCAAAGGGCTGCTATGAAGAGGCAACTTGTGCGGCCTCAAAAGATCTCGGAACTCTCTAGAAAACACTATAATGTTCAGCATGAAGAGATCATGAAGGAAGCATAGATAGTTTCATAGAAATATCTAGTGCTAGATATTTCTAGTATACATACAAAATATTGTATACATACATCTAGATATAGAACAATCTAGGATCCATGTAACTACTATAAATAAGATGATGGTGCCTCATCATGCACACACACCTAAGTTCTTGTAACATAAAGCCTTGTACTTGTAATACAAGCTTAATACTTGTGTTGTAATTACACATCACGAGCATTCTACTTGCATCCTACAAATCTAACGTTCCCCTACAAAGACTTCTGCTGCATAAACCATACATCTGAGATCAAGAAGGCTGACTTAGAACGGATCTAAGTGTCGCACGGGAGCTGAACAGTTCAGTCCGTGACAAGTGGTATCAGAGCAGCGTCGATTCATTGGGATGACATCTAATCCAGAAAAGGTTGTAGTTGCAAGTGTTACTGGAGACGAGACCCGTGGGGCGGGAGGACACTCGTAAAGGTGACAGAGGACTCAAGCATGTCTAAAGAATTGGTTGCAGGCATGGACAAAAGAGTTGAAGATGTCGACACAGCATTGTCCGAATTCAAAAATGAAATCGATGATTCAAGGCTGAAGTCGATATCTTCAAAACACACACCTACGACTCTTGCAACATGTTGAGTCGTTAGGCAATGACTTCAATGAAATGAGAAGCGATCTCAAACTTTCCCTCTCCTTGATAAAGAAGAGATGGAAGAGGCTTCACAAGGGTGTTGGTCAACTTAAGCCAACTTTGAGAAAGAAATCAAAGACTTGCAAACCGAACTAAGTGTTTGCAAGCGTGCACTAGCACTGGAGCTGACAACATAGTCCATGCCTCTACAAAGGTAGACATCCCTAAACCATCACCATTCGTTGGCAAACGAGAGGCGAGGGCTTGTGGATGACTTTCTTTAGGAGATGGAGCAATACTTTGAGGCCATCGATATTGTCGATGACGCCAAGAAGATAAAGACGGTGACTCTTTACTTGAAGGAGACCGCAGCTTTATGGTGGCAACGAAAGCACATGGAATTGATAAAGGTACGTGCACCATACAAACGTGGACTAATTTCGTAAAAGAAATCAAGAAACAATTTTATCCGGAAAACGTTAACATGAAGCAAAGATCCGGCTTCGCAATCTAAAGCAAAATGGTAGCATCAAGGACTACGTCAAAGATTTCACTACCCTTGTGCTAGAAATTCCGGACTTGTCACAAGGACTCTCTCATATACTTCATTGATGGCTTACAAACTGGGCAAGAACCGAGCTTGAACTAAGAAATGTTCAAGACTTGTCCTCAGCCATCATTGTTGCGAAAGCTTGATCGACCATAATGAAAGGCGATCACAAAAACCCACCGTTACGGAGGATAACGAAGAAAAAGTTGGGGGAGAAGACCCCACAATTATAATCAAAATCAAATCAAGAGAAGATAATCGACTACCACCAAACCATGGAAAGAAGTGCATTTAGTCAAAGGATGCTTCCTTTGCGATGGACCGCACAATGCGCGGGATTGTCCGAAAAAGGCTAGACTAACAGCCTTGATTAGATCTGATGATGAACAATCAGAACCAGAAGAGGTTCGTCTAGGAACAATGCAACTTCAACTACTTAATACTTTAAGTACAGTTGAAGGCAAGCCCTTGGTGATGGCAAACCAATCAAGCCCAATCACAATCAAAGACAACCCAAAGACAGGATCAGAGGTTTCGGTTCATAAACATGGAAATAAAGGGCAGCTTGTGAAAGCGTTGTTGACACCGGAGCAAGCCAGCCACAATTTCATCTCACCCGACGAAGAGGCTCGGAGACTTGGCTTAAGGATCACCGCACAAGAAGGATGGATCAAGGACGCCTCAGGGAACGCCAAACCAATAGAAGGAGCAACATGGGGAGTAAAGACAAAGATCGGTACTTGGACAGGGAAGTTGCACTTCTCAGTCGTTCCACTAGACAACTATGATATCATACTGGGAATGGACTTCTTTCGAAAAGCAAAAGCCTGCCCTGTAACATTCATAAACAGCATGTACATCATCAAGGGAGACCAGGTGCACACGATTACCTTGGAGCCAGATACGAAGCATCAAAGCAAACCCATCTCTTTTGCAACTCATGAAGACAACTCATGGGGCATCAAGGCAACACAACGAGGACGTCGTGGCTTTAGGTGGGGAGAATGTCACGACCCGCCAAAAGTGCAGATCACAACCCCTTACTTTTCAGCGATTAGGGCCCTTTCAAAGCAAACAAGGCTGCCCGGAAGACCCGGAACAACCCACACAATGCTGCAAACACATGGGGCCATTGGAGGACTATAGAACGTCCCGCCAAAACTCTAGAGAATGTTGTTCAAAGGGCTGCTATGAAGAGGCAACTTGTGCAGCCCCAAAAGATTCAGAACTCTCTAGAAAACACTACAATGTTCAGCATGGATAGATCATGAAGGAAGCTAGATAGTTCCATGGAAATATCTAGTGCTAGATATTTCTAGTACACATATAAATATTTTATACATACATCTAGATATAGAACAATCTAGAATCCATGTAACTACTATAAATAGGATGTTGTGCCTCATTTGCACACACCTAAGATCCTTGTAACATAAAGCCTTGTACTTGTAATACAAGCTTAATACTTGTGTTGTAATTACACATCACAAGCATTCTACTTGCATCCTACAAATCTAACGTTCCTCTACAAAGACTTCCGTTGCATAAACCATCTTCTGAGATCAGAAGGTTGACTTAGAACGGATCTAAGTGCCGCACGGGAGCTGAACAGATCAGTTCGTGACAATTTGTCTTGTATTCTTTCAGCTGCATCTAAATAATCTTTCAAGCAAATAGACATTTCAACTATTTTATGAGTGAGTTGTGTTCTTCGTATTGATATAATCCCGCCCCTAACAGAAAAAGCAGATTCCAAAGATACCGTGGAAGCTTAGACGGTTAGTAAATCTCGAGCCATGGTGGATAGGGTGGGAAATTAATCTTCCTTACCTTTCCACCAAGCCAACAACTCAAATTTTTAAAATATTATGGAGTCATGATGGATAAAAAGTTTGTTCCACCATACCTCCCGAGTTCACTACTCGAGTGTTACTAGGTTGACGTTTATTACATTTATCTCTTAAAGTATTATACAAAACAAACATTGGATCACTTGAACCTTCGTCATGTGCCGCATGCCTCATAGACTCATGTATGTTTGATGTTTCACCATATTTTGCTAAATAAAATCAAACATTTTTGATAAATGTGCATTAAAGTTAGCTTTAAACTTTGACCATAATATGAGTTTTTTTTTCTTATAAATCTAAATTAAGAGTAAGTTTATCAAGTAAAGTTTCAACCCCGACATATTTAAGCAAGGGTTTAAGGTAGCGGCACAGGTAATAACCGGAGGCATTTCTTTAAAATACTTTTTAGTTTTTCTTTCATTTGTGGTATCATATCCGAATAAAGTCTACCCCTAAACGACAAGTCATTTATTTTTGAAGTCATTAAGTAAATTTGGTGAAGTACTAATGGACTCGTTGGATAATAAACTCCAGAAAGACAAGTAGTTGCGGTTTTAAAAACATTAAGCATTTTGTTTATTTCTTCAATAATAGCCAACCCGATGGATGATAAGTCGAAGCCTTTTCACGACTCATCAAATTATTATGAAAGTCTATTAAACTTTCTTTTTTTCTCAATAGTCTTTTTAATATGTTACAAGTCGAATTTCATGTTGTAGGTACGTACCAATTTGGACATAAACATTTGAAATTTGCGTCTTTACAAAACTTGCAATACCTACTATATCGTTGGTTACTGCTAAAATGTCACGTAACATTCTTTTAAAACATCTTTTGTTGTTTCAATAGTTTTTTAAACCGTCTTGAAGGCTAAGTTTATGATGTGCGCAACACATCGACTATGAAAAACACACCATCACAAATTGGTTTATATTTTAATTTTAGATGTTCTATCGCAATCGTATTATTTGACGCGTTACCAAAAAGATATTGACAAGATTTTGTTTTTTTCAGTTTATAAAAATTTTTGACCGGTGTGAGATATCAAATAATTCAAACACAATCGTACGTTTCATCATTTGCCATGAATCAGGTTCAACCCAATGGGCGGTGACATAAATGTACGAGTCCGGTGAACTGTGAGGAGTCGATCAAACGTCACTAGTTAAGTTAACACCAGGTTTGTAAATTTTTAAAATAAGAAATTAATTTATTTTAGTTTTTTTCACATTTTTAAACAATCTATTTTTTAGTGTAGCACGACTTACATGTGTGTATCACAGTTGGAGAGCTTGTTGAATTAGCAGAGTCAAACGTTCATTGTCAAAGTGCTTGAATGGTAAACCTTCTTGTATGACAAAATGCGCCATTTGCTCTCGAACTGCATCAACATTGTAACCCAAAATTACCGTCGTCTGTCATCGAAGTTTGATCTCGAGACGGTTCCCTTTTCAAAGCTTTGCAATATTTTAATTGAATGTGATCTTTCAAGTAGAATACACATCCTTTGAAAAAAATTTGAAACACATTTGCAACGAGCCTTATTCAGACCCTTGACATCTCACAAATCATAGTTGCACCAAATCTTCGGGTTCTATTTGTAGGGATAACTCGAACAACCACATTTTGAGAAAATTCATCACAACCAACCCAAAGATTGAGCACTAGAAGAAGCCATTCTTTAGAGTTTTTTGTTGTCGTGAAGAGAAAGTGAGCGTTTTTGAGTTTTTAGAGTGTAAAGATAGTTTTTGATTATTGTGATTCAACCAAAACACTCACAACTTATTTACAGTAATGTAGAGGGGTTAATTGATGAAAAATGACAAAAAACGGCTATATTTTTGAAAAAGGCAAAACAGTTTTGGAACCTATTGATTTATACCAGTTTATGAACCCTAACACCCAAATCGAATTAGGCTCGGCGGGCTGGTTGGAACCGAACCGGTTTGGGCCAAACCGGTTTCAGAGCCCAAAAAAACCAGTTTTCGAACTGGTTTGGAAACCCAAACCGGTTTTTTTTCCCACCTCTAGTTAGATCTGACCTCAAACGGAGTTTGTGGTGTTGGAAGCTCGATTTGGTGTTGTCGCTCGAATCCTCTTAGGCATCGTCATGCCTCTCCAGTGATATTTTGGTGGTAGCATGTCGGTGTGTAGGTGGGTCGTGGTGACCTTACACGCGTGAGAGGACCAAATGGGTACACCAAATTATTGTTGTACGGTGGACTTAGGCGGTGGCAGTGGTAGATGGTGGTGGGAATCAATTATACAGGGAGCCGATAGGGTTGTACTATCTACAGGAGAGGAGAGGATATACTGTAGCTACAGTAACCTCATCGTAGGAAACTTACAGTTTAGTATATATTAAACTAGCATAACACACGGTTGAAAAAAAATAAATTTAAATAAATAGAAATATAAATTATCAGTGACTATTAATAAGTTTGTAATATACACGAATGTAAAGATCGATTAATAAATGTGTATGCATGTAAATTAATTTAAAGGATTAAAAATAAAAACAAGATTAATGTTATAAATATCTAAAACTTCTTTGTATACTACATTTAACCAGATTCAATCAACAACTTCAAACTTAAAAAATTATCTTTTTAGAATATTTCATTGCATTGTAGTGTCCTATAATTAACTATGTAAAATTAAGGAAATATAACATAATGTTTTATAAGATAAATTTAAAAGAATAAGATAATAATTTCATGAGTTGAATATACCTCTTGCTCAACCACAATAAACTTAATATAATAAGTTTCTACTGAATTATTATACATTGGTTGCATCCATAAACGAATCACAGCTTGATATGTTGGGATCCTTTAAGAAATTAATTTTGATACTGATGATATCCTGTTAAGCAAGGTAATTTAATGGTTTATCAATAACTTATAAACCAGTATACATAAATAAAAATGAACAAAGTGAGGTTATGGTCGTAGGACAAAAAAAAATATCAGTGTTAAGATTTATCATTAAAAACTTGTTTTTTAAATCAAAATGTATTTAATATTGTAATTGAATGCAATAGAAATGAATTGAAAATAATGATTGTGTGAATAGTAAAGAAGTAAGAAAAATTATTCATTCAAAATACCTGAACTATTTGATCATAGGAGAAGTTATTTCATATATTTCTTAAATATCTTGATAGTGAAAAGAGTAAATAGAAACAAAATGGTTTGTATATATAATAAAATAATGATATAATGTTATATAATATAGAAGATTTTCAAAATTTGAAATTATTAACCCAAAATAATTAGATTGATTGTTATTATTGCAATGTAAAATTTTTGAACTACATATGTTCAATTTGAATATTCAATTTGATAGTTTTAAATTTTGACTAATTAGTTAGTTATTACAATCTCGGATTAATTGCAGAATAAAATTGAAATTTAAAGTTTTTAAATTTCTATTTCATTCATTAAATTTTTAAATTTAATTTTAGATTGTTATATAATTAGATATTAATACTATTTAATATGATTGTAAGATTCATTTTATAATCATATTGCTAAAAAAATGTCACATGACAATCGCATATTGTGAAGATAACATGTGGTAATGTATTGCCTAAAATCTTGCCACGTGGCTTAACCCTTTTCTTTATTGTATATTGAGATTGAGATTGAGATTTATAATTATATTTTCACAAGAATAACTTATACCGAGTTAACATTTATACAATTTCATAATCTGTGGTCTTATATTTCGTAGTTAAATTGGTGGAAAAAAAATAAAATTAGTTATGTTTTTTTTTTGTATTTTTTATTTTTATAGTTAACTTGGTTTGATAGTGAACGTCACCTTCTATATAACTATTTTATTGCTTGGTTTAAAATCTAACAGAAATAAGAAGTTTAAATTGACAAAACATGTCGTATGCTTTAAACGAGTCATGTTACAAAACTATTGAACCCAACGTGGACATGTTAATTAAAAGCATTGCTCTAAATATTAACACGGACGTATTTAATCGATGGGTTCACGGCACATACTTTCAATACAATAACATGTAACTGTGTTAATAACAAGGATGACATGACATTAGATTTTTAACACGATTAAATATAAATAATTAAATAAGACAAACGGTACACACATATAACATGATTATTGACAAACAACTCATCAAACATAGTAGATAAATACAGACACAATACCATTTATAAGTTATTTATTATTAAATATAAAACTAGGTCATTTGATCAAAGGATCATCAAATGTCATGTTGACATATTAAGTTTAATCGTGTTATTCTTATCTTAATGACACACGTTTTTATTCACGTTATCAACATATCGACCCGTTTATGACCCAAACGTGTTTACTAGGAACCTAATCTATTTAATATCCTATCTAATTTCAAGTCGAACCATGTCTTGTTAAAAGGTCATATCACAACTTGTTAGCTTTAATATGAACTTGTTTTTAATTTTATATCTTACTCTTTCGAATAAATACTAAATAAAAAATAAAAAAAAAAGAAATAACGCCGGTTCGATCCGATCAGAAGTCCGATTCGATGTATTTAGGCATCCAACAAATCGGATCCTCCAATTCCACCACCTGACATTCTCACATTCAGCAAATCAATCAACAGTTTTCAGTTCACCGTCGATCACCGACTGAAACTGCAAATCTCCGGTGACACAAACAACAACAACAACGTTCATCTCAACCAAAGCTCCTGCTGTCACTAACCTGAAGTAATCGAGAGTCCTACATTCAGACCACAAATATGCACAAAACGGCTCAATCTTGGTTCACCGGAGGTCCGAGCCAGAAGAACAGCGATCTGACGAAGCAATCGCCTTCTCTTCTTCGCTGATTGGAACGCTTACGCTGCATCTTCACAGTCTAATCACAATCTGGATTCCTCCGGTCTCGGTTTCGATCTCGAGGCCGCAGTTCGATCAGCGAACGATAAGGTTTCTGGCACTTTTAATGTGTAAGTTGGTTGTTGCGCATTGCTGTTTGATTTTGTGTATTAGGATCTACACTTCGGTGTGTGATTGTATTTGTAGTGTAGATTTAGCTGGTTGCGTGTGTTGATCTGATGCTTGTGATTTTGTGCATCAGAACCTAGCAATGGTGATTTAGGATGAGCAATGAGATCGTGTAGTTGATAATTGAGATGTATTTATTTAGCTTTGGTTCGTGAAATCAAAAGTTATGCGTAAAAGCTCCATATAAATTTTCATCTTCTTAGGGTTTAGGGAATTCGTGTGAAGTATTAAATTGGAAGATTGTATAGTTTGACTGAAAAATTTAGGGCACACACTAATCGCTAGGGTTGTTACATGTATGAGTTAAGAGTGCAACTCCAGGCCCCGTTAGCCTTAGATTTAAGTTTTGGATCTTTTAAGGCTGAAATACTACAATGTTCTTATGCCATTGTAATTTTAGACTTAGGAATGATGATTTAGTCATTTAGGATCAAGGTTCAAGCTAGAGTTGTATACTAAGGTGAATACTTGTGATAGGAATCAAATACATTTATCATATGCCAATTTCACATCTATACCAAGTTTAAAAAAACGGAATTGAGCCTCGAGGCGTTTTCCCTTAGCCTCACGAGGCGTAAGCCTCGAGGCGAACCGAGGCGTAAGCCCGAGGCGGAATAATAAATAAATATAAAAATTATATATCTTTAAAAAAAATAAGCATGATTTATCTAATCACATACTATTCTTTATAAATATCAACATATTGATTAGCTAGCTTGCAAACAATTCACGGGATGTTAAATAAGACTAGTTTCAGTCCTAAATTGACCTAGTTTCAATCCCAAATTTGACAATTATTGACCTAATATTCAGTCCCAAACATATGCACAATATAATCATTCTGCACCACAAATTGACCCATTTTCAAACCCAAATTTGATCTAATTTCAGTTCCTTCATTTACACCATACTACCAACAAGTCCATTTTCAAATCATTCTGCACAAAACCCCCTATACTACCATCAAATTGACATCATACTAATATTCTACCAGCAAAAACATGATAAAAACATGATAAAAGCTGCACAAAAGATCAATGTTTACACTTAACAATACATAAAATTATTCTGCACAAACATACCCACAAACTAACAGCAAAACTCGACAAGTCCGCCTCACTCCCGCCTCACCCGCCTCACCGCCTCACGAACCGCCTCGCCCTAAGAGGCGTACGTCTCATCCGAGCCCTATGAGGCGCCGCCTCAAGTACGATTTCTTACCGCCTCGTACGCCTCGAACGTTTTTTAAAACCATGATCTATACAAATAATAATTATGAAATTACCATAATTGCCTATTACTGTTTATTAGTCTGATTAGAATCAATATCATGCATTGGGGCTGAGGCTAAGCATGGGCTTAACAATTTAGTTTTTTATGACCCAAGTGACTCGAAGGCAAACAAGTTCATGTTAAAAGCCATTTCAACATCTGTACTTAAAGTATAATGAACTTGGATGTATTTCTCTCATAGGAGAGTTATGCGTGTTTCGCTTGTAACCTTACACATAGCTAATGCATATTTCAGACATCTTCTATAAAAACCATTATTCTCATGGTGGAATGTGCAAGTGTGGTTTATACATTCTCTGCATTCTCTTGTGTTACATGTTATTATAAATAATAATGCTAATGTGTCAATACCAAATATATTATCTTTCTCTTAATTTTATAGAGTTTCTAAGGGAGTGAGGGACATACCTGGAAATTTGCAATCTGCAACAAGCAATGTCCCACCGGAAAGTCTCTTATGACATTTGGTATGCTTCTTGCTGTTGGGGTGTTCCTTGTCTTCATTGCTGTCACCGTGTTTCTTCCAGTCATGGTGCTTGTGCCTCAGAAGTTTGCTATATGTTTCACTATTGGTTGTGCCCTCATAATTGCTTCATTTTTTGCTCTCAAAGGATATAGAACTCAGTTTGCACATATGACATCTAAAGAGGTAATTTAAACATCTCTTTGTCGTTCCCCTATTTAAAGTGACAATATCTTTGATTCTAGGTTCAAAAACTTAGGTAGTGTTTGGTACTTTGGTTTATGGGTACGGGAAAGAAGGCACAACTTTCGTTCCTGATAAAATTATTTAATTGATGAGTTTGGGTTTTAAGAATGAATATAACGCACAAATGTGCCACTCTATAGCCATCAATAGAGGTAGATTTGAAATCAATCCCCATCCCCATTCCCATTATCATTCCACCATATCATTGAACCCATGCCCGTAGTGATTCCTAGTTACAAACTTAACACTATCATTTACATAATTCACTGCTTATTACTAGAAGTTGTACTTTCAGCTCCTTAGCTTAACAAGGAATAGGCCACATGGTTAGAACGTGTCTAAAGCCACTCAAAGCGTTTTTTCTGAATATGTTTATTAAAAAGGAAAGATCATGATCGAAATGATATAATTTTTTAATCATATCTGACAACTAGCGTTTACTTTTTAGTTCAAAATTATAATAACTTTGGACAAAAATATTTTGGGTTAAACTCACCCGGTTCATATTGCCACCTGCCACCTGTACTTATAATGTTGTATACTCATATATGACACACCAGTTCGTACTTAAAAATAATAATTTTGGACAAAAGCTGTTTCGGGTCACCCATCGTGTTCATATTGCCACCTGCACTTATAATGTTGTAAACCGACCTTACATGCTTATCCCTTCTATTTGCAGAGACTCCCTATTACATTGGGCTTTATCGGCAGCATGGTGGCACCATTTATGTTTCCATGGTGCTTCACAGTTATGTTCTTTCTGTATTATTTTCTCTGTTACAGGTAATGAATCATAGCCCTTTCTGCACACTTGAATTTTTCTACACCAATTTGATGATATTTACAATTCTCAGGTCATCTCATTGTCATACTATGCAATTTCCTACTTTCCTGGAGGATCGGCTGGCGTAAAATTCTTCACCTCTGCTATCACATCTTCGATTCTGAGATGCTTTGGGAGGTGATTTATGGTAACCTCTAGATGTTGATAACTTTTAGGTCATATGAATTTTATATAATCACTTTAAACGTCCCTTTCTATTTGACGTGTGATGTTAAATGAAAAATTTTGAACCCTTATTGGTGCATAGATGGATGTTAACGTTGTAGCCAGATTTGAACCTTATCACGTGACACATGATTTAACTAAATGGGTCATCAGTTAGTTAATAGATTGTGTTCTCTAACGGCTTGTAACACCCAAAATGCAGGTTTGGTTATCTAGATAATGTCTACTCTAAGGTGTACACCTCTTAGTATCTTTAACCGAGTAATGATCACCCATTAAACGTCTCACTAAGTGAGTACGGATCACCCCATCAACATCTCACTGATAGAGTGGTGATTAGACCTTTTACATCTCACGATGTGTGTAGTGATCATCCTCTAATCGGGTATTGATCACCCCTTTCACATCGCTAAGTGGTTAGTAATATCCTTTTCAATATCTCATTAAGTGATCACCTTTGCAACTTGTCACTAAATGGTAGTATCCCTACAATTAGTCACTAATCGGGTAGTGATCACCTTTATAATATATATCCCTCTAATTTATATCGGGTTACTTATCTTTTGATTCCACATAGGTGTTGAGTATGGATCTTATAAGATAAGCTAATGTAAGAGAAATAGACTAACTCGATTACTAGTTTAAAGAAGGCAATAATGTTTTTCTCTCTAACACTCTCAACACAAATATACAATAAAAAAACTCTTACTACTAAACGACACTTCATTTAAGTTATAAGCCAAATCTAAATTTAATAGGGTTTAAATAACTTTTTTTTTCTTGAAATTTTGGCGCCCCTTTTGGTGCACAAATAGATGTTAACATCAGGGCGATTTTTTGTAGCTTTATAAACGTAATAAAAATAATGTGACCCATGATCTAACTATATAGTAATATAGATCCCCTATTTTTTAATGAATTGTCATCTCTAACCATTGATTCTCTTCTCTTTCACCCTCTTTTTTCAAATCAAGCTAATACAATCGTAATCTTTATCTTTATATCAAATGATTTTTCTCTCTCTTTCTCTCAAATGAAAAATCCAATAATTGGTTTCAACAAATAATGATCCGGCTTAAAAAAATAATACAAGAGCTAGCTTCATCAGTTTTTCAAATAATTTTTTAATCAGATGGTGAACATGTGAACTTTAAATTCATTATTTTTCAACGATGTCTTCCTCAATACGATTAACTCAAATAACATGATGAGCTCAATGAAGAGAAGAACATGATGAACACGATCAGCACGATGATATGTTTTTTTTTATTTTATTTCATATATGTAATTTCGTTGTTACATATATATTGCAAAAGCCAAAAGCAGAAATTCATGGGAATTAAACCAAACATTCAACAAAACAGCAACCCAAAGTAACATGATGATCTAAATGTATGATTCTAAACCACTACTGAAGTTACCAACAAACATCCATCTCGGTAGCCGAAAGGCACACTCCAATCTCCAAATCTTAGTCAGATTCTCTGCACACACTAATAGATATCGATCCACTGTAATCGATCGAAATCGTTTCATGCTTTTTCGGCTTCCCAAATCCAAAATCTAAGTCATAATATTTGAGTTTTGGTGTTCTGGCCACCCCCAATTGGTTCTAAATCTTTCACGACTCCATCCTTATCGGTCAACATCTTATGTAGATTCTCTCCGATCAATTTAGCAGCGGTCAAGAATCCTTCTTTTCCTTTTAGAATACCTGTTCTTGCTAAACTCCTACACGGCATGATGTAGTTGCCAAAGTAAGCCGTCGAGATGGGTGGATCCATCCGTGTCCTACAATCGACACTAAAAGAAAACAATGCTAGCTCATTGTCGTATAATTTGGCTACACAGTGCCAAATATACGCACATGCTACGGTAAATGATGATACATGCTCTAATGACGGAAGTAGGGTTGAAACCAGTTTTTTCAACCTTTTAATTATGGTTCGAGCCAATATAATTGTGGCTCGAACCTTATTAGTTGGTCTAGAAGTCTTGGAAGCTGGTACTCTTCATTAAACATTTTAACCTTAGCTCTCCTTAAATAACTTTCATCTAGTTTTGGGTATTTGACCAATCTATCATAAATCGGCAATGTTCCATTAGCCAAAAATGCGTCATCAGAACCAGATTGAGCGATCGACGCCCACGCCTTCCATAAAAGAAAGTTGGTGGTCGCATCACCAAGGGTGTGATGATTTGTCATTCCGATAGAAATTCCACAATTCAGAAAAATGGTGACTTGAACTGAAAACACCGGGATCATAATGCAATCAGTCACTTTATGAGGGTGCCCAAGAAGAGGTATAAGATGATAAAACTTGTCACACACACGAGGATGATTCCCGGTGAGATCGTTGAAATCAAGATTACACTCTGCAAATGTGACTGCGACAAAATCATCTTACATCACGTTGATTGCTCGAGCATTTGTTTATCTCTCTTGACATCTTGGTGACGCATCTCCTCCGATCGAGCCAGTGAGAGTAGATCATCTTACGTTGTTCGGCATGCGTATTATACGTCTAAACTGGGTGGCATACGATTCTTTATTCGACCTGGGGAGATCTGGCAGCCGGTACCCGTTCAGCAGATAAGTGTTGATGATCCGCAGCAGCAGCAGGAGCATCCACCATATGACCGGCTGCCGCTACCTCAACCACAATTTCCTCGACACATTTACAGAGATGTGAGTCTGCCTGCACGTATGGAGACATTTATGCAGCAGGTTGCTTTGAGTTTACGGGAGCAGGGTCGTTGGCTCGATCGAGTTGAGGATCTTATGGATTGGCACATTCAGCTCGAGATTACGCGAGCGCGTGCTGCTGGTATCGATCCTTCGGAGTTGCCACCGCCTCGACATTACCCAGACTCGTCGTAGTTTTTATATTATTATTAGAATTGTAACTTTTATTTTCTTATGTATTAATTTTTTTTTATTATATTATCATTTTATATGAATGTTTGTATTGTTATATCGATTGTTCAGTTAAATTATTGAATGTTTGTATTATATGTTTGTCGTTAGTTAAATTATAAAATACGTAAAAATGTAAAAAAAGATGTAAAAATAACATAAACTATTTGATGTAAAATTATTTATATATTCGTCGGTTAAATTATCTCGATTGTCCAGTTAATTATATTAATGTTTGTATTATATTTTCATCGGTTAGTTAAATTATAAAAATAGGTAAAAATATAAAAAAAGATGTAAAATTAACATAAAACTATTCGATGTAAAATTAATTATATATTCGTCGGTTAAGCAAAATTATTGTATATTTATAACATAACATAAATAATAACATAACATAAAACTAGTTGACGTAAAATTATTTGTATATTTATAACAAAAAAGATGTAAAAATAACAAAAAAAAAAAACAAACTTAAACTATACGTGGCGTATGGACCCATACGTCACGTATAGGCTTCACATGCGTATGGGATCATAAGTTTGGAAAAAATAAGTAAATTAAAGCCATACGTGACGTATGGGTCCATACGCCGCATATGACCTCCAGCCGACATTGATGTGACAACCTAGTACGACAGAGAGAATGTTGACCCTATACGGCGTGTATGGACCCATACGTGACGTATAAGGTGCCGAGGTATTAATTTAAAAAGTGGGGGTGTCACAATATCCGCTCACTTTATAAATGATGAGGTTTGTTATAGATACATCATATTTATTTTCATTCTCTCTGTTGCTCTCTATACATGTATATAAATACAAGAGGAGAGAGAGAGAGACAAAAGTGTGTTTTTAATAATAAAAATAAATGTTTGTATAATCCAACCCTAAATGATAGCATAACTCTAACCTTAACATGGTTCACGACAAGAACTAAATAAGAAAAATAAGTTATCTTTTGTAGTACTAAGGTTGTAGAAAAATAGAATAAGAATATAGTGGTTTGTGATATTGTATTTTTTGTAGCTGGACTAATGTTATATCGGACATGTATAAAGCTACTTATTCTAGATTCGATGAACTATTTGTCTACATTATCTATATTTGTTGTTTGTTATTTTTTTTTTTTATTTTGGCAAATCATTTGTTGGTTAAAGTTGTTTTAAACGTAATAGCGGCAACCCAAAACAGTTTTGTTTACCCGAAAATAATACACAGAATGACCCATGCTTTAGTGTTTAATGCTTAGGTTTGCTTTTGATACGTTTTTCGGTTTCGGGTTAAAACCAAGGGTAACCGCGCTAAAAGACCAGACCGACGCAAAGATTGCAACACAATTTAAACTTATGTACACCCAACTAAGTGAAACATCCGTCACTTATATATGAAAAATCTAAATGTTATGTTGCTGTACCCCTTGGAACTTAGAGAGAGAGAGAGAGAGAGTAGCAGCACACGGATAACCATATAATGTGATTCCTTGTATTATGTGAGTGAAATACTTATATTATATGTAATGGACTGAACGTTCAGTGAACAGTTCGTGAACCGTTCTACAGGAAGTTTGTTTATGTTCATTCGTTTAATAAATGAACGGACAAGTTCATTAATGTTCGTGAACGTTCGATAATGTGTTCGTGAATAGTTTGTGAACAACTTATTTTCTTAAATAATGAACACAAACAAGACCCTGTTTGTGTTCGTTCGGTTCGTTTACAGCCATAGGAGTGGTTGTTAGTTGTTGTGAGTAAAGGAGATAGAAAATATTATTGTTCATCTGTAAATTTAAAAAACACTATTCAACCCTTATAAATTTTATAATATTTTAAAAGTGATTGTGGGGATAGAGAAAAAAAAAGAAAAAGTAATGATAATGATATAAAAATTTATTTAATTAAAAATAAATAAAAAAGTAATTTTTTAATTAATTATAAGGATACAATAATGAATAGTCAGAATATTAACAAAAACTTCTAACTACACAAAAATTGCGTCACAAAAGCCTTTTTTTATATTGTTGCAAAAATAAAAGTGCCACTAAAAGCTTAAAAGCATGCATCGCAAGATCGAAAAAGTGTCACTAAAAAGCTTTAGTGGCGGTGCTTGTAGTGGTTTATTTTTTTGTACCGCTCATTTCATCAAGGATATTTAGTGGCACTTTTTTGTTTTTTCTAGCACTTATTGTATGCCACTAAGTAATAAATTTTTTTGTAGTGTCTATTGACTTATACTATATCTATAAAATACACCAACAGATCCAACGACCTAAATACACGTTAAAAACTACAACGGACTGATTTAAAGTTGTAAAATGGACTCAAAGAAGCACTTGGGCAACGACCCATTATGAACAACTGACCCAAACAAAGTAAAGATAATGACCCAAATAAACCAATACATTGTGCATGTTGTTAGTTTCTCCTTGTGTTCCTTAGTGGCCTTATCCATCCGTTGTTCCTCATTCCGATTGATTCAATGAGCCATTCATCATACCTTATACAAAGTAAATTCCCCAAAACAACTCCAATTACCAACCCACATCCGACTCCTAAGAATATGATGATCCAATCAATCATGTCACTTGGGAGTAAAGACTCATACTCATTGTTTACTGGAGTAACTGTTGGTGTCATTGAAGTTTGGCATTTTTTAGATAAAGGTGCTCCACACAACCCGAGATTGCCCATGTAGGAGTTGTTCTCGAATGTATCGAATTGTTTCCCGTGCGGTATGGCCCCGTGAAGATGGTTAAATGACACATTAAAGATTTCAAGGAATCCCAGTTGCAACAATTCATGGGGAATTTCTCCGGATAGCTCGTTTTGTGAGAGATCCAGTGATTCAAGATTGGTTAAGTTCCCCAAAGATGGCAAGATGTGACCGGTAAGATGGTTATGTGAAAGATTGATAGATTGAAGCCCAAGCAGTTCATTAGTGATTCTGGGATGTGCCCTTCAAAATTGTTACAAGAGAGATCGATAACTGTAAAGATGTTTAAAATTTGAACGTACTCTGTCTTGACACCTTTGTTTGTTAACGTCATCGAGTATGGAGCACGAAATACTCCTTGCTCTGTATATGTTTCTGTTTCCATTATAGATGATTTTGCAACATCAAATGTTTTCATTGCATTCCATGTTTGAAAGAAGTTTTTTGGCATTTGACCGCTAAAACCATTGTCGGAAAGGTCTATTATCTGTAACCTGAGGAATGGTGAGTAAGTAGTAACCGGACCTTGAATTGCACCAAAAAACTTATTGGACCGCAAAATAAGAACTTGCAGTTTGGTAAGAGCACCCAACCAAGATGGAAAGATGTCTTTAAAAGAGTTACCTCCAAGATTAAGGAATTCTAAATAGGAACAAGTAGCCAATGATTTTGACAGCTTACCTGTAAATTGATTTTCACCCAAATCAATCCTCTTCATCAAGCATCCATGTGTTAAACTATGCATCACTGGGCCATGAAAGTTATTTTGACTTAGATCCAAAACCGACAACAAATTGCTTAAGTTGCCTAAACATGGAGGAAGGTTCCGGTCATGTTGTTTGAAGACAAATCTAACACTTGAAGGGATTTCACGTTACATATCAATGGTGGTATTTCTCCAGATAGATTATTGTTCGAGACTTCATACCTGATCGTCGTTAGTGGTGGAATTGGAAGCCGTCCTTGTAGCTGATTATACTTATGTTGAATAATTCCAAACGAACCCATGGGAGAAAAATGTGATGCCCGTGAATTCCAGTGATGCAGTTGTACGAAAGATCAAGAATTTGTAATGTTTCTTTGGTATTCTTCAAAATCCACTCTGGTAGGAGGCCTTCAATTTTGTTGTGGGAAAGAACTAAGAAAGACAATTTCTTTTGGTGGCGCAAAAAGGAAGGGAATTCTATCAAGTTGCATGATGAGAGTCCTAGGCCTTCCAGATCGGGTAAGGGTGCCCTACTGGTGTGTTTTGGTGTCAACAAATGATATTCTGTTGTAGCCTAAAAATAACATACTAAGTTTGGCGAGCCAACAAACGTATCTAGTTCAGTATGCCGCTAAAATTGTTCCTCTCTAGGTCAAGAATCTCAAGACTTTTAAAATTGGAAAAGGAGCTTGAAATCTGTCCTTGAACTTGATTTTGTTGCAAGTCTATCACCCTTAGTTGTGTAAGGTTCATAAACGAAGATGGGATGTTACCAGAAATAAGAGTTTCCCTTATTCCGACAGCACTAAGCTTGGTTAAGTTTGCAAGAGAAGGTAGTATCTCACCATATATGTTTATACGAACCAGATACAAAATTCAAGGTTAGTCAGTTTTCCAATCCAATCGTGCATGTGTTCCTTCCCACAAGCTTCCAACCTACTCGCGTTTGAAGGACGTCTTGGCATATAAGGAACCAGGCCCATGAGCTCATTTTCACCAAGATCCAAAAACATGAGTTGTGTCATGTTAGAGAGTGAACGTGGGATGCATCCTGATAAATAGCTTCCACGAAGGGACAAGAATACCAAATGATTTAGTTTGCTTATGGATTTTGGTATACTCCCAGCAAAACTTGTGGCATATAGATCTAGATGCTCAAGTAAGGTGTTGTTTTGAAATTCAGGTAACAAACCAGTGAGGCTTGGATTTTTAGCTATGCTAAGATATTTGAGCTCCGGTAAGTGAAATATAATGGATGGGAATTCACGTCGAAGCCAACAACCTTCAAGATCGATTGACCTTAAGCTAGAATATTAGCCAAGAAAGGAGGTACGAATGAACTAACGTCAACACCTAAGAGATGGAGTTCTTCAAGTCGATCTAGTCAAGTTTTGCAGCAAATACTCGAGGCTAGGGCTTTGAAGCTTTAGTGGATTCGCCGATAGATCTAACAAAGTCAATTGCATCAAGTGTGAGATTTCAATGGGGATTTGGCCGCTAAACCTAGAATTAGAGAGATCAAGGCTTCTCAATTGCTTCAGACGAGCAATCTCAGATGGAATTTGCGACTCAACAAAGTCATTCATCGAGAGATTGAGCATCTGAAGATGAACAAGGTTGAAGAGGGAATTGTTGAACTTGATAGGTCCATGGAGAGAGCTCTGGCTCAAATCAAGCCCAATCACATGGCCATTGTTGCTACACGCCACACCATGCCACAAACAACAATCAGAATTATGATCCGATTCGTTGCTTGTGATCTTCCTCCAAGAATCAAGCTTTTGAAACCCCCCAACATCGAATGAAGCATACGGTTGATGTGAAATGCTTTGCTTAAACTCAAACAAAGCTAGACACTCTTCGTTATGGCTTACTAACGATGCCGCACATGTGCGTATGAGTAATAAGTATATAAAGGAAACGGTTTGCATGAAAATGAACAAAGCCATAAAGAGAAGTAGTTTTAGTTAAACTTGATTATTTGTGCAAGTGCAATGTTTAATTATATAGTGAGAGCATTTTGCATATATAACATATTATCATAACAAGATAAGAAATGGACGAAGATTATTTAGTGTTAATATATATGGTTCTAGATTGGATTAAGTTTTAGATGCTATTTATTATTATGTATTTGTGGTTATAATAATTTGGTGGATAGGTTGCAAGACTTCTTCCTATCGGTCTTTTAAATACTATCAAAATTTGAGTAAACTATATCATCTACGTATTCATTAAAGCAAATTATTCTTTGCCATATGTCCTCTTGATGTTTTCTTGCCCAAAAATCACGTTTAGATATATAACACATGACTATCCTCTTTGATTGGTACATATGTAGAAATGATACTTTTTACAATTTTAATATTTTAAACCCAGTCGAAAGACTTTTCATTTTAACTACTTTAATATTGTATTAGTGAAATATAATACATTGAACGACTAGCTACTGGTTTCATAACCTAATATAAATAACACGGGTTTGTGGTATGCTCATATACTAAACTCACACTCACAGGAGCATCATAGCATCCCCGTATGCGTGTAACGTGATATAGTACTGTGATTTTCTTAAATATAAATAACAAGTAGAAGATCACTCACGTTAATCTATGTCTGATCACACTATTTGGTTTTAAGTAAAATTTACATCATGTCGGTATTTAGTGTAATTTGGAATAACTCGATGATCTTTCATTAAACATGAAACAATATGTATAGATTACAATGGAACTTCCATCTCCTATAATTCGGGAGAAGATATCAATTAACTAAGAGATATTCATGCTAACTAACTAGAGAGATATACATGAGATACAAGTATAAACTATAAAAAATATATGTGGATACTTATCCACTAATATTTAGAATTATATAAAATATTATATATCAAAAGTTATTAAAAAACTAAACTAAACTAGAAATAGAAAATATAAAAGTATACCACGCACGTGACCTACTAAAAAAACTAAACTAAATAATAAATATAAAAGTAACATTGTCAGAACGCTTTTGACCGTCTACCTCCAATAGAAGAATAAAGTATTCCACACACCACCTTTAAAACCTTCTAGAAATCTTTGACACCGATAATCATTAACTCAAATGACTAACGTGAGTTATCCATCACATGTAAATATGAATAAATCATGTGTTTAAATATTATTTTAAAAACTAAAGTTATTATATACATCCAAACATGTACTCATGACATGCCAATGTTTTCTTATAAAATTTTGACATGACCATTCGTATAACAAACAATCCTTACGATAAATAAACTTGTTTAAGCAAAGCAATTTGGATAAAACGTTAAGAAGTTAACCACCAAATCACTCATATATGAAAACATTTCATAGATATTGAAATTAATCAAGTAAAGAACTTGATAACTCCGAATTTCCTTTCCGTAGACTCGCTCCCATGACTTAATCACCCTAGGCTTTTTTTCACCCTAACAATTTGTCAACAGTAAGTTATAACATTTCTTTGATATCACGTCTACGACCACAAATATACATGTTATATGTAGATCATGTATGATGTGACCGGACTAACCATGAATAATTCATAATTTTCTTATCTTTTAGATTGCCAGTTTTAAGCATCATTTTCCCTTAGCTAACTCTGTAATAACTTCCTCAAGTTGGTCCCTAATATGTTGTGCGAATCCAGGACTGTATGCTCAATCAGTTGTTTTGGCCGCTTAAATAATAACCAAGTCGTCATACCTTCACATTACCACCACAATGGATTAGCCAAAGCTAAGTGAGGATCCTTATATTGTGTATATGATTACATATTTATAATTCGGCTTATATATCCATACTATATAATTAAAAAAAGATTTTTTAGAGACAAGTGACAACATTTGATGAAAACAAACTTTTGTTTTCCGTCTCTCTCTCCTATTAAATAAAAATAATGTTAAATAAGTAAACTAAAAATTTAATTATTCAAAGTATGAATCTTCTTATTCTAATAATTATTAAAACATACTAAATTATAAGATTTCAATTGTGTCTTATATTAACATATAATTATATAATTCATGATTTTTATTATTTGTTATTTATAATTTCTCAAATCTTTATTATTTATTATTTCGTTAATGACTAATGACATGTAACATATAATATTAATATAATCTAATGATTTTATCATGTTAATTTTTTTTATTTATGTAACACATGAGTTTCTAACTTAGTATGCGTATATATTTTAATTAATGTATATCAAAGTAGTAGCTTTTCAAATCCAAGTGTAGGATAGTGGGTGCCCATGTAGTTAGCAGTTATTTCTTTGGGTGCTCGAGTGATGGCGTTTGTGGTGTTGGTGTTGATCAAGATGATTAGATGAAAGGTAACCGATTGTGATGGTTATTTTGTGATGGTCGTGCAACATCTTGATGGTGATTGATCAAAGAAGATGATAGGCCTTAAATCTAAGATTGTTAGTAAATGAGCTAAAAAAATTATAAAAGTAATCTTCAAAGTACAAAACTAACGTGTTTAAAGTCTTAGACCTCAAACAATTAATATTAGAAATCAAAACGGATACAAATAGTAATCAAGTCTAAGTATTATAATTTAAGAAACACAGTTTTTATTAAAATCATACGTACGACCATAATAAGCACACATTTTCTGTCTTTTTGTAGAATCATCTATATATGAAAACTATAGGTCTTACAATATCATTTAATGAAATAAAAACTTAAAAAGAACGTTTAATTGTCACCTTTTAAGTCTCTAGCCATACTTTTCGACTTTTGAAGTCTCCCCCGGCTCCACTGCATGTTTTATTCTCACTTTTCACCCATTAAGTTTCAATATTTTTATTCATGCCACCAAATTTATATGATCCAAACAATAGAGACCCCGAAAACTAAAAATAACTTGTTATGCTAACTTCAATTATTTTTAGCTAAGTATTTATCAAAGCACGTCAAATGTGTAAGTTAAAGCAAAATTTCATGGTTAAAATTGTTATGTTTAATGAAAATTTTCTAGTTATCAAATATTAATAAACTTACTAACAAAATAATTTTTTTTTGAAAAAAATGTGTCACAATTATTGATATTAGTATCTCGTAATGATGATGGTATAGCAATAGATAAAATTGATACTTCAGAACTTTGAAAAGAGGGAGAAAGCATCATCCACAAATTTTTCTTTTGTTTGTTAAATATTATTCAACCTTAATTCCATATAATAGTTTAATAAACTTATCTGGGTAATCTAGCATCAACACTGCATAATGTCTCTAGGATTTTCCAGTTGGGATCGTATATGAAAGCTCTGCCTTTCAGGAAAATGGAACCATTTCAAAAAAGGATTTATACATATAATATATTAAATGCACACATTTTCCCAAAGAAACGATCATTTGAGTTGTTATGGGGGTACAAATAAAGATTTTCTAGTTATAAAGAATTGTATAATCCCTATAAATATTCTAAATATTATATATACCGATTAAAATTTTAAAATATTATATATATAATTTTTTACTTTATATCAATTTTACCCTTCCTAAACGAAAACATTTGAATCCGTTTAGAAATCATTATAATAACTTTTCGAATTAATATAAACATCCTTTTTCGATATCCATACTATTATATAAATCATTTAAATAGGATAAATTTATAATTTTATTTAAAGTTTAAGATATCTAAGACAAATATTTAAGCATAAGGTACAAATGATTTATGCAATATTTCTTAAATTACTCAAATTTATATACTTCTTCTAATTAATACATTATTTGATACATATTAGATTATTTTGTTCACTATATTAAATATTATCTTATTATAATACTTAAATTAATGTTTTAATTTTAAGTTATTATTTATATTTTTATAACTAAATAGTATTTAAACAAAGTATTATCTTACAATTCTTTTTATTATATTTTTTATTAGCATTTCGCGAATAAATTTCTTTCAAATAATTAATAGTAACATATAACTTGTCAGAAATATTAAACCTTTCGAATTTTACAACCCTATCCATAGTTTCTTTAAAATAAAGAAAAGAAATAAAAACATATCAACTCTTTGCGACCTTCAATTTTTTTTTAATTAACTACTCGTTTAGTGTATGTGTTTGTATATAACTAGTGGAAATGGCCGCGCGTTGCAGCGGTACGGATGTTGCGTGATTGTTTGAGCAATTCGATTTTAGTCAGTATCGGTTCAGTGCGTGTTGACGTATATTAAAAAATCAAAATATATTTATTGAAAAAATTGAATGAAAGAAAATAATTACGTATATTACAAAAGTCTTTAGGACAACTATATTATCTCAAAAAATTAGTGAAAGCATGAGTGGTATTTGTGGTCAGAAATCACTTATTACCTAGATTTTAAAGGGTGGTTTCGTTTTCTGAATGTAGTTTAGAGTTTTATGATCATTGGAGGCAGCTTTCAGTGGTGATTTGCATAGACCGGAGAAAATTAATAGAGAAATTATCACAACAAATTACCAACTTGATTATTATTAAGCTGTTAACAACTGGCAAGGAAAAGAGGAAGATGGATTAGTGCTCAGTCGCAATGAATGAACGACATTGAAAGTAAATGATAGTTTTGTTTGACCACGTGTATATGCTTTAGCATTTGTATTATAAATATCATATGTTATATATTATTGTAAGGGCATAAATGGAATTAAATAGTCAATTTTTTTAAAGTTAAGCATGACTTTTCATATGGGTATCTTAATCAATATGTAAAATTATCATTCTATCATCCTTTCAATTTTATTATAAAAGATATAGATACATAGTAAAATTATTAAACTCACAATATACACCTAAAAAATATTAGTATTATAGTTATTATAAATACGAAGATATATATATATATATATATATATATATATATATATATATATATATATAAGTTATATACTTAAATATTTAAATAAAATAATACTTAATTTAAATATTATTTAGTTATAAAATATAATTAGTAAATATGAATTTATATGTCAATTTATAGTATCATAAATAAAATAAAATTTAATAAAGTAAATTAAATAATATCATATTATTAAATAATGTATTAATGATGTTTATTAAATACATAAAAGAGACAAGAGTAAAAATGTCAAGATATATAAAATTTAATGGATACTTTACTATATTACCCTTAAAGTGTCTTAAATCTTATGTCCTGTTTGGTTGGGTTTGAATGACCCCATTCAGACATATATGTCTGACCCGGTTAGACATACGTGTTTGGTTGGGACACGTCTGAATGAAAAATGCCTCTGAATCGTCTCTTATTGGGTCAGATTTGAGGTACCATCCGACCGACGAGATAATCCCCCTTCATCATGTCCAACGGGTTCACCATCGTCGGTGGTTCACGGTGGTGGTTCGCCTGCGTACCGACCCTGCGTACCGACGAGTTCACCATGGCCGACGAGATAATCCCCCTTCATCATGTCCGACGGGTTCACCATCGTCGGTGGTTCACGGTGGTGGTTCGCCTGCGTATCGACCCTGCGTACCGACGAGTTCACCATGGCCGACGAGATAATCCCCCTTCATCATGTCCGACGGGTTCACCATCGTCGCTAGTTCACGGTGGTGGTTCGCGACGGCTGTTGGGGTACCGATCTGGTACCGGTCGGCGATGGCGACGAAGGTTGGGGTACCGGTCGGCGGTTGGGGATGGTGGTGGGTCTAGGGTTTGGGGTTGTGGGGTGAGGGAGAAGGGTGAAGATCGAAGGTTTTTATATGGGCAGTTTTTATTTTTCCTTTTTGCAACCAAACACACTTATTGATTCAGAGCTCTTACTGGTTCAGACCTAGTACTAGTTTAGACCTTTTACTAGTTCAGCACTTATTCAATTAGATGTTGTCAAACAGCCCCTTAATCAATTCTCTATTCTACCTCTTAAATGGCTTGCACTACTTTATACATATTACTTTAAAACTTATATGCTTGACAAAATTACATCTCTATCCAAAGAGATGTATTATATAGTAGTATAGATATAAGTATTTAAATAAAATAATACTTATTTTAAATAGTATTTAGTTATAAAAATATTATTAGTAACTATAAATTTAAATGTCAATTTATATTATTATAAATAAAATAAAATTTAATGAAGTGATTTCAATAATATCATATTAGTAAATAATATATTAATAATGTGTGTAAAATAATACAATAATTAGAAGAAGTTAATTAAAGTTCATTATATTATCTAGGTTGAGCCAAGTTTCACATATTGAGCTCAAGATTGCTCGCGAACATAAAAAAGTTTATTTTGTATATTTTATTTAAATTTATTATATATAATTTAATATGATGCACTAAAACTAATTCGAAATCATTGTTTTCACGTGGCATATAACGTCTTTGATTTGCAGCCAAATCGATTAATTTACTTTGAGCCTCAAGTAAGTATGTATTTGTTTTACATTTTAGACGAATGTGTAGTTTAAAACATAATTTTTAGATATGCATATCGGATTTATATAATGAAAACATTTATGGTCACTATCATAAGCGAGTGCCGCGCAAGAGTCGGCTTGACAACCGTAGTTATTAATTATTTGCTAAGCCATGACGTTTAGCAAGACAAGAGAAGACTTAATTAAAAGTCACCTTCAGTGTTTAAAAGTCACACACGTATATAAATGAGATTCAAACTAAAATAATATACAATTAATTATATTTATACTAATTAACTTTAGAAATTAATACTAAGCAGATAAATATCCTTTCACTATAATTAGTCCACGATCACCTTCATCACCTTTTCTCTATCGTTCATTTCTTATCTTGTTACAAGGAAATGTTAAATATACAAAATGTTAAGTTCTGTCTATATATAAACAATATTGCACATACACAAACAACACAATAATTTAAACTACTTCTCCGATCCTCATGGCTACCAGCTTCATGCAAACCATCTCCCCTATATACTTTTTACTTGTTCTCACATGCACCGCATCGTCGTTGAGCCATGACCAAGAGTGTTCAGCTTTGTTTGAATTTAAGCAAACCATTCTTCATCAAAATTACACATCTTTTGATTCTCCTCAGTTTCAAAAGTTTGAGTCTTGGAAAATGATCACAAATAATATATCATATATTAATCCATTCTCTGGTTCTGATTGTTGTTTGTGGGAGGGTGTGGTGTGCAGCAATAAGGGCCATGTGGTCGAGCTTGACTTGAGCGGGAGCTCTCTTACTGGAGTTATCAACTCTAGCAATACCTTGTTCAAGCTTGTTCATCTCCAGATGCTCGACCTCTCAATGAACAACTTTGTTGAATCTCAAATCCCCGCTGAAATTGCTCGCCTAAAGAAATTAAGAAGCCTCAATCTCTCTGATTCTGGATTTCATGGCCAAATTCCAAGTGAGGTTTCACAGTTAATATTACTTTCTTTGTTAGATCTATCAGGGAATTCCCTAAAGATTCAAAGTCATGATCTTGAGTATCTGTTGCAAAACATGACTAGACTAGAAAGCCTCCATCTCTCTGGGATTGACCTTAGTTCTTCTGTACCTCGTTTCTTGGCCAATATTTCTTCCTTGAGGTCTATAATGCTTGCAGACTGTCACCTTCAAGATGAATTTCCATCAACAATATTTCACTTACCCAAGTTGAAACATCTTAGCATGAGAAACAATTCTAACCTCACTGGTTTCTTGCCTGAATTTCATAACGGCAGCTTACTTGAGTATCTAAGTTTGTCTTTAACAGGTTTTGCTGGGATCGTATCAGAATCCATAAGCAACCTAAACCATCTGCAACTCTTCGATCTTGAAAGATGTTATTTCTCAGGGCGTATTCCAGGTTCACTCCCTAACTTGACACAACTTACTTGTCTCTTTATAAAAATGAATTCACTGGAGTAGTTCCTTCATTTGCAAGTCTTTCGAAACTAACTGTTTTGGCACTTGGATATAACAATTTTGAGAGAGGACGCGCGTACCATTGGATTAGCAAACTTACTAATCTTAATGAACTACTTCTAGCTCGTATGAACATACACGATGAAATCCTACCCTATCTTGCAAACCTAACCAAACTTAGTATTGTCTCAATGGGGGCAAATTTTATTTTGGTCGTATCCCGTCTTCTTTTGTGAACCTTACCCAACTAACAGTTTTAAACCTCAATAAAAATCAATTGCAAGGACAAATTTCAAGGTCCTTCTTGAATTTCAAAAGTCTTGAATATCTTAACATAGGTTATAACAATTTTAGTGGTACAGTGGGCCTAGACTCGTTTTTAGGACTCAACAAACTCAAACTTTTGAGTTTGGATGCTAATAGATTATCATTTAAAACCACCAACTACACCAATGCCACCCTACCAGAATTGCAAGATTTGGGACTGTCATCATGCAACTTGAAGAAATTCCCTGCTTTTTTGCAATTCCAGAAGAAAATGACAGGCTTATTTCTTTAGGACAATGAAATTGAAGGCCTCATACCCAATTGGATTTGGAATAATAGCCAAGAAACATTACGAATGATTGGCCTTACATACAACTTCATCACTGGCTTTCATCAGCAACACCATTTCCTCCCATGGGTTCGTCTGGAAGTATTTGACGTGTCATATAATCAACTACAAGGGAAGCTTCCAATTCCTCCACAGACCATAGTTGTTTATGATGTCTCCAACAATAATCTTACAGGAGAAATGCCACCATTGATATGTGAAATGAAATCCCTTCAACTCCTAGATTTGTCTTCTAACAAGATGACTGGAACCCTTCCTCCATGTTTTGGCCACTTAAGTAATTTCTTATCGGTTTTAGATCTTAAACGAAATAACTTTTGTGGACCAATGACGAATATTTGTACGCATGGAAGCCTTTTGAATACGATTGATTTGAGCGAAAATCAATTTGCGGGTCAAGTGTCAAACTATTTGGTTAATTGTACAAATCTAGAGTTTCTCTCTCTCTCAGATAACTCTTTTAAAGATGTTTTTCCGCTTTGTCTGGGAACTCTTCCCAAGCTAGAAGTGCTCCTTTTAAGCTCCAATAAGTTTTATGGTTCACTTGAAAGTATCTCAACTTCTAGCTCACAGTTTCTCAAGTTACGAATCATAGACATTTCCAATAATGATTTTAGCGGTCAATTTCCTCACAAGTTATTCCAAACTTGGAATGCAATGAAATCTGTTTATGTTGGAGAATCATCTGCTATGGCATCTCAGATTCCTATCGATAATGTTAACCCTTTTGAGTTTCCATATTCAATGACGTTAACAACTAAAGGTGTCACAAGAGAGTATGTGAAAATTCTAAACATATTCACAGCCATCGATCTCTCATGTAACAACTTTGATGGGGAGATCTCACAATCACTCCAAGATCTTCATGGACTTGAATCTCTTAATCTTTCCAACAACCATTTTACTGGTCATATCTTGCCATCTTTGGGGAACCTAAAGAATCTTGAATCTTTGGACCTTTCTCGAAACAAGCTATCAGGACAAATACCTCAAGAACTGCTACAACTCGGCTTCCTTGCTATCTTGAATGTGTCATTCAACCATCTTGGTGGACGGATACCTCAAGGGAAACAGTTTAATACATTTGAGAACAATTCCTACTTGGGCAATCCTGGATTGTGTGGACAACCATTATCCAAGGAATGCAAATATACAAAGGTGTTAACAATATCTCCACCAACAAGCAACTATAACTATGAGTTTCTCATGCCAAGTGACATAATTGATTGGATGGTGACATTATTAGGAGCCTGCAGTGGTTTGATAATTGGTATTGTTATTGGGAGCTATGTATATGCAAGGCATGGTGATTGGCTCCTGGAACAATTTGTTACAAGGAAAGACAAATGGGTTAGGCCCTTAAGGAACACTAGGAGAAACTAAAGTCCTTGCTCATTTTAATATCCTAGATGATAAATAGCACTTTATGTATGATTGTGTATTATTCATATATCAAATCTTATACAGAGATACAGAATGTAATCACAGTTATGTGATAGAACTATATTTTCCTTGCAACAATGTTGAAGATACCAGATAGAGACTCTCTGACACATAAGTTTTTTAATGTGAGCACACACTCTGAAAATCTATTCCTGAAAGCCACCTATAATCTAATTTGTGGGACTCAAATCTACATCAATTTGATTAATAAAAAAAATCTGGTGCCACTAGGCTAGGAGTCCATCGGCAAGTATGCGACATAGTTGGTCTTTGAGTTTATTTAATTACGAGAGAAAACTACTATAAGTTCTATAAATCGATTCTACAGTGGGTATGAGTGAGGTAAACTCTATAAACCACTTACAAAGGAGTGAGGAATTTAAGACCAACATTAATGATCCCTTGGCCTTCGACGATGTTATATTCAAACCAACAATTAAGTCATTATATCATATGTTTTAGACATGCTGACATAGTTTTTAGGTAGTTTTTTAAACCACTTTTGCAAGAAGTGGATGCGAGATCCACTGTGGAATGCACGAGTGCAGGTTTTTTTTTTAAATTTATTTAAAAATGATTTTTCTTGTAAGGATTTCAAATATGGTTTGAGGCAGTTTTAAAACATTTTTGGGTTCTACATGATTCGCTTGTTGAGGAAGCTGATGTGAAAGAAGGATTCACTCGTTGAAGAAGCGGATGTGAGATTCGTTTGTTTAGTTTGCTCTCTGTGTTTTCTTTTCTTTTGTTATTTTAGTTTTTCTAAAAATATGTTTTTTCGATTCAAGTCAGATTTGATATAATTTATATTATAACGTTAAAATAGAGAAAACTAAACGGAAATATGTATTTAAAAGTCATATTACAAGTTATCGGAGAAAAACAAGTCAAATGTATGTGAACATAATTTTTGAAAAATTAATGATTCTGGAGAGATATTAATGTTCTTATAGGACTATTTAGTAGAAGTATAATTGGATATTATTTTTACTTTTTTGTCTCATATATCTATTTGTGGTTATATGATACTTCATGGTTAGATTGCAAACATTAGGGGTGACTTTTACGTCTTCAACCGGTCCTATTAAATATTATATCTAATGAAAATTATTTGGTACCTTCCGGACACGGCGTAGAACATTTACGGAATATAAGACGCGTCAAGATTTATTTATAAAATATCTTAAATAAACAATAGACTATGTGTAATACTTTTGATAAAAAAAGCGTGAGTAATGTAAACGTCACCTAGATAGTAGATGTGGTACTATTCAAACTTAAATATACATGTCTCACTTCGTCATTGTACACACACAGAACAAGACATTTTCAGAAATGATTTCTTATTTCTTATTTATCTCGTAAAGTTTTCCAGTGGAATCAATCAACAAACTGTTAATGAGCCGTTGGAAATGTTTTTATATTAATACCATCGTCTTTAGGTTTCTAAAAGTAGCAATCAAAAACGAATTTAGTGTATATATACGTTTTTAACTCGTTAATTTTTATTATTAATTTGAGTTTTCTTCAATAACTTTAGTCCATTAGTTCTTTTTTTGAAAAACATTTTGTGTCCGTATTTAATTTGTTTTTATATACGTCCTAGTACGAAGTTTGTCAAAGACGAAGTTTTATTCAAAATATGATATTATTTTGGTATCATAACAAACAACAATAATGTACTTTCATAAATCTATTTTATGTACTTGTTTATACTATTGTTACTGTCGCAACGCGTGTAACAAAGTTTGCTAACAAGTTGCATTACGCTTGCTTAATTTCTAGTTATTTAACAATAATAATTTTCACTTTTATTATATTATTAATGTTATTATTATTCAAAATGTCATTTTGATTAATAAATATCAAATTGTTGTATGTATCTATTCTAGCTTCTTGCAAGCTGAATAATAAATATTAACTAGTTGAATTTCAGTTCGCGCGTTGCGCGACACGGCTTTCTGTTTTTTGTTAGTTTGGTTATCGCGCAAAGTAGCTGCTGCATTTTTAATATTTACATTCAGGAGAGGACATGACACAGCTAGACACGTCAAGCAAATCATCTGATTGAGTGGAAAACACATTCTCCCTCGTGGACGATTGAAGCATTGAACCATGATGGGAGGATTGGCGTCACGTATGAGATAACGCCTCAAAAGATGAGCTATGTTATAGTTCTACAGTTTGAAGAGATCTACCAGAATCTTGATCTCTAAAAGTACAATAGTTTTTTATTTTTTTTTTTCATTTTCTTCTGCTATTTATTATCATTTTTATTATTCTTTAGGTCTTTGCATTAATGTATAATCTGAATATTCAGGAGTTTGTATTGTTGGTTGGTGGATTTAAGTCGTTTGTAGACTTTTTTTGTATCTTCTATAAATTTATTTTGTAAATCTATTATAATATTACATTTGCTCAGTTTTGCTTCAAGATTAATATTTAGTCACAGATGTTATTTCTTTCTCTTCTTTCGCCCTTTTTTTGCCTTGATATCTTTTAATTTTTACTTTTATGTAAAGAGTGAATTACGTTTTGTGACAATAAAAAAAATCTCTATTTTTTTCTTTTTTATTGGTTTATTTTATCAGAGTACAAAATAATCAGTATCAAACACATCTCAATAATGAAAGAAAGTAAACAGCCACATATACACTTATGAGGTACACAATCGCACTTGCAACATTTTTGATGTACGACTTGCATGTGTGTCTCAGATAAACATATTTTCATCATCATCAACAAATAACAAACATATTCAATGACATATCTTGAATGTGTTTACACTCAACGTTGGCAACCCGAAAATCTGCCTCAAACCAACAAAACTCCAACAGACCCGTCATTGACCTAACAAAACCATACGACAAACTTATGCGTCAGATGAATGTATGACCAACAATATTAACCCAACGACACGTCTTAGATGGATAAAAATCTATCATCATCGACGTGTAACAAATAATCATGGCAAACAATAACAAGTATAAATCTACTATAATAAACATCACCAACAACCCCAAATAGCAAAGATCAGCATCCTATAGAGCACCAAGAGCACCAACATCTACTCTATATGAATTTTTTTGAAAGTTTAGGCATAACAACTCTTAGAGACACAATAGTTTGAGACTACTAAAATCAACAATCTCCCATTTTAATGTTGGGCTCAGAGTGCGCAAAGTAATGACTCCACCATGACCGAAGGACGGGTTGCAGGCAATAACCTGCCATCCTCCAACCCTTTCATGCCTAGGCAATTTTCACTCAGATCCATCAACTCATCACAGTCCATTAGAAACACCAACTTAAGATTAACAAACCAACATGTACATCAAAAGGCATCCAAGGCTACGTGGAACCAAAAGCAAATTGGATTGAAAAAACAACTAAACCAACTGATGATCACCATCATTTGTTCATATATAGGATAATAACCCAAAACCAAAAACCCTAAAAGGGTATCGTAGAGAGATGGAGAAGGAGCAAGAGAGGTGGTCGGACCACCACCATCAAGACCACCACCATCAAAAGCCCCACCATCAGAACCCCTACCACCAGAATCCCCACCATCAAAACCACCACCATTTAAAACCCCCACCATCAAAACCCACACCATCAAGACCATCACCATCTTTGTTCATATACAGGATAATTACCCAAAACCAAAACCCCAAAAGGGTATCATAGAGAGATGGAGGAGGAGCAAGAGAAGTGGTCGGACCACCACCATCAAAAGCCTCACCATCAGGGCCACCAACATCAAAACCACCACTATTAAAACCCCACCATCAAAACCCATACCAGCAAGACCAACGATGACCAAGAAACAGTTGTTGCATGTTGTAGATCGAGAAAAAGGCAGTTCACGGGAGTGCAAAACCACCGCTGCCATGGATAACCTTTTAGGGTTTCGCTGGTAGCGGTGGCGAGCACCGATGGCGTGTTGTAGCGGTGGTGATGGATGACGGCGACGGTGCGACGGTTGCGGTGCAGCGATGGCCGCACGATGGTTGTAGTGCACCGATGGCGGTTTTACGGTGGCGGGGCCGCTGCAGTGGGGTGACGACGGCGGTGCGACGGTACAATAGTCACGAGATCGCCTTGCGATGGTGGTGTCGGTGACAGTCACAGGGTCGTCGCGTGACGGTGGTGGCGGACTAAGGGTGGCGGTTCTTAAAACTTGCTCTTTGACCTAACCCCTAATTTTCCCTTTTAAACTCACATGAGGGGGGACAAAATGCCAACTCAATAAACTTGTGTGGTGAAACCATAAACACAATTAAAACAACCGTAGATCATCTTACTTTTTTCATATATAGGGTAATTTGTTGCTAGTTGAAAAATAAATATTAATTTGTTGGCCGTTCAGAAACAAAAAAGAAAATATCGTTTAGTGAAATAAAAAAATGACGGTGTTTAATTGTCTCCGCCGACGAGTGAAGACTTGAAGGGGACATTGACTTGAAGTCACCCATGGCTCCACCTACCATACATGTTTCATTCTTCACTTTTCACACATTAAGTTTCAATGTTTTTAATCTTGCCACCAAATTATTATGACCACCAAAAATAAATACAACTACTTACGCTAATTCCCTTTACCTTTAACAAGGTATCTATTAGAGCAAGTCAAAATTGTTATGGGGTTTCCTATATATAAAGGTTTTTTCTAGTAATCAATAGTTAAAACCACTTGCTAACATTTTTTTTAAATGTGTATTACAACTAGTGATATTTATACATAATTACATAAGTAAATAGTGTGTATATATATACACACAGACGGCAATGCACACAATCAAATTAAACTACTTCTCTTCATGGCTTCCATCTTCTTGCATACCATCTCCCTTTTACACTTATTAGTCTTTCTTACATGCACAGCATCTTCACTAAGACATGATGAAGAGTGTTTAGCTTTGTTTGAGTTTAAGCAAACCCATTTTCATCAAACTTTTGATGTTGATAGGTTTCAAAAGTTTGATTCTTGGAGAAGAATCAAAACCAACAAATCAGATGACGGCTCTCATCCTGATTGTTGTTTGTTTGACGGTGTGGTGTGTAGCAAAAAAGGCCATGTGATCGCGCTTGACTTGAGCGGAAGCTCTCTCACTGGAGTTATCAACTCTAATAGTACCCTCTTCAAGCTTGTTCATCTTCAGGTGCTCAACCTCTCGATGAACAACTTTGTTGAATCTCAGATCCCCTCTGAGATTGCTCGTCTAAAGCAATTAAGAAGTCTCGATCTCTCTGATTCTGGATTTCATGGCCAAATCCCAAATGAAATCTCACATTTAATACAACTCATGTTGTTAGATCTATCATGGAATCCCCTTAAGCTTCAAAGTACTAGCCTTGAGCATTTGTTGCAGAACATGACTAGACTCGAAAACCTCCATCTCTCTGAGGTTGACCTTAGTTCTTCTGTACCTCGTTTCTTGGCTAATCTTTCTTCCTTGAGTTCTATCAAACTCGAATCCTGTCAGCTTCAAGGTAAATTTCCATCAACAATATTTCACTTACCGAAGTTAAAACATCTTAGCATGGTAAACAATACCAACCTCATTGGATCCTTACCCGAATTTTATAACAACACATTACTTGAGTATCTAAGTCTAGCCTTAACAGGTTTTACTGGGACTCTACCTGACTCCATAAGCAACCTAAACCATCTAACTTACTTGGATCTTCAAACATGTTTTTTCTCAGGATCTACTCCAGGTTCCCTCCCTAACTTGACACAACTAACTTACTTGTCTCTTTCTGAAAATGAGTTCACTGGAGTTGTCCCTTCGTTGGCAAGTCTTTCAAAGCTCACTGTTCTGTCACTTGGTCAAAACAGTTTCAATATATGGCGTGCATACGGTTGGATCAGCAAACTTACTAATCTTAACAAACTGCGTCTAGAACGTATGAACATACATGATGAAATCCTACCCTATCTTGCAAACCTAACCAAACTTAGTTATCTTGTAATGGAGGGAAATTTTATTTTTGGTAGTATTCCAACTTCGTTTATGAACCTCACTCAGCTAACGGTTTTAGACCTTCAACAAAATAATTTTCAAGGACAAATCTCAAGCTCATTTTTGAATTTCAAAAGTCTTGAATATCTTAACTTAGATAATAACAATTTTAGCGGCACTGTGAGCCTAGACTCGTTTTTAGGAATGAACAAGCTTAACCTTTTAAGTTTAAGTCTTAATAGATTATCATTTGTAACCACTAGCAACTACACCATGACACCCTGCCAAAATTGGTAGATCTTGGATTGTCGTCGTGCAAACTGAAGGAATTTCCTGCTTTTTTGCGGTTTCGAACAAAAATGACAGGATTAATGCTTGATCACAATGAAATTGAAGGCCTCATACCAAATTGGATCTTAAATAATAGCCAAGAAACATTAGAAATATTTAGCCTTCAAAACAACTACATCACTGGCTTTCATCAGCATCCTCGTTTTCTCCCATGGATCCGTTTGGAAGTATTTTCCATGGCAAATAATCGGCTACAAGGGCAAGTTCAAATTCCTCCAAAAACCATTGTTATTTATGATGTCTCATACAATAATCTCACAGGAGAAATACCAAATGTGATATGTGAATTAAAATCCCTTCAAGTCCTAGATTTGTCTTTCAACAAGATGTTTGGAACTCTTCCTTCATGTTTAAGCAACTCAAACAGTCATTTATCAATTTTAAAACTGAAAGGAAATAGCTTTCATGGACCAATGATGAATACATGTACGCATGGAAGTCTTTTGAAGTCGATTGATTTGAGCGAAAATCGATTCACAGGCCAGCTATCAAAATCGTTAGCTAACTGTACTAGTTTAGAGTTTCTCTCTCTTGCAGATAACTCTTTTGAAGATGTTTTTCCGGTTTGGTTAGGAACACTTCCGAAGTTGCAAGTGCTCCTTTTGAGCTCCAACAAATTGTATGGTGCAATTCAAGGTCTTGGAACTATTAGCTCACAGTTTCCCAAGTCACGAATTATAGACATTTCCAATAATAATTTTAGTGGTCAATTGCCTGATAAGTTTTTCCAAACTTGGAATGCAATTAAATCTGATTTCATTGGCGAGTCATCTACTATGGGATCCCACATTCGTATAGATAAATTAGGGCCTACTGACGTTCCATACTCGATGACGTTAACAAACAAAGGTGTCAAGAGAGAGTACGTGAAAATTCTGACCATATTCACATCCATCGATCTCTCATCTAATAACTTTGAAGGGCAGATCCCACAATCGCTCCAAGATCTTCATGGACTTCAGTCTCTTAATCTTTCCAACAATCATTTTACCGGTTGTATCTTTCCATCTTGGGGAAACTTAAAGCATCTAGAATCGTTAGATCTTTCCCAAAATGAGCTATCTGGAAAAATCCCTCAACAATTGTTGCAACTTGGCTTCCTTGCTATTTTGAACGTGTCATTCAACCACCTTCATGGGCGTATACCTCAAGGGAAACAATTCAATACATTCGAGAACAATTCCTACTTGGGCAATCCTGGATTGTGTGGACAACCATTATCTAAGGAATGCGAAGATTCAAAGGTATCAACAGTATTTTCACCGACAACCAGCAATGACTATGAGTCTCTCATGCCAAGTGACATAATTGATTGGATAGTGATATTATTAGGAGCCGGGATTGGTTTGATTATCGGCATTGTTATTGGGAGCTTTGTATATGCAAAGTATGACGATTGGTTCCTTGAACGATTTGGTATGAGGAAAGATAAATGGGTAAGGCCATTAAGCAACACAAGGAGAAATTAAAGTTCATCATTTAGTTTTCAAAGATGACTAATAGCACTTTATGTATGCTTGTGTATTATTATGTATGTTACATTATTTAAGTTAGTTTTATACATGTGTGGTGGTCGCGTTGTTTAATGTTATATAATAACAACATGTACTATCTTTCTTTGCATTTTAAACGAATACAATATTTGTTTAGGATCGGCAAAGCAATGAAAATTATTAACCGACAAACTATTGAAACGTGAGGGCACACATGTCTTATTGCTTAAAATGAATAATGTAAATGTACAATTATGTAAGGTAGAAAAGAGATAACAAGTGTTAAATGTTTCATGTGACACAAACATCCATTTTATACCCACCCGTTAGTGTGGTAGTTTAATTTTTTAAATAAAAATGATACAATCATTTAATTAAAAAATGTAGCATAACAGCCAAACAAATAATTAGTTTACAAAGTCAAGTGCAGCTGAATCACACAAAAGTTAAATGGATACACCAATATAGCATCAATCAATAAAATGATGAATCACACAAAAGTGCAGCTGAATCACACAATCATTTTGAGTATAATTCATTAAGATCTTTCTCATGACTAGTACTTTTACCAGCATGTATTAAATATAGCATCAATCAATAAAATGACATGAAAGATTCAAGATCATATTTTCTATGTAGTCAGATGTAATTTCACTTGAAGCCCAGCATTCTTAACAGTAGCTGAAAGGTCAGTTCCCATTATTAATGATGATACACCAACAGTAGCAAAAGTACTGCAACTGAATCTATTTATTCTAGTAAATCAAGGATTTTTTGAAAGCATGACTTAATTCTGTACATTTTAAGGTTGGTTTTCTCGTCTAAACTAATATACACATATTAATTAAAATGATTTTAAAGACTTACTAAATCACATTCTTCTTTTCTTATATTAACTTCTGATCATTTCCTTTTCTATATTTCTTTCTTTCATTATAGATTAATAGTTTTTCTTATTTCTCTATATAATCAAATGACCTAAAATTTCTAATATTAATTTCAAATCATTTGCTTGATTTGTTTGAGTGATTTAATCACTGGTAAATAGTTATCTTAGTTATTGGTAAGTTTTTATAAGATATTAAAAGATAAAAGTTTTAAGTAAATAAACTAAATAATTATATATCTAAAATCTAAATCTTCTTATGCTAATAATTTATTAAGATATACCAAATTATAATATTTTATTTATATCATATTTTAAAATATAGTTTTATAAATTTTAATCTTTATTATTTGTCATTTACAATTTCTTAAATATTTATTACTCTTATTTTACTACTGTTTGTTTTTTTGGTAGTTTTATGTTTAAGTTAAACAAAATATTTAAGTTAGCTACTTAACGTTTATATATAAACATTGTATGTCATTTATGAACTTTAAACTTTTTATACTGTATTTGTGTTTCTAGGAAATCCAAATTTATTTTTATATATGTATGGGTTTGTGAAACTGGAAATAAACAAATATAAAAACAAAAAAACAGTGATCAATCGCCGCTAATAGTCTTTCCAGATTTTTTCAGCCAAATCTTTAGGGGCGCCAAAATCACCGCTAATAAGCTCATTAGCGGCGACATCAATAGCGGCGATTCATTAGCGGCGATTTTTCAATCATTAGCGACCAATTTTAGCGGTGACTCATTATCGGCGACAAAGTGGACTATCTTCCGTGACAAATGTCGCCGCTAATAAGCGAAATCTTTGTAGAGTGTCAACTATTTGGTTAATTGTACAAATCTAGAGTTTCTCTCTCTCTCTCAGATAACTCTTTTGAAGATGTTTTTCCGCTTTGTCTGGGAACTCTTCCCAAGCTAGAACTTCTCCTTTTAAGGTCCAATAAATTTTATGGTTCACTTGAAGTTATCTCAACTTCTAGCTCACAGTTTCTCAAGTTACGAATCATAGACATTTCCAATAATGATTTTAGCGGTCAATATCCGCACAAGTTATTCCAAACTTGGAATGCAATGAAATCTGTTTATGTTGGTGAATCATCTACTATGGCATCTCAGATTCCTATCGATAATGTTAACCCTTTTGAGTTTCCATATGCAATGACGTTAACAACTAAAGGTGTCAAGAGAGAGTATGTGAAAATTCTAAACATATTCACAGCCATCGATCTCTCATGTAACAACTTTGATGGGGAGATCTCACAATCACTCCAAGATCTTCATGGACTTGAATCTCTTAATCTTTCCAACAACCATTTTACTGGTCATATCTTGCCATCTTTGGGGAACCTAAAGAATCTTGAATCTTTGGACCTTTCTCGAAATAAGCTATCAGGACAAATACCTCCAGAACTGCTACAACTCGGCTTCCTTGCTATCTTGAATGTGTCATTCAACCATCTTGGTGGACGGATACCTCAAGGGAAACAGTTTAATACATTTGAGAACAATTCCTACTTGGGCAATCCTGGATTGTGTGGACAACCATTATCCAAGGAATGCAAATATACAAAGGTGTTAACAATATCTCCACCAACAAGCAACTATAACTATGAGTTTCTCATGCCAAGTGACATAATTGATTGGATGGTGATATTATTAGGAGCCTGCAGTGGTTTGATAATTGGTATTGTTATTGGGAGCTATGTATATGCAAGGCATGGTGATTGGCTCCTGGAACAATTTGTTACAAGGAAAGACAAATGGGTTAGGCCCTTAGGAACACTAGGAGAAACTAAAGTCCTTGCTCATTTTAATATCCTCGATGATAAATAGCACTTTATGTATGATTGTGTATTATTCACATATCAAGTCTTATACATAGATACAGAATGTAATCACAGTTATGTGATAGAAATGTTTGCTATATATATTTTCCTTGCAACAATGTTGAAGATACCAGATAGAGACTCTTTGAGACATAAGTTTTTAATGTGAGCACACTCTTTGAAAATCTACTCCTGAAAACCAACTATAATCTAATTTGTAGGACTCGAATCTATTTCAATTGATTAATAAAAAAATCTGGTGCAACTAGGCTAGGAGTCCATCGGCAATTATGCGACATAGTTGGTCTTTGATTTTATTTACTTACTAGAGAAAACTACTATAAATTTTATTAGTTGATTCTACAATGGATATGAGTGAGGTGAGGTAAACTCTACATACCACTTTTTAAAGGAGTGACAGACTTAAGACCAACATTAATGATCCTTAGCCTTCGACGATGTTATATTCAAACCGCCAATAATTAAGTCATTATATCATTTGTTTTAGACATGTTGACGTAGTTTTTAGGTAGTTTTTTAAACCACTTTTGCATCTTGGTGATCCGCTCATTGACGAAGTGGATGTGAGATTCACTGTGGAATGCACGAATATAGTTTTTTTTTTTAATTTTTCTTGTAAGAGTTGCAAATATGGTGTGAGGAAGTTTTAAAACATTTTTGGGTTCTACATGATTCGGTTGTTGAGGAAGTTGATGTGAAAGAAAGATTTGCTCGTTGAAGAAGCGGATGTGAGATTCGCTCGTTGAGTTTACTCAAATATGTTTTTCGATATAAGTAAGATTTTATATAATTTATATTATAATGTAAAAACAGAGAAAACTAAACAAAAGTGTGTATTTAAACTTTTATACATAAAAGTCATATTACAAGTTAAATGTATGTGAAAATAATTTTGAAAAAATTAATGATTGTGGAGAGATATAAATGTTCTTATAGGACTATTTAGTAGAAGTATAATTGGATATTATTTTTACTTTTATGTCTCACATATCTATATATGGTTGACTTGGGCATAAAAACCGGGTTTGGACCCGACCCGGGGACCCGACCCGAACCGAGTACGGGTACGACCCGGTATATGCATACCCGGGTTGGACCCGAAAAAACTCGTAGAGTTGGAACCGGGTATGATTTTCTAGAATTTCTTAGAACCCGACCCGAACCCGACCCGGAACCGGTTGAACTCGGGTTGGACCCGGTTTCGACCGTTTTTTTTTTTTTTTAAAAAGTGGTCGTTTTTTAACGGCTATATAGCCGTTACCTTCGATTTGTGACCGTTTTTTGGTCACTTTTGCCCTATAAGTTAGTATAAATAGGTGTTGGTTGATATGGTTTAGTACCCAAGTCTCAAACGCAAAAACATAGGCAAAAAACGCAAAAAATACTCTCGTTTACTCTCGTTTTACACGTTCACTCTCTCGTTTTACACTTTCACTCTCTTCAATCTTGATATGACTCACTCACAATCTTCCGTTGGTCAAGGTCGTTCGTGTTCTTGCACACAATCGTAACATGGATGTTTGGTGCAATTGGGATATGGTTGAGTTGAGTGACGGGTCTGTAAAGGCTCGTTGCAAGTTTTGTGGAGCTTTGCTTGCTAAAGATTCTAACACGACTTTGAACAAACACATTAGCAAGAAGTTTTGTAAGTCGTTGAAAAGTAATCCGGATTCGCAACAAACACAATTGGGTGGAGACGGTGGAATCTTTAATTACGATGTTAATACGGTTCGAGATCGAATGGCAAAGTTCGTGATTCAAGAAGCTTTGCTTTTTAGTCACTTCGACAATCCTCGGTTGACCAACTTAATTCGAGAGACGCTTCAACCTCGTTACACTCACGTAAGTCGTACTACACTTAGACGTTATTGTTTAAAATTATGAAAACAAACAAAAAATTATTTAATTGTATTATTTGAAAATTTAAATACCGGTGTAAACTTAACTAGTGACGTTTGGTCGGCTCCACACGGTTTACCCGAATCGTACCTTTGCATCACCGCTCATTGGGTGGATCCCAATTCATGGCAATTGATGAAACGTACGATTGCATTTGATCTTTTTCCACATCCACACACCGGAGAATTTTGTTTTACTTTTTAGATAATGTAATAAGTACTTTTAAATTACAAAATAAACTTTTTCAATTGCATTTGATAACGCCTCTAACAACACAACCGTGGTTGAAAAATTAAAATTAAAATATCTTCCGATTGCAAACGGTGATTTTTTCCATACTCGTTGTGTTGCACATATTATTAATTTAGTAGTGCAAGACGAACTATCCGGACAATATGTTAATAACTTTATTACATCTTTTCGATTTATGTTACATGACGTTTTTAAAAAAAGTAGAAGAAGATATTAAGATTATAAACAACTTTGTAAGGATACGCACTCTAGATTTTTAGGTCCTAATTGGGATATACCTACTCGGTGGAATTCGACTTGTCACATGTTTGAATGTGCTTTAAAACAAAAGGGCACTTTGAAAGCTTTTCATAATAGTCTTTCGGATAATGGTGAAGCCGACCCATTTCCGGATACGGGTTGGGAGAATCTTCAACGTCTATCCGAGTTTCTTGAGGTTTTTAAAAACTCAACAACAAAATTATCGGGAGTTTATTATTCCACTAGTTATTCGGTGCTTCAAGAACTATATTTTATGTCTTTGAATTTTAAAAATTTTCAAAATAAAAATAATATGTTTAATCAAATTATAGAACCAATGAAAGAAAAGTTTAAAAAATTTTTAAGGACTTACCACCCGTTTTTACGTGTGCCGCCGCTTTAAATCCGTTTCTAAATGTTGCGGGGTTGAATGTTTGATAGATGAGATAAATGACAATTTGGATATGTATGACGAAAACCCTGATTTTTCAAACGAGTCAAAAGAAAATTTTAATCATAGTTTGAAAACAATTTATAATTTTTATTTAAATAGATATGGGCCTAACGTAAACATAACCATACCAAGCGGATCAACCTCAAGTGCTAGTACCTCGCTTAAAGACCCTGTTTTGACTATGTTGAATGTTGTTCGGGATGTGACGGCTAAACGTCAAAGGGGTAACACCCCAACAAGTGAGCTCTGTAGATATAGTGGAACGGATTTTATTTCCACTATGACTACCGAAGATTATCGTGCATTCGATATTTTGGCTTGGTGGAAAGGAAAAGAATCTTAATTTCCGATTCTTTCTGCTATGGCCTGTGATTTACTAAGCGTCCAAGCTTCTATGGTAGCTTCGGAATCTGCTTTTTCTCTTAGTGGCAGGGTAATATCATTACGAATAACAAGACTAACTCCGGAAGCAGTGGAGATGTGCATTTGTTTAAAGGATCACTTAGACGCAACGGATCGTATACAAAACCAAACAAGCCTCAAAGACGAGATTACACTCGAAGCTAAAGTATATGATGAAGAGGTAGAAGACGGAGTATCTTCTGGCATATCCGATGAAGAATTAGCATTTGATCAAGCATCTCGTAGTAGATAAAATTAGACGATATTGTTATTTTTAAGTTGTTTTAATATTATATGTCTTTCAGGTTCTTTTTAAATTTCTTTGTCATTCAAATGTTTTATATAAAAAGTATTTAATATTTGTATATTATAAGTGTAACCTTTTCTGCTCAAGATTTGTATATATTTATATATTAAGTTGTTTAAATTTTTGTCATTCAAGTGAACCCGGTTAGAAAGAAAAGAAAAAAAAAAAAAAAAAAAAGGCAAAAACCCGGTTGAACCCGGTTTCATACCCGAACCCGACCCGACCCGGGTATACCGGGTAGGGTTTGTATCTCGCTGAACCCGACCCGGGTTCGTACCCGGGTTCACAAATACCCGGGTACAAAAAACCCGATTGGGCCCAAACCCGGTTTGTACCGGGCCCGGGTCCGACCCAAACCCGTTTTGTGCGACTCTTATTTGGTTATACTATCTTCATGGTTAGATTGCAAAAATTGGGGGTGACTTTTAAGTCTTCCTCTGGTCCTATTAATTATTATCTGTAATGAAAATTATTGGTACCTTCCTGACACGGCGTAGAACATTTACGTAATTTAAGATGAGTCAAGATTTATTTATAAAATATCTTAAATAAACATTAGATTATGTGTAATATTTGTGATTAAAAAATGTGAGTCATGTAAACGTCGCCTGGATGGTAGATGTGGTCCTATTCACACTTAAATATACATGTCTCGCTTCGCCATTGTACACACACACAACGACACTTTTTCAGAAATGATTTTTTATTTCTTATTTATCTCCTAAAGTTTTCCAATGGAATCAATCGAAAAACTATTAATGAGCCGTTTGGAAATGTTTTTTTATTAATACCAGCGTGTTTAGGTTTCTAAAAGTACCAATCAAAAACAACTTTAGTGTATGTGTATACATTTTTAACTCGTTAACTTTTTTTTTTGTTAATTTGAGTTTTCTTCAATAACTTTAGTTTGTTATTTTTTTTTTGTCCGTATTTAATTTGTTTTTATTTACGTCCTAGTATGAACTTTGTTAGAGACAATGTTTTATTCAAATATGGTATTATTTTGGTATCCTAACTTATAACAACCAACAATAATATACTTTCATACATCTATTTTATGTACTTATTTATACTATTTTCATTGTCGTAACGCGTGTAACAAAGTTTGCAAACAAATTGCATTACGCTTGCTTAATTTCTAGTTATTTAATAATAATAATTTTCACCTTTATTATATTGTTTAAAGTTATTGTTATTCAAAATGCCATTTTGATTAATAAATATCAATTTGTTGTATGTATTCTATTCTATCTTCTTGCAAGTTGAATAATAAATATTAATTTGTTGGGAGTTGAAAATAAATATTAATTTGTTGGTCGTTCAGAAACAAAAAAGAAAATATCGTTTAGTGAAATAAAAAAAAGAAGATGTGTAATTGTCTTCGTCAACGACTGAAGACTCACCTCAAGAAAGAAAGGAGACATTGACTTGAAGTCACCCAAGGCTCCACGTACCATACATGTTTCATTCTTCACTTTTCACCCATTAAGTTTCAATGTTTTTAATCATGCCACCAAATTATTATGACCACCAAAAAAAAACACAACTATTTACGCTAATTCCCTTTACCTTTAACAAAGTATCTATTAGAGCACGTCAAAATTGTTATGGGGTTTCGTATAAAGGTTTTTCTAGTAATCAAATAGTTAAATACACTTGCAAACAATTTTTTTTTTGAAAAAGTGTGTATTACAAATTGTTATGGGGGTTTCGTATAAAGGTTTTTCTAGAACGTATGAACATACACGATGAAATCCTACCCTATCTTGCAAACCTAACCAAACTTAGTTATCTTGTTATGGAGGGAAATTTTATCTTTGGTCGTATTCCAACTTCGTTTATGAACCTCACTCATCTAACAGTTTTAGACCTTCAACAAAATAATTTTCAAGGACAAATCTCAAGCTCATTTTTGAATTTCAAAAAGTCTTGAATATCTTAACTTAGATAATAACAATTTTAGCGGCACAGTGAGTCTAGACTCGTTTTTAGGAATGAACAAGCTTAACCGGCCTTTTAAGTTTAAGTCTTACTAGATTATCATTTTTAACCACTAGCAACTACACCAATGACACCCTACCAAAATTGGTAGATCTTGGATTGTCATCGTGCAAACTGAAGGAATTTCCTGCTTTTTTGTGGTTTCGAACAAAAATGACAGGATTAATGCTTGATCACAATGAAATTGAAGGCCTCATACCAAATTGGATCTTAAATAATAGCCAAGAAACATTAGAAATATTTAGCCTTCAAAACAACTACATCACTGGCTTGAATCAGCATCCTTGTTTTCTCCCATGGATCCGTTTGGAAGTATTTTCCATGGCAAATAATCGGCTATGAGGGCAAGTTCAAATTCCTCCGAAAACCATTGTTATTTATGATGTCTCATACAATAATCTCACAGGAGAAATACCAAATGTGATATGTGAATTAAAATCCCTTCAAGTCCTAGATTTGTCTTTCAACAAGATGTTTGGAACTCTTCCTTCATGTTTAAGCAACTCAAACAGTCATTTATCAATTTTAAAACTGAAAGGAAATAGCTTTCATGGACCAATGATGAATACATGTACGCATGGAAGTCTTTTGAAGTCGATTGATTTGAGCGAAAATCGATTCACAGGCCAGCTATCAAAATCGTTAGCTAACTGTACTAGTTTAGAGTTTCTCTCTCTTGCAGATAACTCTTTTGAAGATGTTTTTCCGGTTTGGTTAGGAACACTTCCGAAGTTGCAAGTGCTCCTTTTGAGCTCCAACAAATTATATGATGCAATTCAAGGTCTTGGAACTATTAGCTCACAGTTTCTCAAGTCACGAATTATAGACATTTCCAATAATAATTTTAGTGGTCAATTGCCTGATAAGTTTTTCCAAACTTGGAATGCAATTAAATCTGATTTCATTGGCGAGTCATCTACTATGGGATCCCACATTCGTATAGATAAATTAGGGCCTACTGACGTTCCATACTCGATGACGTTAACAAACAAAGGTGTCAAGAGAGAGTACGTACGTGAAAATTCTGACCATATTCACATCCATTGATCTCTCATCTAATAACTTTGAAGGGCAGATCCCACAATCACTCCAAGATCTTAATGGACTTCAGTCTCTTAATCTTTCCAACAATCATTTTACCGGTTGTATCTTTCCATCTTGGGGAAACTTAAAGCATCTAGAATCGTTAGATCTTTCCCAAAATGAGCTATCTGGAAAAATCCCTCAACAATTGTTGCAACTTGGCTTCCTTGCTATTTTGAACGTGTCATTCAACCACCTTCATGGGCGTATACCTCAAGGGAAACAATTCAATACATTCGAGAACAATTCCTACTTGGGCAATCCTGGATTGTGTGGACAACCATTATCCAAGGAATGCGAAAATTCAAAGGTATCAACAGTATTTTCAACGACAACCAGCAATGACTATGAGTCTCTCATGCCAAGTGACATAATTGATTGGATAGTGATATTATTAGGAGCCGGGATTGGTTTGATTATCGGCATTGTTATTGGGAGCTTTGTATATGCAAAGTATGGCGATTGGTTCCTTGAACGATTTGGTATGAGGAAAGATAAATGGGTAAGGCCATTAAGGAACACAAGGAGAAACTAAAGTTCATCATTTTAGTTTTCAAAGATGACTAATAGCACTTTATGTATGCTTGTGTATTATTATGTATGTTACATTATTTAAGTTAGTTTTATACATGTGTGGTGGTCACGTTGTTTAATGTTACATAATAACAACATGTACTATCTTTCTTTGCATTTTAAACGAATACAATATTTGTTTAGGATCGGCAAAGCAATGAAAATTATTAACCGACAAACTATTGAAACGTGAGGGCACATATGTCTTATTGCTTAAAATGAATAATGTAAATGTACAATTATGTAAGGTAGAAAAGAGATAACAGGTGTTAAATGTTTCATGTGACACAAACATCCATTTTATACCCACCCGTTAGTGTGGTAGTTTAATTTTTTAAATAAAATGATACAATCATTAATTAAAAAATGTAGCATAACAGCCAAACAAATAATTAGTTTACAAAGTCAAGTGCAGCTGAATCACACAAAAGTTAAATGGTGATACACCAATATAGCATCAATCAATAAAATGATGAATCACACAAAGTGCAGCTGAATCACACAATCATTTTGAGTATAATTCATTAAGATCTTTCTCATCACTAGTACTTTTACCAGCATGTAATTTCACTTGAAGCCAGCATCTTTAACACTAGCTGAAAGGCCAGTTCTTATTATTAATGGTGATACACCAACAGTAGCAAAAGTACTGCAACTGAATCTATTTATTCTAGTAAATCAAGGATTTTTTGAACGGATGACTTGATTCTGTACATTTTAAGGTTGGTTTTTCCGTCTAAACTCATATACACATATTAATTAAAATGATTTAAAGACTTACTAAATCACATTCTTCTTTCCTTATATTAATTTCTGATCATTTCTTTTCTATATTTCTTTCTTTCATTATAGATTAATAGTTTTTCTTATTTCTCTATACAATCAAATGACCTAAAATTTCTAATATTAATTTCAAATCATTTGCTTGTTTTTGTTTGAGTGATTTAATCACTGGTAAATAGTTATATTAGTTATTGGTAAGTTTCTATAAGATATTAAAAGATAACAGTTTAAATAAATAAACTAAATAATTATATATCCAAAATCTAAATCTCTTATGCTAATAATTTATTAAGATATACTAAATTATAAGATTTCAATTATATCATATTTTAAAATATAGTTTTATAATTTTTAATCTTTATTATTTGTCATTTACAATTTCTTAAATATTTATTACTCTTATTTTACTATTGGTTGCTAATATCTAATATATAAATTTAAACCTAATGATTTCAAAAAATTAGATTTAGTCCACCCATATAAGATATGGGTTCTAACCTAGTAAAATATAATAGAAGTCTAACTTAAAATGCAAAGGTTTGATGTCGTTGAAACTTATATAGCTGCCCCCATCGACTTAATATATTAGTATATTACTTTCATGTTATTATTTAGTTTCGTCTTAAAATTGTATCTACTTATAAATTGGATAGTTGTAAATTTATTACTTCCCATTACCCTTAACTTTTTTTCCGAATGGCCCTAACTATTTATACTCCTACTTAAATCTTTTTAGTTACACTACCCATTTTTTATTTTTATTTTTATTTTTATAACTACACTAACAATCACTATTTTTCTATATTTTTAATTAAATTATACTTTTGTTTATATTTATCATTATCTTTTCTTCCTCCTCTATTTACAAACACTTTTAAAAATATTTAAAAAAATTTGGATCAGTAACATTTTCTCTCTTCTACATTCACAACCACTCAAAATTATATCATATAATATAAAGATTTCACTCAAAAACTTTTAAATAAATGAATGTGAATGCTCTAAATGGGTATGAATTCAAGACTATCAATCTAAAAGGTATAAGCCTCTCCCATGTGGGCTAAACTTTGAATGGCCCATTATGCTTAACTACAAATTGATCACAAATGCAGGTTTTCTAAGTCAATGAAAGTCTTAAATGATAGGTGAAATTGCATTAGGGTGGTGGGGGCACCTTCAGATATGGTGGTGCGGTTAGCTCGGGTATCATGGCTACACCGTCACCGGCATCTCGGGTTATGGTTCATGTAGTTGGATTCGCGTACTACTACCCGTGGTCTGGTTTTTTGTTTTTTGAACGTTGGACTAATTCCAATGATAATATAACCATTTGAGGTTATTATAAAAAATTATATATATTTTTTACCCTGTAAATACCATATATCTTATATTTTTTTAATACACCAAAGTTCAGTTCTCTTCATTCTCTTTTCTATAAACCTTTTTCGATTCAATTTCTTTATATCACTAGATGGATAGGAAATTACACATTTCACATTATTCATCGGATGGATGCTTCTCAAACGATAGTAGCTTTCAATCTCTCATGGAGTTTGTATTCTTCAATTTTTCTTAAGATCCAAGTTTACATTTCCGATTTTGGTTTGATCTTATTAAACATCTTGGAACTCTAGATTTAGACTGCCTCGAGTGGGCGAGGAGTAGTTTAATTTAATATCTATGTTTTTTATAAAATTAATTATTTCTTATGAATGTTTTATGTTTTATTTATGTTTATTTAATGTTCGAAAATGATATATATGTATTTTTAAATATTTAATCTATTTTTATATTAAAATAAAGCAAAATGAATTAGCGAAGTTTAGGGTAGTGGTGCCACCTCTTACGATACTTTAGGATATGTTAGTGTACATGTGAAGTGATCAATTCTTACTGGTTGAATGTTAGAGTAGTGTAGGGCAATGAAAATAACATTCCCACCGCCCTTATACTAACTAAAAGTTGCTTTAAAAATGCACAACGGTTGCTTTTCTATAAGGTTACCTCCCTTACCAACACTAATTGTCTTAGAGTTGGGGTGAGCAAGCCTTAACCATAACCGACCATTAACCGATAACTTAACCAATCGGTCCAAATTTAACTGAAAATCGATATAATCGATGCTTGTGATTAACTGATTGATCATTTATCGTTATGGTTATAAATGTCCCATAATTAACTAAACTTTAACTGAAATCATACCAAACATTAAATATATGAAAAGCTCATTTTAAAGTTATCACTTTTAAATATATATATAAAGTAAATATGCAGTTTGTTAGTACGTTAAATGCGCTAAAAAATACCTTACAATACCTTAAAGCTTAGCCGATTAGAATATGTCACTTTGTTTATTTAACCCTAAACTAACCTAAAGTACCTTAAAGGCTTAAAGTGGCGAGCACCTAGCCTAAAACTACTCTAAATATTTTTAAATTAAAATGAACTGATAAATATTAAACTTTAAACATAATTTCGTTAAATAAAAAATTTACAAAATTAATAGTAAAAACATCAAACAAACTTTAAAAAAATACATAAAATATTTAAAGTTACTAGTCGTCCACGATGTTCAAATTTGGAAAACTCGCAATATGTTCCACAAGATCATATCGTACTCTATAATGCGAATCTTGATCCCGCAACTCTTGAATGATACTATCGTCAATGATTTCGTTGGTTATGGATCGAATATGTGCATCTATGAGATCACATTCCCATCTGTAGGATCATATTATGCAATACGCAACATGCATACATCACATTCCTCATCATCTCACGTTTAAAAGCTCGTGTAGTCATTGAATGATACCCCATTTAGCTTTTATACCACACAAAACGCTCTCTCAACATATTTCCTTGCTCTTAGTTGAACTTTTTTAAACTTTCTTTCATTTTCTTTATTTGGAAACAAAAATACTTGAACAAAAACAGACCAAGCAGGGTAAATCCTATCAAAAAGATAGTAGCCACATTAGTATTGCCGTTCGTTTACCTGAAATAGACACCTCAGCACCGTTCCATGCATCTTATTTTAAGTAATGGAGATTAACTGAGAACGTTGATGTCATTATTTGAACCGGCAACAACAAAGAAAGCATGCCAAATCCATAAATCACACAATGCCACCGCCTCGAGTCTGATCGTTAGGTATTAGTGATCACCTTGCTAGTATTGCCCTCATAAACTCGTTGGGCGATCCCTCCAAACCCAATTTGTTCGGTCAATGCTACTAAGCATCCCATGAAGGCCATGTCTTTGTTTGTGTACATCATACAAAAGTGCAATGGCATGGATGCGAAAACTCTTGGTCACATAAACTAACAATTGAATTGCACTAGTATTTAAGACATTCACATGAGGTCCTATTAAGCGTAGCTAAATATTTATCATATTCGTCAGGAGGGTTATTGGTTGCGAGTTTATGAACAGTCGAAGTTCATTTCTATAATAGAGTGAAAGGTTTTTCATCATTCTGTTGTAACCATCTTAAAATTATTCAGATCTTGCACTTAAAAATATTCTTGAGGAAAGGTACTGAACTTTCAAACTTAATCCTCACATAATGCAAACAGATTTCAGATTCTATCAAAGCAATGAAATTAAACACAACAAGGTAATCTAACAATTCTAACATTGCCTGTATAGCATTATTAATTTGTTGAATGAACAAAGACAACTATTAGCATCAAGATGACAGCTGAAATTCTCAGATCAAGAAATGATAAGTTGGTAACCAAGAATTTCTCAATGAAAAACCAATAAAAATCAAAACCTGATCCTAAGCCATATTTGTAGACAACACCACATGAAACATATAATGAAATCCCATATGAAAATATCATTAAAGGTTCTCCATAATCTACATAAACTAATTATTAATTTTAAGAGACATAAAAGGAAAAAAAGAAATGACCTCTTATATTCCTGCACTATCTTGACTTGGTTTTCAAGTGGAATAAAGTTGTGGATACAGTAACCCTACCACACCACCCTCCATCTTTTACTAAATCTGAATCTACTAATAATTAAATTATTTCAAGTAGTTTGCTCGTTCAGATAAATCATCATCAAAAGCTATGGTCCCGTAGTTAAATGGATTGTTGCTTGTTTAGTCAATTGTTAACATTACACATTCGGACCCGATGAAGAATCAAAACCAAAACCTAAAAAAAATCAATATCAACAACGAACCAACACATCAATCAACGAAACGAACCCGATGTTTTACTTCTTGTTTCCACCTACAATGTTTTAATTGCGCATACAAATTAGAGAGATTTCTCATATTACTATTGTAAGATGTAAACTACCCTGTTTATAAACAAAACACTAGAATCTTCAGTATGTTTTTTACCTGAACAAAAGAAGTTGAGGTGGGTGTGCAGCAAGTCAATCATCCATCCATCACTCCACATCTATCAGTCATCGTAGTGGCTCAAGTTCTTTCTCTCCTCTCTCTCTCTCTCACACTTTCTGAAATAGTAATCAAATTTGAGTATTGTTTAATCAGTTCATTCATAAATTTATTTGTTTAAATTAGATCATTTGTAAATTTTTTGTATCAATCAGATAACTCATAAAAAATTTTTGGTCTCAATTACTTCACTAAAGTTTTAGGATTATTTTAATTAAGTACCTCTTAAATTGTAAAAATATTTTTTTTAAAAAATTGAAATACTTAAAAAAATTGACAATATTTATAAAGAACCAAATTATTTTATAAAAATTGCAAATTATTTAAAAATTTTGAAAAAATATGAGTGAGCTAATTAGAACACTCTTAAAACTTTGATAATCTGATTGGAACAAATAAAAATACCAGTGACCTGATTGGAACAAATAAAAATATGGGTGACCTAATTGAAACACTATTAAAACTTGCTTACTATTCTATGAAGTTTTACCAAAGAAAAAATAAGCGGGAATTAAAAATTTGAGGTGTTCAAAAAGTTAGTCCGTTTTAAAAGTTGTACAGGATGCTTATAGAGTTGTACATCTCTTAGTTTTAAGAGATTTATGGAAAAGATTATTCTATCCTTTTTATATGCATATTAATATAGTATCGATAAATAATTATTTAATTAAAAAGAAAATGGGTCCCATATATATTGTATGTATTTTATGTATTTTGTATTTTTAGTTCTGGGGTATTTTGGTATCTTCACCTCCACTTAACTGAGAAACTTAATAGAAATTAATGACAGGGAGCAATGGTATTATGGCTTGACAAACAGTTGGAACTAATAATGTAATTTTTTAAAGTTGATACCAGCCTTACAATATGAGCATACTATAGGGATCAATCGTGTAACTTTTATTAAAATCTTTTCAAAAATTATTTTCACATATAATTTAAATACACACTTTTATTTAGTTTTCTCTATAAATTTTATTAAAATCTGACTTAATTTGAAAAAACATATTTTTATATAAAATCTAAAATAACAAAAGAAAAGAAAACACAGAGGATAAACTGAACGAGTGAATCTCACATCCGCTTCCTCGTTGAAAGAATCCTTCTTTCACATTTGCTTCCTCAACAAATCACGTAGAATCCAAAAATGTTTTAAAAACCGCCTCAAACCATGTTTGTAACTTTTACAAGAAAATTTTAGTAATGATTCCGGAGAGATTTTCATGTTCTTTTTATTAGGACTATTTAGTAGAAGTATACTCGGATATTATTTTTAGTCTTATGTCTCATATAGTCATTATATCTATCTGTGGTCAAGGTAAAATACCAATGATTGGGGATGACTTTTAAGTCTGCCTTATATGTAATGAGTAATGACAATATTCGGTAGCATTCCCTTGCGGACACGGCGTAGAACATTTACGTAAATTAAGCCAAGACAAGATTTATCTTACAAAATATCTTAAACAAACATTTTGTGATAAAAAAATAGTCCATGTAAAGTCATCAATGATTCTTAACCAAACTCGTTAAAATAAGGTACTTATGACGTTGGTTTTAAAAAGCACGTTTAGGCGCAAGACGACTCTTCAGACGAGGGATGGGGCTTTTTGTAACACAGGGCGCATGCTGTACAAGAAGTGCAAGAAAAACGTGATTTTTTTGAGAAAATCCCTCTGAGGTGCGCCCTTCTTATACATGGGTTGCTTTTTTTTTTCAAAGTGTTATAAATATTGCTAAAAAGTTATACATACATGTAGTTTATACATTAAAGCATATATAAACATTATTTATAGCTATATTTTCAGTGGGGATGCTAAAAACCTATAGGATTATATTAAAAAAATTATATAAACACTTAGCGCTTCGCGTACGAAAAGTCCTCCGCTTTTGCGCTTCGGTTTTAGACCTTGTCGCTTCGGTGCGCTTCTCGCTTTTTAAAACCAAGCTCATGACATGTAAATACAAGAAGACCATGGGTTCAAGTATTACTTTGAACAAAAATGATTAGAGTTGAAGTTAAGGGTTTTTCCAGCAATGAGCTTTCTCTTAAAGAGGTTGGGGGTGCGGTCACAGCTAGGAAACGAATAAGTGGACACGATTAAGATAACATCTATCCTTCGAAACAGGGCCGCACATTTGCCGTTCAAAAAAAGAGATAATGAGAGTGAACATATTTACACTTGATATACATGTCTAACACCATATGAGTTAAAACGACATACTTATTTATACGTAAATTGAACAAAAGAATTGACGCCTTGCACCTAAAAGTTAAGAACATTAACATGCGTATGCATACAGACTTCTACATATAACGATGCCTATTTTGTATAGCTAGAAATTAGCACCATTAGATGGGACTATTTTATTAGGCACACATATGCAAGCTTGTTACATGAAAATAACCCAAACACATAAGCACTGAGACGTACAGGCAGGGGCGAACCTATCTAGATGACACCGAAGTCACCAAGATACATTGAATTTTCATAAGTATATAGAGATGTATTTACGGATTTTTTAAGCACTAACAATGTTTTTATGGACGGTGACTCCATATGTTTTTAAGACTCCATATGTTTTTGCGTTTGATGATAAAAAAACTAAAGATGAAGTAAAAAAAGTGAACTAAAAAGTTTATAGAACTTTTTTTACGAAAATTATAAAACTTGCAACTAAGATTGAAGTGCGTAGGGATATCATAGAGTTATATGAATAAGTTGGTGCAGATGATCAAATTCTTGGGCACAAGGCCCGACTGTGGCCAAAGATTTCTCACAACAGCTTGGCATAGACTATCATGAAACCCATGCTCCTATGGCTCGATTTGAAACCATTAGGTTGATCATTGCTATTGCAGCTCATATGGGTTAGAGTCTTACCAACTTGATGTAAAGACTGCTTTCCTTAATAGCGAATTGACAGAAGAAATTTATGTGGATCAACCTAAAGGGTTCGTCTCTAAAGATCATCTAGACAAGGTGTACAAGCTCAATAAGTCCCTGTATGGACTCAAACAAGCACCTAGGGCTTGGCGTTCTAAGATAGATGACTACTTTGCTAATCACAATTATGTGAAAAGTAGAAATTAGCCAACTCTTTACAACAAAAAGACTGCATCACGAAATATGATTTACATGTGTTTATATGTTGATGATATTATCTATACTTCACCTAGTAATGAGGTTATGGAGGAATTCAAGCAAGAAATACAGAACACCTTTGAAATGACTGACTTAGTGTTACTAAAGTTATTTTTAGGCCTTGAAGTAAAGCAAACAAGTTGAGGAATCTTCTTGCATCAAAACAACAGAAAAGCATCCAGCGTAGGCTACGCTAAGGCTGGCCTGAAACAGCTATAAATTCGTGATTTTTTTAATTTTTAGCCTCCACTTGCACCTTATTCGACCTAGGGCGCCTTTTGATGAATTTTAGGAGTTCCTAGGTCATTGATCAACCATTCCACCTCTCTCCAACAATATACAATCATCCATTATGTAAATCATCAATGGTTTTGAAGATCATTCAATAACGATGAGCGGCTAATCTTCTCGTGATCTACTTCAAGTAATAGGTTTGTGTGATTAGGTTTTTGTTTATGTTTAACCTGTGTTGGGATTAAATTTTAAAACCTGTTAAGTTTGTTATAAGTTAAATTGTGTTATGGTTATTTTAATAATTGTTTTGGTTAACCTTTATTTGAATGTTATATAATCTTGTGCGAATTGTATGGTTGCAATGTTTAAGTTGCTAATTGAATTGATATTGTGTACTAATACTCGTTAAGTTTTGGTTATCCATATCACTTAATCATTGTACACATAGAATCTCCGTTAATGATTTTCCACCAAGTTAGACTAAACAACAATCAAAAACCAAACTTGGATCCCGGAGTGGATGACTCTTTCTCATAATTGTCTTCCTAATCAATATTAATTATTTGCAATTTATTTTCCTAGTTACCTTGTTAATTATTTCAAAATCAAATATTCACAGTCTAGGGACAATAGTTCGGTTTTAGTTAAGTAACTTAATTGAATAATCAAACGAATCGTGTAACACTAACCGCATGTTTACCGTGGATACGATACCTGATTTACCATAGTTACATAGGTTAATTATGTTTTTGCATGACCTCAATGACACGTGATTAATAATTAACTACCTCAAGTAATAAAACAATAATAATATTTTTTAAACTTTCGTTTTTAAAGTGCTTTGTTTAAAAAAATTGTTTTTAAGCATTTTAATTTTTTAAAAATGATTTTTTAACTCCGTATCTTTTAAAAAAATTTCTTTGTATTAAAAACTTCATCATTCATAAAGTGTTGTTTCAAAAAATTTACATATTTTTATAAAAAGAAATATGTTTTTTTATTTATTAAACATATTTCTTTAAAAATTTGGAAGTGGCATACAACATTATTAACTTATCATTAAAGGGTTGAATTGTTATTATAATAACATGTGACAAAATGGTTACGAGAATATAACATCAATAATTATATTTTTATTAGTATAGACTAAGTCATACCCGTGTCTTACACGGGTTGTAATAAAAAATTATACAATGGATTTTATAAATATATATATATATATATATATATATATATATATATATATATATATATATATATATATATATATATAGTCTAATATATGTTAGAGATGACATCTAAATAAAATTATTATATATAACAAACATATTTAAGGTATAAAAAGAGAAAAGGTTTTATTATTCATAAATATACATAAACCTTTTTATATATATTTTTAAAATATTTTAGTTTTAATAATGATTAGCTACAAATTAAACTATATTTTAACAAAACTAAGTCTTATTTAATTATTTTTAATAAACTTTTATATATTTCTAGAAAGAAATTATCTTAAATATTATTGTATATTAAGTACGAGTTATTAATAAAATTTTTAAAATTCAAGATTTTTATCAAAATTATAAATTTATTATGATGATAACATATGGACAATTCTATGTGGACACAAGTGAAGATGACGTGAACATACTAAAAAATCACGTGACTAATAAGCTAAATTTTTAAGACATTAATCATAAATCACATGTTAATGTAACGTACTTATCGATTTGTCCCTTTATTAAAAGTATTTTGCTTATCTGCAATCCATTTGACATTTTCAGCTGAAGTAGCATACAAACACACAACTCCATCTTCAATCTTAAACAAACTTTAAAATAAGTTTCAATTTTCTGGATAAAATTTCTAAGGTTTCCACCCTATAGTGTATGTGATATACGCGTTTTTAAATCATTAATTTTTTTTTTAATTTGAGTTGTTTTCAATAATTTTCATTCGTTAACTTTTATTTAAAAAATATTGTATTCGTGTTTATTTTTTTTATTTACGTCCTAGCCTGAACTTTGTTAAAGACAAAGTTTAATTCAAAATATGGTATTATTTGGTATCGTAGGTTATTACAACCGAAAGTAACTTAGTTTCATATGTTTATTTTACGTACTTAATCAAGTTATTGTCACCACCGCAACGCATTTAACAAAGTTTGCAAACAAGCCGTATCACGCTTGAGTTATTAATAATAATAATTTTCAACGTTATTATATCGTTAAAGTTATTATTCATCAAATTACCATTTAGTGAAATAAAAATAGACGGTGTTTAATTGTCTCCGCCCACGACTGAAGAATCCACCTCAAGAAAGAAAGGGGACATTGACTTGAAGTCAACCTATGGCTCCACCCATATGGTTTTTGACTTTTGAATTCACCCATGTTTCATTCTTCACTTTTCACCCATTAAGTTTTAATGTTTTTAATCTTGCCACCAAATTATTGTGACCACCAAAAATAAACACAACTGCTTACGCTAAGTTTGTTTATCTTTAACAAAGTATCTATCACAGCACATCAAATTATATGCAAGTTAAATCCAAAATTTACGGTTAAAATTGTTATTGGGTTCAGTAAAAGTTTTTCTAGCAATCAAATATTTAAAAACACTTGCTAACATTCTTTTAATGTGTATTACAACTAGTGATATTTATAATGATATTTAAGTAAATAGTATATATATACACACACAGCAATGCACACAATCAAATTACTCTTCATGGCTTCCATCTTCTTGCATACCATCTCCCTTTTACACTTATTAGTCTTGCTCACATGCAGTGCATCTTTACTAAGCCATGATGAAGAGTGTTTAGCTCTGTTTGAGTTTAAGCAAACTTTTCATGCTGCAGGTGGTTTCCAAAAGCCAACCTCTAGTTCTGATTGTTGTTTGTGGGACGGTGTGGTGTGTAGCAATAAGGGCCATGTGATCGGGCTTGACTTGAGCGGAAGCTCTCTCACTGGAGTTATCAACTCTAATAGTACCCTCTTCAAGCTTGTTCATCTTCAGGTGCTCAACCTCTCGATGAACAACTTTGTTGAATCTCAGATCCCCTCTGAGATTGCTCGTCTAAAGCAATTAAGAAGCCTCGATCTCTCTGATTCTGGATTTCATGGCCAAATCCCAAATGAAATCTCACATTTAATACAACTCATGTTGTTAGATCTATCATGGAATCCCCTTAAGCTTCAAAGTACTAGCCTTGAGCATTTGTTGCAGAACATGACTAGACTAGAAAACCTCCATCTCTCTGAGGTTGACCTTAGTTCTTCTGTACCTCGTTTCTTGGCTAATCTTTCTTCCTTGAGTTCTATCAAACTCGAATCCTGTCGGCTTCAAGGTGAATTTCCATCAACGATATTTCACTTACCGAAGTTGAAACATCTTAGCATGGAAAATAATACCAACCTCACTGGATCCTTGCCCGAATTTCATAACAACACGTTACTTGAGTATCTAAGTCTAGCTTTAACAGGTTTTACTAGGACTCTACCTGAATCCATAAGCAACCTAAGCCATCTATCTTACTTGGATCTTCAAAAATGTTATTTCGTAGGACGTATTCCAGGTTCGCTCCCTAACTTTCTGTCTCTTTCTGAAAATAAGTTCACTGGAGTATTTCCTTCGTTGGCAAGTCTTTCGAAGCTCACTGTTTTGGTACTTGGTCATAATAGTTTTGATAGATGGCACACATACGGCTGGATTAGCAAACTTACTAATCTTAACAAACTGCGTCTAGACCGTATGAACATACACGATGAAATCCTACCCTATCTTGCAAACCTAACCAAACTTAGTTTTCTCAATTTAGAGGGAAATTTTATTTTTGGTTATATCCCAACTTCGTTTATGAACCTGACTCAACTAACAATTTTAGACCTTCAAAAAAATAATTTTCAAGGACAAATTTCAAGCTCGTTTTTGAATTCAAAAGTGTCGAATATCTTAACTTAGATTATAACAATTTTAGCGGCACTGTGGGCCTCGACTCGTTTTTAGGATTAAACAAGCTCAAACTTTTGAGTTTAGGTCGTAATAGATTGTCATTTGTAACCACTAACAACTACACCAATGACACTCTACCAGAATTAACAGACCTAGGACTGTCGTCGTGCAAACTAAAGGAATTCCCTACTTTTTGCGATTTCGAACGAAAATGTCAGGATTGCTTCTTGATTATAATGAAATTGAAGGCCTCGTACCAAACTGGGTATTGAATAATAGCCATGAATCGCTACAGATGCTTAGCCTTCAAAGCAACTACATCACTGGCTTTTATCAGCATCCTCGTTTACTCCCATGGATTCGTCTGGAAGTATTTGACATGACAAATAATTGGCTACAAGGGCGACTTCCGATTCCCCCAGAGACAATTATTATTTATGATGTCTCATACAATAATCTCACAGGAGAAATACCACCGGTGATATGTGAATTGAAATCCCTTCAAGTCTTGGATTTGTCTTTTAACAAGATGTCTGGAACCCTTCCTTCATGTTTAAGCAACTTAAACAGTCCCTTATCATTTTTAAGTCTGAAACATAATAACTTTCATGGACCAATGATGAATACGTGTGCGCATGGAAGTCCTTTGAAGTCGATTGATTTGAGCGAAAATCGATTCACGGGTCAGCTATCAAAATCGTTAGCTAAGTGTACCAGTTTAGAGTTTCTCTCTCTTGCAGATAACACTTTTGAAGGCGTTTTTTCCGATTTGGTTGGGAACTCTTCCCAAGCTGCAAGTGCTTTTTTTAAGGTCTAACAAGTTTTATGGTACACTTCAAAGTCTCTCTTCTATTAGCTCACGGTTTCTCAAGATAAGGATCATAGACATCTCCAACAACAATTTTAGTGGTCAATTGGATGATAAGTTTTTCCAAACTTGGAATGCCATGAAATCTGATTTCATTGGTGAATCGTCTAGTATGGGATCCCAGATTCCTGTCGATATACTAGAGCCCACTGACTTTCCATACTCGATGACGTTAACAACGAAAGGTGTCAAGAGAGAGTACATGAAAATTCTAACAATATTCATAGCCATCGATCTCTCATGTAACAACTTTGAAGGGCAGATCCCACAATCACTCCAAGATCTTCATGGACTTCAGTCCCTTAATCTTTCCAACAACCATTTTACTGGTCTTATCTTTCCATCTTTGGGAAACCTAAAGAATCTTGAATCGTTGGATATTTCCCAAAATGAGCTATCAGGACAAATCCCTCAACAATTGTTGCAACTTGGCTTCCTTGCTATTTTGAACGTGTCATTCAACCACCTTCATGGGCGTATACCTCAAGGGAAACAATTCAATACATTTGAGAACAATTCCTACTTGGGCAATCCTGGATTGTGTGGACAACCGTTATCCAAGGAATGCGAAAATTCAAAGGTATCAACAGTATTTTCACCGACAACCAGCAATGACTATGAGTCTCTCATGCCTAGTGACATAATTGATTGGATAGTGATATTATTAGGAGCCGGGATTGGTTTGATTATCGGCATTGTTATTGGGAGCTTTGTATATGCAAAGTATGGCGATTGGTTCCTTGAACGATTTGGTATGAGGAAAGATAAATGGGTAAGGCCGTTAAGGAACACTAGGAGAAACTAAAGTTGTTCATCGTTTTAGTTTTCAAAGATGACTAATAGCACTTTATGTATGCTTGTGTGTTATTTTGTATGTTACATTATGTAAGCTAGTTTTATACATGTGTGGTTTTCTGAGTTGTTTAATGTTGTTATATAATAATGACATGTACTATCTTTCTTTGCATTTTAAATGAATATAATATTTGTTTAAGATCGACAAAGCAATGAAAATTATTAACCGTCAAACTATTAAAACGCGAGAGCACATATGTCTTATTGCTTAAATTGAACAATGTAAATGTACAATTATGTAAGGTAGAAAAAAGATAACATGTGTTAAATGTTTCATGTAACACAAACATCCATTTTATACCACCCGTTAGTGTGGTAGTTTAATATTTTAAACAAAAATGATACAATCATTTAATTAAAAAACGTAGCAGAACAAGCAAACAAATAATTAGTTTACAAAGTCAAGTGCAACTGAATCATAATGAAGTTAATTGTATACATTTTGAGTATAATTGATTTAGATCTTTCACATCACTAGTATTTTTACCTGCATGTATACAATATAGCATCAATCAATAAAATGACATGAAAGATTCAAGATTATATTTTCTATGTAGTCACATGTGATTCCACTTGGAGCCCAACATCCTTAACTGTAGCTGGAAGACCAGTTCCCATTATTAATGGTGGTACACCACAGTAACAAAAGTCTTGCAACTGAATAAAATATAATAGAAGTCTAACTTAAAAAGCAGAGGGTTTGATATTGTTGCAATTTATACAGCTGCCCCCATCGACTTAATATATTAGTATATTACTTTCATGTTATTATTTAGTTTCGTCTTAAAAATGTATCCACTTATAAAATGGTTAGTTATAAATTTGTTACTTCCCATTACCCTTAACTTTTTTTAATGGCTTTTTTTAATGGCCCTAACTTTTCATACTCTCACCTACATCTTTTTAATTACACTAACTAGTACTTATTTTTATTCTTATAATTACACTAAAAATTATTATGTATCTTTTTGTTAATTAAATAATATTTTATTATACATTTATCATTATATTTTCTCTTTCTCTACCACTTACAACCACTTTTAAAAATATTAAAAAATTTATAAAGGTTGAACAGTAAATTCTTAAATTTACAGATAAACAGTAACATTTTTTTATATTCCACTCATAATCACTCAAAAACTATTACATATAATATTGGGATTTCACTCAAAACCTTTAGAGAACAATATGTGAATACTCTAAATGGGTTTGAATTCAAAACTATCAATCTATAGGCCATAAGCCACTCCCATGTGTTCTAGCCATTGAATGACCCATTACCCTTAACTACAAATTGATCACAAATACAAGTCTTCTAAGTCAATGGAAGTCTTAAATGATGGGTGAAATTGCATTAGGGTGGTGGGGACACCTTCAGATATGATGGTGTACGTGGTTAGCTCGAGTATCATGGCTACACCAAAGTTCAATTCTTTTCATTCTCCTTTCTATAAACCTTTTTCAATTCAATTCAATTTCTTTATATCATTAGATGAATAGGAAATTATACCTTTCACCTTATTCATCGGATGAATGCTTCTCAAACGATAGTAGTTTTTAAATTCTCATGGAATTATAGTCTTCAATTTCTCATAAGATTCAAGTTTACATCTCCGACTTTGGTTTGATCTTATGAAAATCTTGGAACTCTAAATTTAGACTACCTCAAATGGACATGGAGTAGTTTAATCTAATATCTATGTTTTTTATAAAAATTATTTTTTTAATAAATGTTTTAAGTTTTATTTATGTTTATGTAATGTTCAAAAATGATATATTTGTATTTTAAATATTTAATTTATTTTATATAAAATAAAGCAAAATAAATTAGCGTAGTTTAGGGTAGTGATGTACTTTTAGTTATTTTAGTGTAATTTTGAAGTAATTAATTTTTACTGGTTGAATATTAGAGTAGTGAATGGCAATAAAAAGAAATTTCCCACAGCCCTTATACCAACTAAAAGTTGCTTTAAATATGCATAATAGTTGCTTTTCTACAAGGTTACCTCCCTTACTTACACTAATTGTCTTAGGGTTGGGGTGATCAAGCCTTAACTATAACCAATCATTAACCGATAATTGAACCATAATCGCACTGAATTTAACCGAAAATCGATATAATCGATGGTTGTCATTAATCGATGGATTGTTTATGGTTATGGTTAAGAATGTCCCGTCATTAACCAAACTTTAACCGAAATCAAACCAAACTTTAAATCTATAAAAAGCTTATTTTAAAGTTATCACTTTAAATATATAAAGCAAATGTGCAGTTTATTACTACATTAAACGCGCTGAAAAATACCTTACGGTACCTTAAAACTTAGCCACTTAGAATTTGTCACTTTGTTTTTTGACCCTAAACTAACCTAAAGTACCTTAAAATGACGGGCACCCAAACCCAAAATTACTCTAAATATTTTTAAATTAAAATGAACTAAAAACATATAAATCATTAAACATAATTTCGTTAAATAAAAAAAATTTAAAATTTAATATTAAAAACATCAAACAAACTGTATAAAAGTACATATAATGTTTAAAGTTACCAGTCGTCCAGAATGTTCAAATTTGGAAAACTCACAATGTGTTCCACAAGATTAGATTGTACTCTATAATGCGCATCTTGATCCTGCAACTCTTGAATGATATTATCGTCAACGAATTCATTGGCTATGGATCGAATATGTGCATCGATGAGATCACATTCCCATCTTTTAGGATAATATTATGCAATATGCATACGTTCCGGAATATGCATACATCACGTTCCTCATCCTTTCACATTAAAAAGCTCGTGCACTCATCGAATGATACCCTATTTAGCTTTTAACACATCAAACACTATCTCGACATCTTTCCTTGTACTTAGTTGAACGTTTTTAAACTTTCTTTCATTTTTCTTATGGAACGAAAATATTTGAATAAAAACAGACCAAGCAGGGTAAATCCTATCAAGATGATAGTAGCCACATTAGCAATGTCATTCGTTAACCTAAAATAGGCACCTCGACGCCATTCCATGCATCTTATTTTGAATAATAGAAATTGATTGAGAACGTTGATGTCAATGTTTATCTGGCACCAAAGAAAGCATGCCAAATCTACAAATCATATGACGCCACCGCCTTGAGTTTGATCGTTAGGTATTCGTGATTACCTCGCTAGTATTGCCCTCGTAAACTCGTTGGGTGATTCCTCTAAACCCAATGTGTTTAGTCGATGCTAGTGAGCATCCCGGAAGACCAGGTCTTTGTTCGTGTACATCATACAAAAGTGCAATGGCATGGTTATTTGGTGCACACAAACTTACAATTGAATTGCACTAATATTTAAGACATCCAAATGAGGTCCTAGTAAATATAACTAAATATTATCATGTTCGTCATGAGGGTTATTGGTTGCGAGTTTATGAACTGTCAAAGTGCATTTTTATAATATAGTGAAATTATTTTCATCATTTTGTTGTTACCGTCTTAAAAATATTCAAATCCGCACTTATATCATCAACTATTTTTAAATATAGATCATTCAATATATGAAACTTTCCTCTAAACGTCGAAGCATTTAACATTTAATAAATATATCTAAACTATTATTAAGCTTCCGAGTTGCGGCATTGGCGTAAAACCATGAAAAAACCAAGTCGAACATTGTCACGAACTCGTGATGAAAGTGTCGATGAAGAATGAGAAGAAGACTCGCAAGGCTTTGACAATCGCTGCTTCTGTTTGTGGTAAATTGTTCAGAAGCTTTTCAGCAATGTTTCTTTGTGTATATACTTTTTTTGATAAAAAGACACTGATCATATTGGATTTAGCATTCAGATTCGAACATAGAATCTTGAAATGCTTTAGATCAAGCCACGGGCGACTATTTTGTGTTGTTTTAGTTATTGTTTTTAGAATCGGATCAGACCAGCAAGTCAGACCGAATCTGACTACATAACCGGTTGGTTGAGTAATTTTGAATCATCTCCAATTGGTCAACGATTACGGGTCGCCAGCGGTTGAAGATGACATATGGTTGGACGGTTGAGTTAGTTACATAGATAGTCCGGGTGGTTTGTTAAAATATAACACCTTTTGATATAACCATAAAAGGTAACATATTTCACCTATGTACTTGATTTTCAATTTGTACTATTTTGAGTTCTAGTACTAAAAAAAGTATCTTAAATTATACAAAATAATATTTTACCTTTATTACTATGCTTATTTGTAATACTTTGGATTCAAACACCAATATATTTTCATTTAAAAGCGACCAGCTAGCTTTTGAATAACTATTATCTTATGTACAATGTTTGGTATGATTAATACCGGTATGTTACTAATTAAATATGGATTTGAAAATAGATTCGGTGAGTTTGGTGTGACCGGAGAATGAATCGATTCGGTCGAACTCACTTACTGCTTAGAAAGAGCGTTGGTTGTACAGAACTAGTAAGTATTGGTCAGATTGAAAGAAACCTGACAAACCTGCGGCCGCCCCAAAGGAGACCAAGGAAGCTCAAACACCAGCGTCGTTTTATCAGTATCATTATCCCCCTCATAACTATCATGTCCAACTCTTTCCCGTTCAAGTTGTTTATGAAGAACCTTACAGTTATTGCAATATATTGTGAAGTTGAGATTTAATCAATAGAAACAGAATATACGTGATTTTAATCCGATGTGACTATATAGATATAAGAATACTTCTCAAAAGATGAGTACTTTCACGATTATGTTAAGCAAATGTTTTAAATCATGTTTACGGGTTATGCTACCATGTTACTTAATTATATTGGAATCTAATTGAGTATGTTTCCTAAATCGTCTTTACCATCTATAAGTCTATTTTAATCCCTATAAAATAAAATACAAATTCCGTCCTTATTTAAAAATAGTGTGTAATTTATACCATATAACACGTAAAATAGGTAGTTATGTTACTGAGGCTCGATTTCACGTATACAGTACAACACTCATACTATATGGATAAAAATAGAAAAAAACATATTTGTTATAATAGATTTTGTTATTTTGATATTTACGAATTTTGTCTTCTTCAGCCAATTTTTGCTTTTTCAAATTTATTTATGGTGGCTCGATTTTCATGTATAATGTAAACATGTCACTGATGGTTTGATTTCGCAACACAGAAAAAGAAAAATAAGCATGTCGTAACGGTATATACGTAATTTATAAATATCTCAATAGTTAGGTAAAAATAATGTATTTATTTTATATTTGACATGAGTCGGTTTCGAATAAAATTTATATAACGTAGACTTTATAAATGTGTCATAACGGTATGTCAAGGGTGTTTGCCTCAACGTCATCAAAGCTACTAAAAATTTCATTTTCTTCTTTACTTTTAATATATGAATCCCATCATAATTCCAGCCTTCCAGGTATGACACTATGACATTGCTACATGTTTAGACGTTTTACGTAAATTTAATCAAGGCACAAACTAACAATCATTAAAACTACTTCATGGTTTGGCTTTTTTTATATAAGTAATGACGTTTATCTTCTCATTTTATAAATTTTGAGTACATCATTACTATATTCTTCTTTTATTAGCGTCTAAACAAACTTTATTCAAACCTAGCTTTATAACATGCTGGTTTACATATACTAGTATGGTTGAAAATACATACAAATAAATTAATCAGCTTGTTTTCACTTAATAATAAAAGAAAACTACACAAAAAGAAAAGGTACATTAACATATTTTTTCCTTTCTACACTTATTAATTACATATTTAACCAAGCTAAAAAATCAATTACATATTTCTTTTTTCTAAAACATATATATATACATATTTATCTATTTTATTAAAATTAGTTATTGAATGATTATTGTATTCATATTCTTACTAAGTTATTTTTTACACAATTACCTTCCTAAGAACGTCAATCACATATTTATTCAAGTTCGAGTTTCTATATAAATAAAAATAATAAAATACAAACCCAAATACAAAAATTTAAAACTTTATTTCAAACAGTAACCACTAATAATTAAAGTTATATATTCAAATATAAAAGCAATTGACAAAGTTTTAACAATTATTATAAGAAAACATCAATACGTAAAAATCTCTTAATAAAAATAAGATGAAATAATAATTTAATAGGTTAATTTTAATTAAATAGATAAAATTATATAATATATATATATATATATATATATATATATATATATATTTAGGATTATTTCAAAACTCATATTTTTTAAAATTACGAGAACTTATCGTAACGTTAGATCATTTGATCATGGCTAAAAGCACTAATGGCATAATAGTAATTAAATGAATTAATAGAGTTATTTTAATAAATACAAAAGGGTATTTTTGGAAGATAAACAAATCATTTCCTAATTTATCTAATTTAGTTTCTCTCTCTATATCTCTCACACTGATTGATTTCGGTTTCTCATCAATCCCATGATCCAACCCTAGTTCCCGATTTCACTAATCTCAACTATTCTTTGAAATTTCGATGTTTGTGGCCATAATTTTCGCCTTTAAGAATTGTGATTTGATAATTGTAATCATTGAGGAATTAATCTTTATTTCAAAGTTGTTGTTTTGGTGGGTGAAAAGTTTCGGACTGCTACTTCTGGGTTTCATGTTCTTGGCCGACGTCCTTCCAATAAATGGGGTATGTTTGTGGTTGTTTAATTTTCAATGGCTGACAACGAGTCTTAGATCAATTGATTAGGAGGGGCATCCTATGACTTTTCAAAGTGGATGTTATGAGTTGGAGTCTCACTAGGTGCAAAGTGCTTCAAGTGGGCCAAGGGTTTTACCACAGGGGCCTGTGGGTGGTGGGTTTCCCTTGAATGATGGGCGAGCCGGGTCACCAGCGCTGTCTGTGTTCGCGGGCGTGGGTGGCCTTTCGCCAATGGGTTTACCCGGGTGACGGGCTTAAAAATTATTCGTTAGCCGTTCAAAAAAAATAAAAAATTTTCATTGGCTAATTAAACGGTGGAGGTTTTAATTTTCCATGTTTGTTGAAGATTGAATCGTTACATTGAATTGTGAAGAATAATTCTTTTTTCAATTGTCAGATTTAAAATCACTGCTGGTTGATATTTGGAATCACAATTGTTCTCGAGAGACTCAAACGCAGTAATGGAGATGCAAGTTTAATTTTATTATGAACCATTATTAATATATTATTTATTTAATTGTTTTATTGTCATTCAAAAAAGTTTAATGGTTTTATGTGAAGCGAGTTTACTATTATTCTTTATTATTTAGTTATCTTAAATCAAAAATTCTTTTTGATTACCAACGATTTTAGTTGTGGGGAATAAATGTATAGATTTCAAAACATGTATGAATAATTATTGTTTAATATTAATGATCTCCAGGTTATATAAACTCCAAGGCAAGTTATCATGTTTTTCAGATGTTTTCCGGAAAGACCCATGAAAAATCTCGACGAATCTGTATCCGCGATCGAAAAACTTGAATGAAACATGGTAAACCTTTTAAACACTAAACTGATTGATATGTTTATTATAATTTAATCATATAGTAAACACAAGGTTTTTCTTTTAAAAAGCTAAATACAATGTAAATCTTTTCTCTTATACATGAATTTATTTTGTTCCTTTTTGTTCACTGTTTTCCCTCCGTAGATCCATCAATTTTATTGTGTATTGATTTGACCAAATTAGTAAAAAACTCAATCTCTGGGTTGAATATTTGATCATGACTAATGCTAGTGTACAATTTTCGTATTGAATTGGATAAGCAACATATTAAATGAAAAAAAAATGACATAAAATATCGTATACTCATAATATGAATTGAAGCCCCAAACTAGTAGACCTTTTTTATTCTGCAGATTGATTTAGAGAACGTTGGATTTAGAATATAAATTGTTTTTGTTTTGTATATGTAAATGCATGTAAGTTTGGTTTGAAATTTTACATATATGTAATAGTAGATATACAAAATTGTAATTATTTAAATATACATAGATATACAATCAAATAAAGATTTACATAGGTAATCAACTTGAAATGGGTGATTAGTACTAATATTTAAATATACGTAAAAGATAACAAACTTTGATATATTTAATATATTGATAATTTGTCGAATGAATAATATGTATTAGGATATACATATATGTAAAGAGATAATCATCTTTGCAAAATAAATTTTTGATATGAATATTTAGTCATATGTAAATAAACGATTAAATGAAAGCGTGATAATTTTGAATTTTTTACATATAGGTAATATATTTACTAATTTGTAAAATAGAATATATGAAATTAGATGATAATAATTGACTTGCTTCTTAATCAGTTTTAAAGAAATACATGATCAAATTTGACATTTTTTGATATTCAACATATTTATAAATTTGTAAAAAAATAAAGAGAAAAAAGAAAAACATGAGAATGAATGATTGATATGAAATTTATGTAAACAGACGATCATTCAAAGAATTACTTATATGCAAATAAAAGATTAGTTTAAAACATGTATGACTGCTATAAAATTTTACACATATATAACAAGATATCTGATTGAATATATAATTAGTTTGGAATTTAAATATACGTAAATAGATATTTACACATGTAAAACAAATAATATATATAAACCTAGTTAACGAATTTGATCCTTAATTAGCTTAATAAAAATAAACGCTCAAATCAAGTTATAGTTTGACTATAATGCATGTATAAATATTAGAGAGAGGGAGAGATGAAAGAGCAAAGAGAATCAAGTAATTAATGATTGGAGAGAGAAAAAAATTAATTGATTACTATTTTACTCTTTATATTTTTTTTTAATTTTCAAATAGAATTAAATGATTGGTCAAGATTAGTTTTTGAAGTTTTCATAAAAATTAGAGTATATATATATGTGTGTGTATGTATATGTATATTAGGAATGAAAAATATGTAAATGATTTATATCTTAAGGCAATATATAATTTAAATTCTTAAAAGAGGAAATATGTAAAAATCGTAAATAGATACCCAAACAACACGCTTGCATTAATGTATGTTTATAATTATTGATTTATTTCATTTAGACTTTTTGGGTAATATTGGGCTAAAAATATATCCCGTCAAAAACTCATACTGAACTGTCTCAACTCTTTCCTTCGCTACTACTTCTAATAAGGGCCACAAATTATTGATAAACATGTTTAATGAATATGATCACTAGATAAATAAATTATAACCTTAAAAAAAATCTTGAGGGGGGTCGATATTGTTTTCACAGGAAAATGTTAGTATTTTTAGTTTTCACTAATATAACTAAAATAAAAACTTACATAATTAGCATGTCGATGTTATGAGTGAGACGGAAATGAAACACAGGTGATATGGCATTACGTGACGACCCACTATGTAGCGATCCGTTGACGGGTCAACGAATGTGGCCATACGATAAAGCATGTGTGTTTATGTAAGTTTTTTAATTAAAACAATTTTTTGGATGATCATGTGTTTTGTACAAATTAACACTTTTATTTTGTTTCGTTAAACTTTAAGAAAACCATCAAAAACTTTATCAAGAAAAGTACGAGTTACAGACTCCAAGGTCATAATGCATGTTAACAACATAAAATTGTGGGAAGAGAGTGACGGGAGTCCGAAGAAGGGTCGTATCTTTGGGGCCAGGACCGCCACCAATCCCATAAGGTCGTAACCATGAGGTCAGGGCTTCCACCATTGTGAGATTCTACATCCTTACTTGGCATCAACATGTATCTGATAGTACTTACATAGTGTATTTGTTTATGAAAACAATATATCACACTAATAGCTTTTAATTGTTTACGTGTGTGGAATGCCGAGTTGGAAAATGTTAGAGACTATCCACATAGAGCAATGCTAATCGGGACATGATGCGTCACTCGAAGCTACAATGGCTTAATTGGTGGCCAAACTAGGCGAGCCCATAGACCGCCCGAAGACTCGTCATCACAAGGACTCTCATCCCTTTTAGTTAGTTTTCTGTTTTATACATGAATGAAGCAAATATTGGATTTGATATTATTATAAGGGTAAGGTTATACTAAAAAGGATGTTTAATCTAAAAAAATGAAGAAGGATTGAGGTGATAGTGTACTTTTTTTTTATTTGTTTTAAGGAGGATGGTATTTTGATCATTGTGTCAAATACATCAGCTCATTATGTCTATACGTTCATTGTGTTATATTATGTATATCATTTGTTATGTGTGTTAATCATTTGTGTTTTACGTTTTAGATCATTTTATGTTATTTTTGTCATTGGTTTTTATAGATTATAAACTTGTTATCTACCATTGTGTTTTACAATTAGACATACACAATGACATACTTTCACCAATGTATTTTTTAAAACTCATAGTGTTGAAGATAACACAATGTGTTATTTTTGTTATTATTTTTAATAGATATATAAACTTGTTATCTATCATTTTGTTTACCATTAGGAATACATAATGATGTTATTCCACCCATTTATTTTTCAAATCATAGTGTTTAAAATAACACAATGACGATTAAAAGACACAATGATATATTGTATTATTTGGTCATTGTTTTAATGTAGTAGATTAATAGTTGTTAATTTATTATTGTGTTTTACATATTAGAGATACATAACAATGTTATTTCATCATATATTCTTTAAAATTCTTCATTTTAGAGAAAAACAACAGTATTCAAAAAAGCCAATAACTAACAAAAAGACACAATGAACTGTACTAAAGACAAAATGACGATATATAACCTTAATAACCTAAATCTTTTTAATCTTTTTATATAATAATACTGTACTCATTTTAAAGATAAAAAATGCTCGTTTTTTTGTTGTAATTTTTATAAAAAAATAATGTCGTACATAAAGTTATGAACGTTTTAAAAAAATGAAGGAACTTGCAAAAAGTCAACAAAAGTGGGATTTCTAAAATACTCATCTAACAAACTTTTTCCTATAATTTTGATCTCAAACATTGATAAGATGGATGATTGAGATTAATTTTTACATTTTTAGTTTTAGAAGACTTGTATTAAACCATTTTCTTATTATAAATAGATTCTTCTTATTTGCGATTTATTTGTTATTTATTCAGATTTAAGAATTTATAATATTTTTAATCCATTGATTAATTTTGTTTAGATTTAAGAATAAAAATTATTAATATAACTTTTTTTTTTTTGTTAAAAGCAATATGAATGAATACTGAGACTGATCATAGTAATAGTTGTGTTTCTACTAGTTTTAACGTATAATAACTTTATCCCAATTGCCTAGCTAGTGGCCTTTGAGTCTATTTGAGTATTGGACTATCGTTGGAACCCCACGACAACACTAACCAGTTAGATTATAAGTTGGTTTATGATCATTTATTAACATTTACTCTTTATATTACGTGTATAATAAATAAAATATTAAATAAAATAATTTTATTAATTATAAAACGATATTTTAAAATAAGTTATGATTGAAATTACGTATTACTAAATACTAAGTAATAAACAATGATATCAACCTTTAAAACATTTATTTTTAATTATTTTTTTTTAATTTTTCTAAATTTTTTTAACATTTATTTCAAAATAAAACGTTTTAATAACATGACATTTTTAAAATTTCTAATTTTAATATTTTTGTTATAAAAAAATTTACTTTTAAATACCAATTTAAATATTTTATATTTTAAAAAGTTTGATGTTTGAAAAAATAATTTTATTTTATAGAATTTATTTATTTAGAATTGACATGAATAAAAAAGACCTTTTTTCAATATTAGAAAAACCTTTAATCTAAAAATAATTAAATAATATTAATAGTAATTAATGTACTTATTAATTACTTATTTAATAAGGAGATAAGTGGTAAATTTTTAATTAGCAGAAATATGATGCTATCATGTTCTCATTTAATTATTCTTGTATTTGAGTAGATAATTTCTTTTAATAATGGATTTTAATTCATTTCATTTATAATAATAAATTCTTGTACCATATTGGATTTAGGAGTACATTTTTTTTGCTAAAACTTATTTAAATTTGTTTTGCTTGGTTCTATGGTCTCATTCAATAATAAATTAAAATTTTGTTTTAATTTATTTCAATTAAGTGGTTAGCTCGTCAAAAAGAACTCATCACCCTAGTGGTTTCGGATGAAAGGACTCAACCTACGGTCCGGTGGTCCAGTCATTAACATACAACTTAACTTTGTATCATAACTAATTTTATTTCTTTCAAGAAAGTTTTTAATTTATTTTATTTATAACAAAATATATATATATATATATATAATATATATATATATATATATTATATATATATATTATTTATAATTGATTTAGAAGTAGAGTACATTTGGGCTAACCATATTGAACTTTTTCTATGTTGGAACTCTTAAGTCATAATAATGTAAACGTGTCACATCACTATTGGATAAGAGATCTGAACCGATAAGTGTGTTTGGTTGTAAAAAAGAAAATTAATAAAATAAAACAAAATAAAAACACATCATATGCCACAACCCTAAATTCAACTCACCCACCAGTCACACACACACTTATATCCACCACCATCCGCCTCCCTCCCACCGCCACCCAATCTCCACCGACGACTTCACCACCATCACCGTCGAAACCAAGTCCCCTTCACCGGCCACAACTGCGAGCCTCCGCGAGATCCGTCGACACCATTCCCAAAGAGCTCATGAGCTTCTTCACCGACATGGCCGTTATGCACCGATGGAGATCGCCGCCGACTCTCTCTACAAATCGAAGTGTGATCCAAGGGTTTTTCCACCTGTACGATGGCCAGAGGCTGTAAGCATAGGGGGATGGAGGCTGCGATTACGAAGAAGGATTGCATAATCACTGCGTATCGTGAAACCACCACAGTGAACCACCGACTCCACGTCTGACTCGGGTCAGATGTGGGTTTAGATCTGACCGAATAAGGGGTTCGGTCAGACCTATTCTCCGGTAAGATGCAATCAACCAAACAAGGCACGTCTGACCGAGTCAGACGTGCACATCTGACGGGGTCGGCAGACCCAACCAAACAGCCCCTAACTTAATCTTTAATCTAATATTACTTGATATCCATGTTGTTGATGAATGTTAACTAAAGTAAGCTGTATGTTTAGGCATATGTATCATTGATGTGTGATGAACTGAACAATTTATTCCAAGCTGACATGACATATGACATGTTGAATTATGCATTTAAGTGTGTGCATATGTTCTTAATAGTATTCATCTTGATTTATGTTCACACTCGTGAGACTTTACTCGGTCCATACACACGATCTACCCTTAATTGTGTATTGACTTTGTATCAAGTGATCTAATATAATCTGATTGATTTACTTGGATAGTTTGAACTTTTGAAAGTTCTTATTTTGAAACATAAAACATAAATAATATATTTCTGTATCACATATTATACTTATTTTATTATTTTATCATCAAAATAAGGAGTGAAATTTACAATGTTAGATTTCGATATACTAATTATAATAATGAGTTACCCAACTGGGTTTCATTCATAAAAATATATTTCCTTATGCAATACCATTATTAACATCACTCCGTTGACACCGGTCTATATCAAAAAAATAAATAAAAGGTGTAAGAATGAAAATCGATATCAATGCTTTAATATGAGTCTATGTTGAAGAAATTAGGTACTTTTGTCATTCTTTCTTCATTCTACATATAATAATTGAAGACTTAGCTCCAATAGTTAAACATCTAGCATTATAGTTCACAGCCAATCAAATAATGAAATAAACTAAATAATTAACGATTTACTTTATTAAGATGAAGTTCGTGTTACAATCTAGCATTCGGTATATATACGTGTGTATGCTTGATGTGGCGTAAGTATGTGGTAATGTGGCGTATTGTGGCCTTAGCATCTTGCTAATGCCCTATTTGTTTCATTTTATTAATATATGACCGTTCAAAATCAATATACGTGTGTATGCTATAATACTTTTTACTCTCTAAGACGTACGTCATCTATACTAATAAATGATTAAATTGGGTGGACACATGTCACCATCACATTAACTCTGTCATTTATTTTCCCGCCCAAATCATTTATCAATTTTTAAAAAGTTAAAATAATTAATTGTTTAATTCTCTCTCTCTATTATCTCTCTCTTCTCTCTCTCTCTTATTTAAACATTTCAAATTTTTCTAAAATCAGTATTTTTTATAAAACTATTTTTTATCAATTAAAAACTAAACATTTTGATTAAAAAAAGACTTTTTGATTAAAAAAGTTTTTTAGAAAAATGATTTTTTAAAAGGATTTTTAAAAAATACACATATGAAATATTCTAAAACCAATCTTTTTTTTAAAAAAATAAAGGTTTTATATCAAAATTTTTTTCTAGAAAATTTAAAACATAATTAAAACCCGGAGTTTTCAAACAATGAAATATTTATAAAAATGATATTTTGTCAAATAAAATTTTATTAAGTACGCAAATTATTCATAAAACAAAAAAACTAAAACCCATTTTTTTAAATAATCAGAATTTTATTAAAAATGACATTTTTTAAAAACAATATTCTTAGAACGAAATGTCTCTTAACAAAATTTTAAAACGCGAGTTAAAAATCACTCTTTTAAAATGAAAGTTTTAAAAAATAATAAAAATATTCTATTAACTAAATACTTACTCACACATAATAAAATAGTGTTTTATATTTTCTAGCTTTTCATCAACTTTTAATATTTTTTTTTATTTAACCCGTGTAATACCCGATCTAATTAATTATATTATTCATCACTGTCAACTTCCATAAGACTCCTATAAGTCGTAGTGAATCTCAACATTCTTTCTCGCTCTTCCACCATCTCCTCTAAATTTTCTAATTCTCAAAGGTTTTAAGCTATCAAATCATCATACAATCTGCAGAAATGACAAAGGTAGTAATCTACTCACTCACTGAATTAAACTTTGTTTCACATTTGTTTGAATCAACTGACCCCAATTTGTGTAATCGATCTTTTAAGCAAAAAATCGTGCTGAAAGTGACGATGAAGAACGAGAAGAAGACCCAAAGGCGTTGTCGCTCGTTGCAAAAGCTTGTGGTAAAATGTTCTAAGCAATTCACAACTATTTTGAGTTGATTTAGTATAATTGAGTTTGGATTAGTTAAAGTTTTATTTATAATGATTATAGACAATGAATGATGTAATAATATTTTAATTCCGCCTAAACAGGGGTCCAGTCAGTGGGTTTAGTGGGACCGGGTAAAGAGCAGATAGAGGTGACCGGATAAAGAATTGATGTCGGTGATCTGAATTGCTTGTTAAGATCACGCATCGGCCACACGGAGATAATAAGTGTTAGTCACATCGCCCCACCGGAGCCCAAAGAAAAACCGGCGCCGGTGAAGCGTTGTTATTCCTCGTCATCATCCATGTTATGTCCCACCCATGCCTTTGCACGTTGTTTATGAAGAGGCTTGTAATATTTGCTGGATATTATGAAGTTGAGATTTCCGAATTGATAGTGCTATCAAGAAGTGTAGTAAATGTGTTTTTTTTTAAAATTGGTATAGGATTCTAGTGTTATTGGCATTAATGTGATATAAGAGTGCATTGTGTGACTTAGTCGTTTAATGGAAATAAAAAGTTTTTGACATTAAATTTGTTATTTAGAAGTTCGTATTATGAGTTATGTGTCACCTAGGCTAAACAAAAATTTTTTTGATAGTTTTGCGTATGTTTGTAATTATATGAGTCGTACTACAACATGGAACTTTTATGGTTTTATATCATTTGGGAGGTGGTATTGCTTAGTGACAAATGTATTAAACTCGATACGAAATAATTCAGAGTAAAATGTAGTTAATTCATTTTTGTTGGAAAATTAATAAATTTGAGTATATTTTTACCAAAGTGTGAATATGTATTTTTCTTACAATTAGACAAATACATTTATAATATACTTTGATTAATATAAATACTATTTTGTGGGGTTACCTATGTTGTAAGGACTATTGTGGGGTTGTTAACTATGTTGTAAGGGATTTATAACCAATCAAACCACGTTCGAAACGGAGGTAAGATGAATGAGATGTCAATTTTTAAGATTTGGACTTGAACTAATGAAAGCTGATAAAAGACTTCTTTAAATCGGTTGTTTGAGTTGAAATAGAAGCAGATTCTAGTCATAGGTTTCTAAACCAAATAAATTGTATTGAATCAGTTGTTTGAGCTAAAATAGAAGCATATTCTAGTCATAGGTTTCTAAACCAAATAAATTGTATTGAAGACGTTTAATTTGTTGGAACGTTTTCAACTTGTTTTCCTTATAAATACTATAAGTCTCCCTTAGTCTCAAACACACTAGAAACAAGTGAAAACAACTTGATAGCAGCATCACTTTCACCTTTCTGTTTTTATATTTTCTAGCTACTTTCTTAGAATGTCGTTTTTCAAGTTCTTCGGTCGTTTCTGACAGTAGCAACTACTTAGGTTGTTGTACCCTAGAAAACAAACGGGTTTTCTTGAGAGACTCGAAATTTGTTTTAACAAACCGTGTGTAGCACTATTTGTCACCTATGTTGAAGAAAGGTTTTTTCTTTATGTTCGTGTATTTCTTTCATTTTAGTTGTAATAGTACATGCAATTTACTATTTCCCTTTACTTTATTGATGCGAATGGTTCTTACAATTTTAATAGTAATACTATTATCAATATTATCTTTATAATAATTCAAATATTATTCAAACGATCGAAAACAAGTGAGCAAGTACAATTGGTTTAAATTATTTATCACGTCACTGGTGGAAACATTAATTTTGGTATATATAATGACATTTATATGGTATATTACTAATAAAACTTTAGCTAAGAATACCGCCTAATGTTACATAATTATCATAAATTTATATTTGATTTTCTCTTAATTTTCATTCAATTGCACTTTCAAGGAATATAAGTTTTTTTTTTTATTTTGCTCATGATCATCTATGTGAATGAAAACGAGTGAAAGTCAAGTATAAAGTTAAATTGGTTATAAGAATACTGTCTCCGACAACAACAATGAAAGTCAAGAGCATCGTTGTTCAAATTACGAATATAAATTATTATAAGTTAACTGATCATAGTTTAGATTACTAAAACTAATTCTTTTTTTAAGATAACTTCATAATGTAATTTAAATAATAGAAAATTTGTCTTACATCGCCCTTGATTGAAATTCTCAAGTCTCTCCCTTTCCATGAATTTATAGGAAAAAAAAAAGATAACTTCACAATTTAATTCATACTCATGTTCATTTCTATTCAGCTTGAAACTTGTCTCAATTTTTATTTCCGTTCAACAATTTCTCACATCGCCATTGATGCGAATTCTCAAGTATATCCCTTTCTATAAAATAAAATGAAACACTCATCTTCAATTTCTCTCTACTTTGCTTTAAAGACTTCAAACACTCCAAAACTAACCAGACTATTATAAAGTGGTGTATCTCGTTGATAATAACTCATCACCCTACCGGTTTCCAGTTGAACAAGCTTAACTTGTGGTCCGGTCCGGTCATTAAAACATTCTTATAACTGTAACACTTAACAAATGTTTATTATTTCTATTAAGAAAACATTCTTAATTTATTTCATTTTATAACAAAAAAGCTATATTCTTTTATGATTGGGTTTAGAAGTAGAGTAATATTTGGGCTAAACGTATTGAAACTTTTTCTATGTTGGTACTCGTAAGTCATAAATATAACCCCAATTGTTGATAAACGTTAAAATATATGGTACTATGGTGAGTATTTGTTTTTTCTTTTTTATTTTTAAAACAGCAAACATTTTATTAAATGTTAATATATGGTGAGTATTTAATCTGGGTTTTGTAAACTGGTATAGTAGTAATGACAAATGGTGTTTATACATAAAATATGTTTAAAGATTAATCTAATATTTCTTATTTTTTATTATTATTATTTTTGAACGACGGGAGGAGATTTTATTAATAAACAAAAGTTACAAGATAAACTAGCTAGGAGCTAGATAAAAAAAAAAAGTTACAAATGGTATCTAATATTACTTGATATCCGTGGTAGATGAATGTTAACTTTTATGTTTACACATTTGTCCTATTGATGTGTGATTAAACTTTAGCAATTTATTGCAAACTAATATGGCATTTTGACATGCTTGAATCATGCATTAAATGTGTCATACGTTATTAATTAGTTCTGCATCTTTGGTTTACGTTCACACTCGTAAAACTTTACACGACCCATATGTTTGATCTTGTATTGACTTTTTATCTTTGAGTATAACTAGCTGTTTTTCCGATCGCGCGTTGCGCGACTGGTTTTTCTGTGGTTTTTACATTGCGGTGTATCAAAGCGTTGATATTCTGTTGAGTTGGCGATGTATTCACAAAATCAAGTGCAAGTAAAAGCATGCAACCCATTATACATGTCCAAGGTTTTTTCAAGTTGCTAGTTTTTGAGCCAAAAGATATCTTTGAACATTGTAGGCAAAAGGCAGCCTGTTTATATACGTTCAGCAAAACAGAGGTTGTTGTGGTCATCTACATCAAAAACAAAATGTGGCTGTTGTTGCGGTCATCTACGGCAAAAACAAAAGACGGCCCAAGAGCGAAATGTGCATTGTGTTTTCTACGTGGAGTGAGTTCCAGCCTTCAGTTTCTTGCTTATGGAGGTGTTTTCATCTGCATTTGGGATATAGTGTAGGGTTAGGCTATGTTCGTCGATAATCGATATGTGATAATTTAGTATGGGAGTAGGATACCTTCTTATAACACTAAACTTATTCTTGTGGTAGTTGGGAATAGCCACTCATGTTCTTAGTATTGATGTGCTTGTCGACGCTGCATGAATTTCGGTTTGCTTGTCTAGTGGAGTTGCCCTGTTGACGGTGCAGCAAACACTTTCTGTTCTGTCATGTTGTTATGCCTGCTATTGCTTCCTTGTTTAGTATTGTCTGAAGCTTCTTGTTTGGTGCCAGCTGATTCAACATTTTAGCACATGTAATGCCTAGCAGGGATGCGGCAGCCTCATCAAATATAGTTGCAACAATGTTTCTTGTACCATCTGAGAGTGTTGCTGGGATTCGATAACTATAAACATGGGACTTTGCTAGCCATGTATGGTTTACAGGTGTTCCGTTACAAAAATGTGACTTACATGTGGATTGCAGCGTCAAAGTTACCGTGTTGTGAGCAGAACAACTGAGTGTCAGCCTTGAGAATTGTTTTGTTGCACTTTGTACATGCGGTGTAGTGCCATTCACTTGTGTATACATGGATGACTGTAGCTTTCAAGGTGAATGTTTGACCCTGCATTTTAAATAAAAGAAATTTGATGTTTCAATAAAAGAATTTAATCATCATCATAATTGAAAACTCACTATGTTTTTCCCAAATTGTAGTTATATTTGATAAGCAACATTACATCCAAGAAGTTACCTCATATGATATAGACATTTGGAGATCAAACACCCATTTCAATTAATATAAAAACAAGTCAGATTCAATAATTCAGAATATAATATTAGGAAAAAACATATTAATACATAACCAAACAGATGTTGACCAGATGCACACGTTGACAAAATTACTGTTCATACGTTTGCTTTTTTAATGTATAGGTTAATTAATATTAATATTGTTTGATTAATTTAGTTTGGTAGTTTGAACTTTTGGAAGCTTTTATTGATTTTAGTACATAAATAATTAGATTTAGCATTTGTATCACATATTTATACTTTTATTATTATTAAAATAAGGAGTGAAATTGCAATGTTGAATCATGATATACTAATTATAACTAATGATCGAGGTACCTAACTTGATTTTCATTCAAATGGATTTTCTTTTGTAACACATCATAAACATTACCCCACTATTGTTTTACACCGATCAATGTCAAAGAAATGAAGGTGTAATAATGAAAATCGATGTCAATTCCTTTATTTATTTTATACAACATTTTTATCAATCACAAGGTAAAATATGGGTTCACACACTAGTTAATTAAATAAAAAAAAATTTGGACCTGCTATTTTTTTATTTTATACAATTATCAAACACAAGACCACTAGCATTTGAGCCATAACCAAAAACCGATTACAGGAAATCTATAAAATAAAAATCAATGATTGTCATTCTAGATTTCATAACTTTACTCTATACTTTAACCATAAAAAAATATGTATTTTACTTCATCAGCCACTCTAGATACCGAAATAGGTTTTGAGTTAAAACTGACACCGTTCCTCGCGTTCCAGATTCCTAAATTGTGGCCGGTAAAAACTGCAAATAGCCTCTTTTTATTATTGTAAATACCGCCATGTCAAAAGGGAGCTTGAAGTAGACTCTTTATGTATGCTTTTTTTATCGAAACTTTACAACACGAGTTTGTAATTTGTCTCCAAACCACAACAACAGAAAAATAGTTTAACATATGATCCGTAGATTCAATTGCTCCGAAACATAAAGAGCTTTCAACCAAATGAAGTCACACCCCTCTTTACCCATAAAGCCTTTTTAGAATGAATTTTGTTACTTCTCGTCCTCCAAACAAAATCATTAAGTTTAAGAGGAACCTATGGTAGCCACATTTGTGGGCTAGAATCCAAGGCATTCGGTTTAATTCAAAAATGGATCCAAAGGATTTAACCAATTTTGGACTGACTAATATATACTAATAAATCAAAATTTTTAAAAGGTACATGTTATTTTTTTAAGATATCCACCTAAGCTTCACTTAGGATTTAGACACATGTCTTGACTATAATAAAAGTTACAAATTAGTATATAAATATAGTTTTCTTAATAAATAATTTTTTTCTAAAAACAAATAAAATTTTAATTAGAGTTAATACTGTTAAAATTAAATTCAATTTATAGCTAATTATTATTTAAATTAAATATTTTAAACATCGTATTTTTTAAGCCAACATATTCACGAAGTTAAATACAATTACAATAAACAATTACTCACTATAAAACATTATCTCCGTTTTCATGCAAATTACGATTCCATCCTTTCAATTTAAGTATGTTTTGCTATATCACAATCTTATATGGATAATTCTATGTTTAAGCATACGATGTTAAATATTTCAACTCGTGTGTTACACTAACATCTAACATGGTATCCTATAACTCATTAATCAAACAATTGATTAATATTCCCTTAGTGATATACTATATCATAATCATAAAAGCATATCTTCAAGTATTATTACTAATTATTTAATTTTAATTTACTAATACAATTATTACATTTTATATACTTATAAACTGTGTTATTCTCTATCTCTAGAACATTTAAGAAGTACGTTTGAAACCTCTGAATTTTGTTTCTTCCACCCAAAATCTTCTGCAGTTCGTTATAGTTTTTGTTGATCGTTGATCTCTTAATCCAATTCGATCTTAAAGTATAGCTTTTTTCGATCCAGTTTTCGATTTCTTCATTGAAGTTCGGAAGATCTGAGTAACCATGTCTTATGCTTACCTCTTCAAGTACATCATCATCGGAGATACTGGTAATTAGTTCGATTTCTTTCTATGTCATGTCGGAAATCGATAATTGTTGAAGTATTTGTGTCGAATTTTTGTTGGTGGAGTTGTTTGTGTGTAAATTTCAATCGGAGGCTACGAGAAAGAGGTGCTTCATGTTGTAGAGTTCGTAGTTTGTTTTTGTATCTTAATTATGGTGTTTACATGATCTTCTTTCCTGATTGAATCGTTGTTGTTCGGGAAAATGCTAGTAACTTATAATCGAATTGGTTATTTTGCCAATAGAAGTTGTAAGTTTGTTGACCTAAATTTGAACATAATTAGTGTTTGCACATCGAATTATCGATTGATAATTGTTTAAAGACTTGAATTTAGTCTTCAGCGAAGATGTATGATGATACTGGTGATAACACATGATTGGATTACAAATCTAGGGTTTCAAAGATCCACTGCTATTTGCATTTGGGGTAGTTTAGTTGTTATGTTTAGTTCTATCATGGATTAAGAATTTTATTCCATATTAAAGTTGTATCAAAGTTTCAATATCTGTCTATGGATATGCAATACTCTATATTACCAAATTGAAAAAAATAATGTAGTTTGAGTGAAAGAGTTTCTATTTACAGATTGAGTTACATTGAACCTTTTGGTGGGATGAGACCGTTGTCTCACTTCTCACCACTGCAGCGATGGAGAACCGCACGGGGTCACCCTTTGCTGGCCACTATGGGTGGTGTGTGCTCCCGGCAGTGCTGTTGTGACACCTAACCTCACTCCTTTGAGGCTAGGGTATACCCCATGGCCATAGGATCCCGTGTTTTATTTTGGTTGGTTTCTAGAATCTGTTAGTTTTTTAACTTCTTGAATTGACTATGTTAAAACTTATAGTTGATACAAATTTCTGTTTGTATATAACCATGGAAGCAAAAACTTGAACGATATACAAAAGTATGCCGCTTCAATGTGAATTCAACTTGATGAGCTAATCAACAATTCAAGCTTTTTTGTTCTTGCTAATTACTTAAACAGAGTGATTATCTTTTTGAAAGGGTTTTATTTAACTAGCAATGTATTTATTCTTGTTTTATTATTGGGCGTAGAGTCGAATATAATTGAAATAAACACATATTCGTGATAACTATGATACTGCAATTGATGGTGGAAAAATGAAACTAATTCGGAAGGTCTTCCTATTCAGGGGTTGGAAAATCATGCCTGCTTTTGCAGTTCACAGACAAACGTTTTCAGCCCGTTCATGATTTGACCATTGGTGTTGAATTTGGGGCAAGGATGATCACAATTGACAACAAACCAATAAAACTTCAGATCTGGGACACGGTTTGTTTTGTTATATCTTTCTTCTAACCTCAGTTTGACATTTTAAAAAAGTACCTTTCCTAAACATTCTTTTTTATTGACTTTCGGTCAGGCTGGTCAAGAATCATTCAGATCTATAACAAGATCCTACTACAGAGGTGCTGCTGGTGCACTTCTGGTTTATGATATCACCAGGTATGACTGGTTTATTTGGTTGTATGGTTGTTTCTTAATAGAAAATGTTTTTAATTTTTTTAAATTGCAGGAGGGAAACATTTAATCACCTTGCTAGCTGGTTAGAGGATGCTAGACAACATGCAAATGCAAACATGACTATTATGCTTATTGGTAACAAGTGTGATCTTGCGCACAGAAGAGCTGTTAGCACAGAAGAAGGAGAACAGTTTGCAAAGGAACATGGTTTAATATTCATGGAAGCTTCTGCAAAAACTGCTCAGAATGTTGAGGAGGTAGACTGCTATTTGTTATATTACTGAACTAGATTATTTATCCCTGCGTAAAACAGGCAGAGACTAAGAAAAAAATTAAAATTATGATGAAACCAGACTTGGCAATTATTTAGTAAAAATAAATACAACTTTTAAAGTCAGCTAATTTATTAGACAAGGGTTTTATTCGTATATAAATTTGGTTTTATATATTTATTCCGATTTGTATATGTTAAACCAATACATATAAAATTATAAGAATACGAAATTTAATAATGCAAGGGGTCGTATAAAAATTCGATTTATAAAATAGTTTCACATAATTTTTAAATAGATTTCGATATGAAGATAAAATATACCAAAAGATATAAAACACATTCCAATCTGAAATTCATCCTGAAAGCATTGAATTAATGCATTTGCATAAAGGAAATACACTATATTTTGTTATTCATCTAAAAAAACATTTAAACATAGGAAATTGACAATACTGAATATAATATGGGTGTAGATTTAAATGATTTTTGAATTTTTTTTGATTATTTACACATATCTAGAGGAGGTGCTAAGCTTATCTAACTAACAATAATGTGCTATATTTTGATATAAAATCAATTTTAAGTAGAGAATTGCGAAAACCGTATCAGCACTTGTATATATTGTTTTGACTGTGATACATAAACCCCTCTCTCCCCCAAGTTCCCACTATATATGATTTGCACTACATACGAGCATTCATATTGTTCTCCATTTAAAATTAGTTATGTACTGAACGTTCACCTACATATATGTACTATGTAGCATATGTATATGTATGTGTATGTAGTATCTGTATATGTATAATGCAAATAAAGATAATGTTCTATTTATCTAATTGTGTTTTGTCTTCTCTGTTTGGTTATCTTTTTCAGGCTTTCATAAAAACAGCTGGAACAATATATAAGAAGATTCAGGATGGGGTTTTTGATGTATCAAACGAGGCAAGTGTTGCTATATCTTTTTTGTGATTTTATTAAAACCTTGGTCATGTACTGATACATTCTATTGTGGGTATGGATCACAGTCTTATGGAATTAAAGTCGGGTATGGTGGCATTCCGGGCCCTTCAGGTGGAAGAGACGGGTCGGCTTCTCAAGCAGGTGGTTGTTGCAGTTAAAACATTTTTTGATTGCAGCGATGAAAATAACTCCTTCCTGATTGATGTGTTATATCACTGTGCACAAAAATTATATATACATCAGTAAATATTTGTCTGGTTTTTTGTTGTTGTAATCCTTGCATTGTTTGAGTATGTATGTTGAAATGTGGTTTGTTTTACATTTGGACTTTCGCAACTGCACTTGTGTGTTGCGTGGAATCGTCTTTCAGATGCTACTAGGGGTCAACGCTCATACTCTGGTTTGGCTTCTGATTGATGTCGTGGGCTTGCCATCCTTTGAAGCATAATAGGAGCATAATGAAAAGATTTCTTATGATATTAGAAATTAAAGTTTTCAATGCTTTATATGTCATCTTAAAATTATTACAAATTACAATCTTGTCATGTTTTATACATAGTAATAGATAATATAGATATAGATTATTATTATTTATCATTATTATAAAAGTATTTAGTAATTATTAGTTAAATATTTAAATAAAATAATACTTATCTATAAATTTAATTATTATTATTACTATTATTATTATTGTTGTTATTATTATTATTATCAGTATTATTAATTAATTAATTAATTAATTAATTAATTAATTTATTTATTTATTTATTTATTTATTATTATTATTATTATTATTATTATTATTATTATTATTATTATTATTAAAGTATTTAGTTAAGTATTCAAATACGATAATACTTATTTATTAATTAAGTGCTATTAAAATATAATAAATAATTTAATATTTAATATTTCAAATACGATAATACTTATTTATTAATTTAAGTGCTAATTAAAATATAATAAATAATTTAATATTTAATATAGTGAACTAAATAATCTCATATTACTAAATAATGTATTAATAATATGTATTAATAAATGTACTAATTACAAGAAGTTTATTTATTATGGGCAAAATAGGAGCTTGCATAGATCATTTATATCTAATGCTTAAAAAGTTGTATTAGGTATTTTAATTTTTTTTATAAAATTAGACTTGTATCCTAATATTATGTTTTATATAATAGTATAGATATAGATAATTTAAAAAAATTATGCCCTGTTTGAAAAAGGTGTACTACTAATTTCAGAGAGTTATACTTTCATAACATAAACCACGTATAGATGTCTTTTTAACTTGTACAGTTTATCTTTTGGTTACACGAGGGTATGCTGTAGTGATGAATTTATACGTTTTAACGTAAATTTTAAGCGAAGCACAAACATACAAGTTATCAAAGCTATTTTACAGTTTTGTTTTAAATATAGAGTGACGTTGTTAATCCTTCTCGTTTTATAAAATTCCGAATATGTCGTGATGACATTCTTTTTTTCTACATTTTCATATAATCTTATTTCAAACCAAGTGTTACAGATTGCTCGCTCCATCAACAAGATCGACTACTTCTATTTATATATTACAAGAAACTACTTTTCATTGTGATATCAAATTTAACGCACATGCACGTAGTTAAATATTAGCTATAATACTATGAAGTAAATATATAGAGAGATAATAATTGAAAAAAGTACATAATTAAAAATATCATTAGATGACACGTAAGAAAGTAGAGGATTCTTATCCCTTAATTCAGAGCATTGTCCCGTTATTATGGAACAGGGCGGCTCCCCCTTATTTTTATAAGATCTCAAATATACCCTTTTCGTGTCCTTACCCTCACTCAAAGTAAGTAGATCACATGTCTAATTAAAATAGTAATAAATATGATATCCTTCTATTAAATTAAGTAGGTTACACGAGACTCACGGGATAAAGTCCTTTAATTAGGGCTGCAAACGAACCGAACGAACACGAACAAGGCCTTATTCGTGTTCGTTCGTTAAGAAATAAACGTGTTCATGAACTGTTCACGAACACTTACCGAACGAGATTCTTTGTTCGTGTTCGTTCATTAAGAAAATAAACATGTTCATGAACTGTTCACGAACACTACCGAACACAAATAAACACAAACAAAAGCAACGAACATAAACAACTGTTCATGAACATGACGAACACAAAAAGTTCATAAACACAAACGGATACAATTGATTATAAATTTATTTTAGAATAAAATTTACATTTTTATTACAAACATTACACAAAATTAATCAAAAATAAATAAGTACTTAACATAAATATAAAAAAATACTTGATACAATAATCATAAAAATAAATAACAGAAAATTAAGAATATAAATGAACACATTAACGAACATAAACGAACACATTATCGAACGTTCACGAACGGACATTAACGAACATAAACGAACACATTATCGAACGTTCACGAACATAAATGAACGAACGCAGCTTGTGTTCATGTTCGTTCGTTTAACTAAACGAACAAATTTTTCTTGTTCGTGTTCGTTCATTTACTAAACGAACGAACATAAACGAACTTCCCGCCGAACGTTCACGAACTGTTCGCTGAACGTTCAATTCGTTTTCAGCCCTACCTTTAATAGTTAATTACACAAATGGTTGTATGCTAAACACGTTTTATGAATTCAATTAGTCTTACGAAAGATACGAACGTAATCGTTATTTTGGTTCTTATTTTAAATCTATGTGAACTGATCGTTTTATTATTTTTATGTATAAAAACTTGAATGCTCACATCCAATTGTATGCTTTTCTTCTTTGTGTCTTTACCCAAGACGGTTCGGTTCCTATTGTCTCAGAGTTCTGTCACAGCCTCAACTCACATAACCTACACCCTCGCATCACCAACTATCACTTGTGTTTCTCTATCATCGCTAACCTGTAACCATCCTCATTGATGCCTGCTATTCTTGATGCCCCCCACCCACGAATCCGATAGGTGATAGGTAATGCGTAACGGCTAAGCGATATGTATAAGGCTGAGTATGAGATAAAGTTTTATAATCAAGTATGAATTGGGATTATCAAAACTTGTCTCATACCCGACCCATTGTCATATCTAGTGATAGGGTATTGCGAAAAACTTAGAGATAATCTAAGGTTTTTTCTCATGGTCTTGTACGTGATAGTAGAGAAGTTTAATATATTTTGATCAGTTTAAAAATTGGGTTGTTTTTTAGGATTTAAAATTAGACTAGACCCTAAGATCATATCTATTAAAACTAAGATCAAACACTTACCATTTAGTGTATAACCAGGGGACTTTTGATAAGTCCTTATTCAGGTCACTTTTATTGGTGTATAAATCTAATCTAATAAAGTAAATCTCTAAATGTCACATGATATGTTTCTATACTATCCACCTATACCCCGCTTATAATTTGTACACGTGTCCCTACTAGAATAAAAGTTAACCATTTAATGACACAATAAATTCTAATGATTATTTATATACTTTTTAAATTATAAAACATATAGTTTGATACATTAAAAACATATTTCTTTTTGAAAAACATATTTTTTTTAAAAACCAAAAGGTTATGAAATATGAAGCTTTTTTAATACAAAGAATTTTTAAAAAATAAAATTGTTAAATAAGCATTTAAAAAAAAACAGAGTATTAAAAACAAAATTAAATTTTAAATTAAATATTTTTTAAAGATGGAAGTTTATTAAAATATTGTTGTTGTTTTTATTACCTAAAGTAGTTAATTATAAGTAATATCAATCATATTATCTAAAAATTATTTTATAATTTTTAAATATTAATAAAATAACTATTAATTTAATATTTTTTATTCAACTCATCTAATACACGAGTTTTTAAACTAGTATGAATAATAATGTGATTTTAAGAATAAGGTAAAATACAAAATGTAATCAACCACTAGTGGCCGGTCCACCTAGGTCCCATTTTAGTTTTGGTTTCAAGATTAAAACTAGACTGGATGGAATTCTGTTGAGATGAAAAAACTAACCAACATAGCTTTAATCATTAAACATAACATTTATCAAATTTTGCAAACTTCAAGTCATACTGCTTATGCATTGAAAAAAAAAAATCATAAGAGTGAATTTAAGTTTTACTTTCATGATGCCATTGATAAGAAGGACTATGTTTAAATATCTTGGTTGATTCAGGTTTAACACACTAGACTAATATAAGAAACCAATTTTATTAATAAATAAGAACTGAAAACGATCACACAACATATAATCAAGTCAGTACGGTCAGATTCACCAGTTTAATACGTCATTGTCAGTTTTTTCCGCACTCTACTCATAATGTGAGCCTAATTTATACTTCATAGTAATCCTCATATCTAAACATCCAATCAAAACATAAATCTTAAATAAACGATTCATATCTCACTTATGACTTTACATAATCATATAATCATTTTAACAAAGTAATATCCAACAACAGCAGGGGCAAAACAGTAACTTCCCAAGTCAGTCTAGATAGATACGACGGAGTAGCAGTTTACTACTTTACAGATCCATCACATTCATACTCACTCCACCCCACACACTTCACGACTCACGAGTCACGAGTTAACTCACTTTCACCGCCGGTGGTGATCACAATTCATCAATGGCAGTCGCCGGAGCTCTGAAGCCACCGCACATCTCCGCCTCCTCCGCCATTGCTTCCGGCAGAACTAACCTCCGGTCGCCGTCGTCGTCCCGCCGGAGCTTATCCTTCTCTTCCTCTCGCCTCTCCGGCGATAAGATCATACCTTCCGCATCATGTGCCGGACGACGCCGTACCGGAGGTAGAGCTCCGGTGATCGTTTCTCCGAAGTTAGTTTCTGATTCTAAGAACTCGCAGACATGCCTTGATCCCGACGCTAGTCAGGTATGATTGTCATCCTCATTCTCTATATCTCATTTTCAGTATGATCGATGTAAAGTTATATGTTGTGTATGCTTAATTTCGACGTTGTTGTCGTTTTCGCCCAATTTTGGTGATTTGAGCTTGAATTTGATTTAGATCTAGGGGAGTAGAAATGCGTTGGTATCGGAGTAGATACGTTGCGTTAATTTCTTCCGATAAGGTGCTATGAAGGTTCTAGAAAGTTGTACGGATGCGCTTTAATGATTTCGGGGTAATTTGTCGCTTGTTTGGTGTCCTGCATATATATATGTCTAGTTAATACATTAACAGATGCTATCAGACATTGAAGTATTGAACTCATGAATCTATGTAAGATTTTTGTTATATTTTGTTGAATTGGAAAAGATAGTATCATAACAATGAGGTTAGGTTTTGTTTTTGTGGTTGATGTGAAATTGTTGTTGAATTGGATGTATGGTTTGTTCAGAGTGTTTTGGGGATAATACTTGGAGGTGGAGCTGGTACGCGCCTTTATCCTTTAACGAAGAAGAGGGCGAAGCCTGCTGTTCCTTTAGGAGCGAATTACAGGCTTATTGACATTCCTGTCAGCAACTGCTTGAACAGCAATATATCAAAGATTTACGTTCTTACACAGTTCAACTCTGCATCGCTTAATCGGCACCTGTCACGTGCTTATGCGAGTAACATGGGTGGTTACAAGAATGAAGGGTTTGTCGAAGTCCTTGCTGCTCAACAGAGTCCAGAAAATCCGAACTGGTTTCAGGTGACTAGGAATCGTATTAGTGCATATGAGTCTGCATTTTTCCATATTAATAACGGTTATTTGATTATATGTGTAATTGGTTACAGGGTACTGCTGATGCTGTAAGGCAGTATTTGTGGCTGTTTGAAGAGCATAATGTTCTAGAGTTTCTCATTCTCGCTGGAGATCATTTATACCGTATGGATTATGAGAGATTTATTCAAGCTCACAGAGAAACTGATGCTGACATCACTGTAGCAGCTCTGCCAATGGATGAAAAACGCGCTACTGCATTTGGTTTGATGAAGATCAATGAAGAAGGGCGTATAATTGAATTTGCTGAGAAACCAAAAGGAGAACAACTGAAGGCTATGAAAGTTGATACTACAATTTTGGGACTTGATGAAGAGAGAGCTAAAGAAATGCCTTATATTGCTAGTATGGGTATTTATGTTGTTAGTAAAGATGTGATGCTGAATTTGCTGAAAGATAAATTCCCAGGAGCAAATGATTTTGGGAGTGAAGTGATCCCTGGTGCAACTTCTATTGGGCTAAGGGTATGTTTCATTTTTTTCAGTTTTTGTTTGAATTTTTTATTTATTATAATAACTCCCTGATAAAAAAATACAACTATCCAAAATCTATATTAAACAACATTATCTATTGCATTTAACTTATGTGTCAGAGAATATGTAGGTTACTAAGAATGTATTTAATTAAAAAGAATGTAATGGGCATATTATATTGTTAGATCTTACTGATATTTTATTGTTATCAGATTGCAAAAGTCTGTGAACTTAAAAACTTATATATTCATAGGTACAAGCTTATCTATATGATGGATACTGGGAAGATATTGGGACAATTGAGGCTTTTTATAATGCCAATTTGGGGATTACAAAAAAGCCGGTGCCTGATTTCAGGTAATAATTTTTTCAACAGTATTGATGTTTCTTTAACATCTTATTAACCTATTTACAAAATGGCTATTAAGTTTCTGTAGTACTATAACTTCTTTTGCTCTTGGTTGTTTGATGCAGCTTCTATGATCGTTCGGCCCCAATTTACACCCAACCTCGATATTTGCCTCCTTCCAAGATGCTTGATGCTGACGTCACCGATAGTGTTATTGGTGAAGGGTGTGTGATTAAGGTTAGAAAATCATGGTTCTGGTTTTTTCAATTGACCTGTTAAGGTATTTGGTATTTAGAGGTGGAAAATTGGTATGGAGGTGGGCGGGTTGGGTAACGGGTCAAAATGGATTTGGGTCAAAACGGGCAAGGCAGACCCACCGTCATTTTTGTCCATTTTTCTTGAGTTAAAAATAAAATTGTACTAAATATGATTAAAAAATGCTGTATTATAACAATAATGATATAGTTTTCCCTTTCTCTCAATCTTGCTTATGCAGAACTGCAAAATTCATCATTCTGTTGTTGGGCTTCGATCTTGCATAGCTGAAGGTGCAGTAATTGAAGATACATTGCTTATGGGTGCAGATTATTATGAGGTAATACATCATGAGAATTTTTAAAATTATTTTTGTAGCATGCTTGAATCCTTAAATCATGACTAAAAATTCTAAGTTATTATTAGAATTCTTATCTGTTGTTTTGCGGTCCAGACTGATGCTGACAGAAGGCTTCTTGCTGCAAAAGGTGGCGTTCCAATTGGTATCGGAAAGAATACTCATATCAAAAGAGCAATCATTGACAAGAATGCACGCATAGGAGACAATGTGAAGGTAACATGTAACAACATATTTTTAGTCCAATAGATCGATTAGTGTCATGGTTTATTCATAACATGTCAATGGGATCAATCCACATGAAACAGAAATGAAATTTAGTTTTTTTTTGTTATCTGACTTTAGCATCCAAGTTTTAATTTGTCGTAAAATATACATTTACATATAGTTTATACTTTATCACCTATTTAATTTTGGTTACAAATGAGGTTGGTTACTAAAAACCCGTCACCCAGCCTACCCTACACTTCCATATTTGATATTACCACCTCTAAACTACTACCATATCATATTTGCATCTTATTTTGTGATTGCAGATTATTAACAGTGACAACATCCAAGAAGCTGCAAGAGAAACAGAAGGGTACTTCATAAAGAGTGGGATCGTGACAGTCATCAAAGACGCGTTGATTCCTTCTGGCAGCATAATTTAAAAGATACAGAAATCCTGATAGCCATCGATGAGGCTTCGACTGTAAGGTGCATTACAGTATGTTGTTACAGCACTACTCCTTATGGTAAGCCAAAGAGGAAGCATGTTGCGCGGTGAAATGTGAAAATTATTAGTTTATTTAATAAAGTGAAACTTAATGTGGATGAGGTTATATGTGGTTCTGTATAAGATAAAATATATGAAATAAAATCTATGATTTACATGTACTTTTCATGTTTCTAGTAAATAAGCCTTCTGTTACCCCATCAAAAGTACTTGGTGCAACATCAATAAAACATACTTTGTGGCGTATTAGATAACTTTAGCGGTGACCAAATCATACTTTTTAAGAGTTTGGAACCCCGTAGTATGATATTTTTCAAAACTCAATCGGTTGAATTATTGACCCGTTGAAACTAGTTTTTCTCAACGGGTTTGATGGTTTATATAACTACCTTAGACGAGTAACATTCCATCCATGGATTAGATATAATTCTGCAGTTAAGCGTGTGTTGTGGTTGGAGATGCATCCCATTAGAATTCTATAGTTAAGTGTGTTGTGGTGGAAGTATTGTCATGATGGATGATGGATAATGTCTGATGTCTGGAGGAGTTTTGATACGATCATCATAAATAAATCTGATAGTGAACACACAATAACATAATTAAGAGCATTCACAGTGGATTTTTTATTTTTATTCATATAATTAAAAATCACTAATTTTTCTTTCGATTTTTTAATTAAATAATATTTTTTATACCCGTATCATTATTTTTTTTTTCTCATCCACTCACAACCGCTTTTAAAAATATTAAAAAATTTATAGAGATTGAACAGTGATTCTTCAAATATACTAATGATCAGTAACATTTTTATCTTTTTCACTCACAACCATTTAAAACCATTTCATATAATATAAGAAACACACTTACATATTTTTAAGGATTTCACTGTTAATGCTCTAAGGTGTTTTGATATATTAGCATAGATCAAATTTCAATCCATAAAATATAGGTAAAATATAGGTTGTTTGTACAGTTGAGGGTTATGGGTTGATTAATAAACACATAAGAAGGATGTTTGTGATATGTGTTACTGTCTTAGTTATTTAAAAATATTTGATACTTACACAAAAGTTGCCTATAATTATTATATATGCATAGTTTCTTACTTTCTTGTATACTCAATAATGTGTGCGTAACTAATTACATGGCGAGTAGTTATATATAGGGCGCATAATTTTATGCGTAATAATGAAATATTTGTGCGTAATAATGAAATATTTGTGCGTAATTATAGCACTTATAGATTTACCACTTGCCTCATGTGCCATGCCCGAAGGCATCTTATCTTTTATACGTTAATATATTTTTAAATTGTTCTCTAAACCAACTAAACTACTCAACTCAAATTGAATAGAGTTAAAACTCAACTTCAGCTCAGTTATATAAATACGAGTTGAACTGAGCTGACTCGTTTGAAATTCAAACTAGCTCAATCTAATACAGCTACTTTGATAGAGCTCATGAACAACCATAATTATGTACTATATGGTTATGTGTTTGAAACAAAGACTTTAGCCTTAATGAATTTATCCCATTGAAATTCAAGTATTAGTTCATTTCTAATAGACATGCTATCCGACGTGCTATTGTTCCTTTTCGTGTTTGCTATAAGACCCTAGTAAACTCATTTTTTTCTTTGAGATTTGTAGCATCACTACTTTAGGTTTGACTGTTTTAAACCATACCCGTAGTAAAAAAGCAAATCAGTTTTGAAATCCTGTCCAACCACTAATCCACTTTGCTAGTTCAACCATTTGTCGTCATAACCAACAAGCCCAAATAGTACTCAACTGGACTAGCTGTGTAAGCCACAGTTATCAATGGTGAATAGCGGTAAATAACGACAAGTCACATATATGCTACATAACGAATATCGGTATATAATGCATGCTATTACATGTTTAGCGATAAAGTTGTAGAAAGTTTAAACAAACGCCACCATAATAGCTGTAGTACTCTATTGGGTTAATTGTATACTTACAAAAAATAAAAAATAAAACGCTACTGGTGGTAAATATTATACCCCAATCAAATGGTTGTGAGTTCAAATCACACAGCATTTCAGGTTTGGTGATAATTATTTTCTTGATAATAAGAATGGTAAAGATACCAACCAAACACCAGCTAAGAAAAACCAAATTGTATATATACTTTTCAGTTCACCCTTTGTGGTATGAAATGTTCAAAACTCAGTTCTAACTAATCATATTCATATTAAACTTACTAAACCAAAAGGTTATACCTTATGTAAACCAAAAGGTTATAGCTTATGTGCAGTTGTATTTTGCAATATTCCTCCATTTATCCTTCAACTCACTAGGCGTACGAGATGAATCGAAGACATGACGACCAAATTCCAAAATTTTCTTCCAAGGGAGGTTTTTTTTCGTTTCTAACAAGTATTTTTGAACTCCTTCCTGCACCATGGTTAGCAGAATTTATGGTTAAGAGATAATTAATTAACTTGAACTAAAAATGTTAAGAAACAGCAGACCTTAAGCATCTCTTCTTCTTGTTCGCTCCAGCGTACCCTACATCTTCTACTCCTGAAGATGAATCGCGTCCAAATTTCATAAGAATTAACACAAACATAATGTAAGCATATTTCAATACGTAATAAACACTCTTAATTTACTATAAACCTCATAAAAACACAATTACTTCCAAGTTCCAACCTTTCGATCATTGATAGCTGTTCAGGCTCCTCTTTGACTCCATGTTCCTTAACGAGCTCCTCTTTTCTTCCATTCATGTTGAATGTCACTGATTTATTTTTGTATTTGAATGTAATTTTCTTATCTGTGGTTAACAAGATATCTGCAGTTTTTGACTCTTTAGCTTGGTCAACAACTTTAATTTTGCATTCGCCATTTCCTGTTTGTTGGTCAAGTTTCATCCTTTTTCTACTATCTGATTGAAGCTGGTTACATGCATCAGCATGATCTGAGATTGGTTCATAAACAATCATCATCCTACAAGTATTTACATTACTATCCGCATGAACTCCTTCATTCTGGTTAAAAACCTCATTAGTTGTTTCGGGTACTATACTGTCATGGATTTCATCACAATTCTCTAAACCGACAGAGTGATTTTCATCTGCTACTTTATCTTTTGATGAAGTTTCATTATCTTTACTAGCCATCTCAACTACGGGTTCCTGATGGTTGTCATCTCTCACTTCTGCCTCTAAACTCACAGAACGGTTTTCATCTACTAACTTATCTTTTGATGGAATATCATCCTCTTTATTCGCTTTCTCAACTACTGGCTCTTGATGGTTGTCATCTCTCCTCTCTGCCTCTAAAAAAGTTGACAACGCTTTCTTGGTCAGCATAACCTTTGACCTTAATCGACTAGCTTCTGATGTGTATAGCTTGTAAACACAATAAGGACAGCGAAAGTTTCCAGCATCATCAAAATGAGCCTCACAACCCATGCAACTCTTATGCACCGCTATAGGGCAACCATCATCATTACAAACCAAGAGATTTCCCCCTTTGTCACATAGTACACATTGTTGATTCTCTGTCCAATCCATAGCTAATGCATCTTCTAAAAACTTTTCGCTGATGAACAAGTGTATAAAACTTGTTTATTAGAGCTGAAAACACGCATTCGAGTGTTCAGAAGAAAACACAAAGCCTATTTATGAACAGATCTGCACATAAGTAACTAGAACCATATGCACACCAAGAATTAAGATGTATCCATAGTCCTAATTCAGTTTCAAGTTTCTTCTTTTACACCAAAACCAAATTGTTTCAGTCATCAATCAAGTGATTTGAAATCAAAGGTTTTCCTATTCAAATAAGTATCTGTAAAGCATGAAGCACATTGTTGTGAAACTAACAACAACTGAAAGTCAATGTAAAAAGTTCTAAACTATAACAGGCGTATCCGAGACGAGAGGCCGGATCGTTTCACAATCTGATGTAAGCTGCCTTACCCTACACTTTGTGCATAAGCTGTTTCCCAGTTTCCAACAGCTTAAACCCGCGACTTTAATGCCAACGGGGCTCGTATCAATGTGAAATTGAAAACAACTGGAAGTTCAATCGAGATCCATTTGAAACCATATATATATCACACTGATATAACAGAGATTCCAATCGTCAAATTCTATCAAACATCGTGACTACACTACAGTATGCCCTAAACCTAATTTCACCATACGCGAATGTAAAACCGAAAAAAACAACGAAAAGTATTCAAACTTATGATATTATAACTTCATATTCACTACAACACACACAGATTGTCAATTTTCTAGGTCAAATTCATCAAACCGAATACATAAGAAAACAATCGCATATCAAAATCGAAATATAACAAACCGCATTCATATATCAAACGAATCGATGGGAACATAATTAGCAACATATAAAGTCGATAAAAGTATAGCAATTACCACAAATCTGCTGATGATTATGATATTCAACAAATCTGTACGTTTTTATTTTTGGGGTTTTGGCCGTTTAAAGTTTGAACTCTTGTTGCCGATTGCATCTGTTCTTTTCCACTATTTTGCCAAAATTTCAATTTGTGCCCCAGAAATATGTGCTGTTTTCTGTTTTCGGCACCCAAAAATAATAATAATTTTTATATATACTTCTAAAAATTTGAATTTGAATACTATTATATTTAACTAAAAACATTCACAGTAGGTTCTTCATTTTAATGTGATTGTGTGTCCTATATTATAACGGATGGTTGTGAGTGGTTGTGAGTGAAAGAGATAGAAAATTTATAGGGCTTGTATCGTGATTTTCCATATTTGGGGAAACACGCTACAACCCTTATAAATTTTTTAATATTTTCAAAAGTGGTTGTGAGTGGAGGAAAGATAAAAAATAATGATAAAAATATATTATTTAATTGAAAGAAAAAATAAAAAAGTAATATTTTTAATGTATATATGAGAATGAGTATGGGGAAGCTAGTGTGAATGCTCTAACAACAAAGCTGCTACGAAGTAACATTTAGTCTAATAGTACTATTGTGTTATGATATACCTTACAAATAGTCAGTGTTTAGTCCGACATATTGGATTTTAATAATTTAAATTATTTTTTATTGGCTGATAATAATCTGTATTATTGATTTGACTGATAACAATTCCAACTTTTATTTTTATTACCAACAACAGTTTCAGCAACATAATTATTAAAAAATTACATTTGATTTGCACTCGATTTCATTCACAAATAATAATTATGAATGAAATGAAGAAACTATTGTCGGTAATAAAATGAAAGTTTAGATTGTTACCAATCAAACCAGTATTATGGATTATTATCGGCCAATTAGTAATAGTTTGGATAAAATCAATTTTGCCATTTAAAAAACAGAAAGATCGCTATAGAAAATATAACTGTTCACAATATTGAAAATTCTATATTATCTATCTATATAATTGCAAAGTCTTAGCTACATGGACTTTTTGTTTTTTGTGTTTTAGCCATAAAAGTTTGTGGTATTTATATTTGGTACTTTTTTATTTTCAAGTTATTTTAGTAATTAAAAATTATTCTTAAATACCTATTTATTTAAATTGCATCATAAAATATGTAAAAACTTGCGTTAATTCGACATGTTTGTTAAGTTTATTCTGTTATTTTGACGTTATTTCTTTCTTTATTTTGCTTGATGTCTTCAAGTTCAAAGTCGAAATGATAACCATTAGTATGTTTTTTGTATTTGGTTGATAGAGACCGATTCTAGATGATTAATCTCCCAAAATAATTTAGCCTTTTGTAGTAGACAAACACTCCTAAGAACAAAATAAAGAACTAAAACTTTACAATTAATTTTCTTTTCTACTCTCAAATAAAAGATATTAACTTTTTAAATAGGCTTACAAACTTTGAAAGGAAATGTGATGCTGAGAAAGTAAAGGAACATGAGAACATTGGGTCATGGGTTAAAACATGCAAATAATAAAAATTACGTTATCTCCTAAAAAACAAACGTGGTTTTGTTAACTTATATTCTCGGGTCGGATCAAGCATCGGGTCAAGCATGATCGTATCAATACTCCCGCCCTGAAAAACGTCCTTGTCCTCAAGGACGGGATTGGTTCCCCACGGTGGTCGCCACTCGAGTCGGACAACTGCATTAGGGCCGGTCTCAATGAATCGTGATGTGGGTCTCCATGGAGGTCGCCAATCACGTCTTCCCATAGTAGGCGGTTTAACTACGTGTGGCTTCATCATGCCCATCTGAAGTCTGTTGGAATTTTGCCCATCATAAGTTTGTGATGTCTTTCGCATAGCCCAAGCTTGCTGATTAGAAGGCCTAATTTTGTCGATTGAAAAACCAAACAATTTGAACCAATAAGGCTGCTGCATCCAATTGGAACAAGAGGCCTTTAGATAAGCATGATGGATATCATGAAGACCAAAATATGCAAGCACTGGAAGGATACGTATTAAGTTGGTATGGTGGTTTGGTGGGGGTGCAATCGGTGTTGTGGGAAGGACATGAAATGATTTATTTGATTTAAAAAACAACTTGTGTGGTTGTGGATCAGAGAGCTTAGTTGGCTGGTTTGGTAGTGGTTCAACATCAGAAGGGTTCAAAGGTGGCGAAGCTGTTGGTGAGGTTTCAGTATGGTGAGACGTGGTGGTGGGGAGTGAGAGTGGCCGGTCAACGCGTGGCGGCGGTGGAGGTTTTCCGGCGAGGCCTGCCGAAATAACCAATAGGAGGTGGCGCATTTCCGTCATCGTAGCCTCGTCAAATGTCGGGTCGTCAGTGGGTTGGAGTTGATGAAGTTGGTCCAACAACTCTTTCATGGTCGGCTCTTCCGGATGTGGAGGCATTGCGATCGAGAATGAAAGCACCAAATGGTAGAGATCGATTCGAGACGGTCAATCTCCCAAGATAATTTAGCCTTTTGTAGTAGGCAAACACTCCCGATAACAAGATAAAGAACTAGAACTTTGCAATCAATTTTCTTCTTGCCTTTTAAATAGGCTTACAAACTTTGAAGGGAAATATGATATGCTAAGAAAGTAAGGGAACATAGGAACATGGGGTCATGGGTTAAAACATGCAAATAATAAGAATTACATTATCTCTTAATAACATGCAAAAACAAATGTGGCTTTGTTAACTTATATTCTCGGATCGGATCGGATCAAGCATCGGTCAAGCATGATCGTATCAGTTTTTGTATTCATGTTCGTTGTGCATTTACCCGTGCATCGCGCGGGGATCATTTCTAGTTACTCGTATTAAGGTACGTCTTTGGCTACAGTGTTAGTTTTAGTTTTATGTTTTGATCATTGAGGTGTAAGTATAAGTATTTAAGTTTTGTTTACAAATCAATATGCAGAAGCTACCCAAAGCTAATGCTTTGAAACAGGCTTATGATATCTATTAGTGACTAAATCTTTTAATTGATTTCTTAAACACCAAAAATATAATCGACCATTTTTATATAGCTTCATGGTTCTGGATTATTGTAAGATCCCGAAGGGCTAGTTCTGTTTTTCTTTTAATAAAATGTTATTTTCATCCCTGACGTTTCATTGAATTTACCATTTCAATTCAAAAATATTGTTTTTGCCATTTTAGTCATTATAGTTTACCAGATGTTGTCATTTTCATCCACTCCACTAACTCCATAAAAATCTCCGTTAAATATTAAGATATTTTAATCTTTTTCAATACCCTAATTATTCAATTAAAACAAATTAACCAATTAATATTCAACTAAAATTAAAAACACATGAAGCGACTAGTGAGACCGATCGCTTCGATTAACTTTAACCAATGCTTTCGATTAAGGTCTGCTGTGGGATTTCAATTGTTCAAACATGTAGGGTTGTTCGACTGAGCTACTGTTGTCACATTTCGTTTGATTGGGGTCTGTTGTTGTCATGTTCGAACAAACGTGACAATGGCATACCTCAATCAAACAAAGCGTGACAATAACGGACCTCAATCCCATAACGGACCTCAATCCCACAGCAGAACTCAATCGAACAATGGTACAGGTTCGAACAAAACGTGAAAATTAATTGAAATCTCACAACAGACCTCAATCGAACAACATGAGTTAGAGTTAATCGAAGCTTTTAAATCGAAGTGCCCGGTCTCACTGTCGCTTCATGTGTTTTTTTAGTTTTAATTGAATATTAATTGATAAATTTGTTTTAATTTGATAATTAGGGTGTTGAAAAAGACTAAAATGTCATCATATTTAACGGAGATCTTAACGGAGTTAGTGGAGTGGATGAAAATGACAATATTTGGTAAACTACAGTGACTGAAATGACGCGAAAAAAGTTTTTTGAATAAAATGGCAAATTCAACAAAACGTCAGGGACGAAAATGACATTTTACTCGTTTTTTTTATGAAAGAAATATAGAAGAAATAAAAATGAGCGAATAAAAATATGATATAAGTAGTAAGATCTAAAGCATTGATGAAAATTAATAAAATCACTGAGTTAATTGATTCGATTAATACTCAGAATCCATGGTATGCATCGAAAGGTTGATTGGTTATATCACAGGGATAATGCTCTTGATCATTCTACCAGTATGTATTGTGATTGCATTCTGCGACTGTTTTGGCAAAGAAAAGTTACTCGTGCCTCGTGAAGAGACTACATTAGGTCATAAACGTACACGAGATGTTCATGGAGGCCATGGTGGTGCACCTGGTGTATGTGGATGTTGTGGTGGTGGCGACGGTGGCGGATGTTAATGCGTTGATGCTCTGTGAGAGTACCTTATATATGTATATTAAGTTTTCATTTACTTTGCTTGTGAAAATTGAGTGATTTACTTTTTTTTACCAGAGAACACAAACTCCTAATCATAATTTTAAAATTATTACATTTGTATTCTACAGGATGTGTAACCATAATCTTTAATTGGGACTATGTCATCAATTATTATATGGATGTCCCTTAAATAATTGTTTGATTTTGTTTTTCAAATACAGGTTAAAAGTTAAAACCAATATTGTATAAATGTACTAAACTAACTTGAGAGGCCAAGTTTGGTTAAAAGTCGTCCCAAAACCAGCACTGTGCACAAGTTTTAGGGTCAACGGCTCGATTATCTTTGTTGACCAACATGTGGATTGTTCATATGTGAACAATAGTTGTTTTTCATCAATAATTTTCTAAGTTATTGGTCATTTTATATTTTATAATTATAAAACAAGGATTGTTTCTTTAAGTGTGTAAATTTGAAGAAGGTTGATGACATGAAGGTATTTTTGAGAAGGGAAAATTGTGGTCAAGTGAGATGCAGTGCTTTTTTCTTTTAGAAATTCCTCGTGAGATTTTTTTTTCCTTTTTTTCACGAAGGGGTTAGATGTCGCTTATGCGAGATAGTGACAATAAGTTGAGGTTTGTAATTATAGCATCCATTTATACCGGAGATCCGGATTGATTGAAAGTCCTAGTCTCATGATAAATATTGGTGTCTAATTAGGAGTAGGTTTGGGTTAGTCATTATAAGACATTTAACACTAGTAACATCCACTAATATTTTCTGGATGCTAACATGAAATTCAAACTTAAGATAGATACACGTATATATATTTAAAAAAATATATCAGTTGATAAAGTAATCTTACTTCTATTTTTATATTTTGCTTTAAATTTATTAATTAATTTTACGTTAAAAAACAAATGACTGCTTAATTCAACTAATTTGATGTTGTAAATCATTTATACGACTTGAACTCTTAACTTGGATATATGGCCACCATCAACATCTTGACACCGAGGTAAAACCCCTTTGGTAATTATACCTTATATACTACTAAAATTTAATATGTATAATTACTTATATTTTTCGTGTCAATTTTCAATTAATTTTATAATTCTAATTTAGTTAATACTATAGATATCTATTGATACTTTTCTTTTTATTTTCTTATTATATTTTTCAAATATAACTTATTTAACAATAGTCCTCGCTATAGTTGCAAAAACAATAAAAAAATCTAAAATAATAATTCAAATTCATCTTTAAAATTACATCCCTTGCTTATGAATGCCTAAAGACTATACTAAAAGGAAATTAACTGGTTGTCGGTATTCCTTAGCATCGGGACAAAATTTCTAGTTTACCTTATTATTTTTTTATCAAATGGATTAAGATATTATATGTAGAACTTTAGCCTAAATAAAACGTGTCGAAACTCTATCATGATACGTTTGATCAGCTTTTAAATTCAAATATACGTCAAGTTTCACTATTTATTATGATAACAATTATAAGATAAAAGATAAATAAGTATAATAAAAATAACATCCCATTAATAAACCAAACGAAATACGTCCTAGATTGAAAATAAAGCCAAAAACTTAAATGGTACCTAAATAGTTTTGATAAAAAGAACATATATAACTAAGAAGATGATTCGGTGATATTTCGGTGATAGTTGCCACATAACTTGAGTCGATCTCTCTTCTCCAACATCTTCTCGACCTCTTCAAACTGCAACCCTTTTGTCTCTGGTACGAGAATAAATATAGCTATGAGTCCCAAGACCGAAAAACCCGCAAACAAAAGAAACGTTCCAGCAGTCCCCAATGTCTCCGTAAGTGTTAGGAAAGTTTGACTAACGATTAGATTCGACGTCCAGTTAGCAACAGCTGCGGTCCCACCACCAAACCCACGATATCTTAACGGGTATATCTCGGAGTTCACAATCCAAGGCACGGTTCCCATCCCTGGTGCATAGGAGATAATATATAGCGCCATAAGCAAAATCGCGAAAAACCCAAACTTGCTCGGACATCCCTTGGTGTACCAACTCCGACGTTCTGCGCGGCAACTTCCTCGTGTCACGTCATTGAGAACCAAACAAGCACCTGGATTATACTGTGTAATTCATAATAGCAAAAAGTTAAATAATTAACTGTGAGTTATATATGAAATAAGATACTAACTTTTTAAACAATTAACTTACCTTGTTTGCTCCATCCGCACAAAACGCACAACTTGAAGAGGCTTTCAAGCAAGTCATGCAATTCCAGGATGACGGATTGGGGGCTGAACTAAAATCCAAACAGGTAGAGTTGGCCCCAAAATGATTCGACTCTAACACGCTCACCGCAGGAGCATGTGTTGAAGCTTGAAAAAACATAAGCGATAAAACAACGAGACATATAATGATTCCAAACATTGAAACGATCATGAATCTTCTCCTTCCACACCTGTCAACGATAACATGCTAATAATTGTGCCTAAAGCGTTGAGGCCTGCAGTGATCAATGATAATGCTAAAGCCGTTTTGTTAGAAGCATATCCCGCGAGTTGTACGATGGTCGGGCTGTAGTACAATACGGTATTGATTCCAACGAACTGCTGAGCAACTTGAACTGTAATTCCCGCATAAAGTCCCCGACGAACGACCTTATTTTTCCTCGCATTATTAATCTTCGAAAAGATGCCATATTTCATGGACTCTTCAGCACGCTTTTCTTCTTCAACGGATGTCTGCAATGCTTTAATTTCCCTTTCGACTTCATCCGCTGGATAAATCTTTTCAAGGATTTCTCTTGCTTCATCGACTTTGTTCTGTCTGTAAAGCCATCTTGGAGACTCGGGTAGAGACCACATCAAGATGAACTGTATCATAGGCGGTACACCAGCAACTCCAAGCATCCAACGCCACGTTCCACGTGTCTACAAAACAAACATCTTTTTAGTAAAAACTCTATCAATTCATCAAAAAACACAAGAACTTTACCTTAGTAAATGCTAAATTAATAAGGTATGATAAGAACTGTCCTCCTGTTATGAGTAAACCATTTGTGCTCACAACTGCTCCTCTAATCTTTGCAGGAGAAGCTTCAGAGATGTATAATGGTGCAGTCATGGAGGCCATTCCAACACCCAAACCAACAAGAAGTCTACCGATGATTATGACCCATGGGTTGGAGCCAAAGCCATGACAATTGCACCAATAAAAAATAAGACATCTGCAGACATTATTGTTATCTTCCGGCCAAAACGGTCACTCATCCATCCACCAATTGCAGCACCGAATATAGCTCCGGCTACTGCCATGCTAACAATCATTTCCTATAAAAAAGACAACATTTAAATTCTTATATATAAAATCTTCTATATGTCAATATTTGAAGATGATTTAACCAACCTGCAACCATGTGTGTTTCTGAACTTGTTTAAAATCATCTCGAATGTATAGTAAAGCCCCAGAAATAACACCTGTTAGGATTTAAGTTATAAAAATTTATACATCAAAGAAGCTAAAAACGACAATTGAACAAAAGCATCAATACAAACAAAAATGAAACCTGTATCGTAGCCAAATAAGAGTCCTCCAATTCCTGCACTCATGGCAAGTCGCATTATGTAAGGCGCACGCCACACCGTCTGATAACATTCAGTGAATGCCCTTTTATCCGGTTTAACTACACCGCCTTCCATCTTGTACTTCAATTAAGAAAAGCTAAAGAAACATGAGAAGAATAACATTATTTACGGATAAGCTTAAGCAACGGATGTTTGTTTGCTTTTCTTAAGTTGTTTTAACAGGAGATATCTCTTGAGTTATATACTTAGGTTTTAACATTATCTAAATAATAATATACATAACAAATAATAATAATAATAATAACATCATACTATAACAGATAAGTTACTGTGTTGTACTCCTAACCTATGCTCCTATAGCATCACAAATTCACAATCAGGCTGCTTTAAAACTAATATTAACAGAGAACATACGAGACTTACAACGTTATTGCTACAACATTGAACTGGAGTAGGATAATATACTTCATCATCTCGTTTCATATTCTTCATGTTTTTGCAACTTACGGGTTATAAATGTAAAATATTAAGATGCTCTACAAACTTTTATTTCATTTTACTAATTTAGTACCCTAAATATCATGCATTAATTTAATGTTATTTTACTAACTTGAGTATAAACAACCTTAGTATCCTACCGACTATCTAAACTGTTCTTCATTCTCCTCAAACTCGACAGAGCAACAAGTTCAATCTGGTGGATTAATCAGCATGTAAATTAACAATTGATTACAAAATTTTGAATGTTAGAAATATATAATTAGAGGATAACAAAGCAAAAAGATCAGTTCATATATATTCATAATGTAGTAAACTGTGATTCTTTATGGGCTTTCTAGCATGAGGACTAAATCTCATATTCTAGCCAAAAAAGGATTTCATGATGTTGAACATAATAACAGAATCCCATATTTATAAGGATTGCATAATTAACAACATTATGACTTTTTATTGGTAGATAAATTAATATAGCATGAATTAATGTAAGTTTAAACAACGTTTACATTCTGATATCTTCTATGCTCCTAATTTTGATATAACAGTGTTAGGAACATCAAAAATCATAATCTTCAATGCAATTAATCTATGAGGTGACATTTGTTTAAGAAAGATAGTGCTTAAAGGCTAGAATGATCTAAAGACTTCTACAGAAATTGGTATTCTATTATGAAGATGACTTCTAATCTTCTATAGAGGCAAATCAACTTTTATTTTAGTTTTCAGAATTCATAGACCACGATTTAAAAGCGAAGGCAAAAAACGATAAAGTTATGTCAAAAACATAATCTTTGATGCAATTAATCTATGAGGTGAGATTTGTATAGTTTAAAGAAACTGATCGATCTTGTACGCATTAGGAAGCTGACTTCTAAAGAAATACGATGAGATTACACCACGAAACCTACAACCTCTTAGTCACTGTTTATCGTATGGCGTATAGAGGCAAAATCAACTTGTTACTTTAGTTTCCAGAATTCAAAGACCACACGATCTAGAAGCAAAAGCAAAAAAAATAAAATAAAGTTCAGTGAAAAAGTCTCAACTTTATTATCCGTTTTAGACCTCAAAAACCTTGAGTCGGCCCCATATATGGTATATATACATTGTGTGTAGAGTTCATCAAATCAAATCAAGCAGTTTACAAATCGAAAACGAACTTACAACGTGTTATGTTTGATGCTTCTTAATCGCGAAAGATGGCGATCCGGGTGCGGTAGTGATTCTTCGATAGCAGAAAAACTCTTGAGGAAGAAAGAAGCTAGAGAAAGATGATGTTTTGGTGGATGGTTCGTGGGATTTAAATGAAGGTTTAAGATACCGATTCCCACGTGAAATCGTTGCAAACGATTAGAGGATTAGCGGGTCGCCATTATGGGTCGGGTTGGATCCTCGTGAATACACTACCGGCTCCTTTTGTTTCCCTTCAATTTTTCAAAACGATTTAAATTGAATTATTTTGTTTTATTAAATCCCTTTTTAATATATGTAAGTACTTTATTTTTATTATTATTAGAGTAAATTACTATTTTAATCACTAGTGTTTGTTCAAAGTAACCATTCTAATCCAAAAGTTACACTGTTACCCTTGTTCTGTTAAGTCACTGTAAAAAAACTATAATTCCTCTGATAGTATAATAAACATTATACACATACCCTACCCTACCCTCTCTTTCTTCATATTTTATTTCTTCTCTCTACTGTAACAATCATCGGATAAACCAATCTCCACTATCGTTTGAAGCCACCGGCGCATGAACAACCACCATCTCTCTCTCTCTCTCACCTCCCTCCTCTATGTCTCTCACGTCGCACACCACCATCTCCTGTAAATCACTCACGATTATAACACCCCCATCACCAACGAATTCCCCTTACCGCTAATTCAGACTAGACGCCCTCGATCGCCTCCCTTCGATTTAAAGCTTCTACTTTGAGTTTCTGTATAGAGAAATATTTCTAGTTTAGATTTGGGGATTCTGTCTAGTTTAAGCTTATTTAAGGCTTTGATCATGTTTCCGCCATCTCCTTGACACCTGAAATGGTGGTGGATGCGTCCCCTGTGATAATGATGGCTTATTTGTAGATGTGACTATTTCAATTTAAGGTTTGTGTAACCCGTTATGTTGTTGTTGTCGATTTTAATTTAAGTGATTCAAAGTTCTTGGTGGGTGGCGAGCAATTTGTGGTTTAAGGTGTTGATTATGATGATGAATATGGGTGAAGGGGGAGGGAGAGAGATTTATTTAAGAAATATATATTTTTTAAATTTTATGCTAGAGAGGCACAATAGTCCTTTAACATTAACTTAACATAACAACACTTACCATGCTAACGAACTAGATGATATTTGATATGAAAATAAAACTATTGGACTAAAAAAGTTATTTTTAAACTTTTGGACTAATATGATTATTTTGACTAAACCTTAAGAACTAAAATACTAATTTATTATTATTATTATTATTATTATTATTATTATATTATTATTATTATTATTATTATTATTATTATATTATTATTATCATCATCGATATTTTTTTATTATTATCATTATTTTTATTATTATTTTTGAGTAATACTCGTAATGTGTGAGTGTGGTTTAACATTTTTATGCTTATTTTTCCTCATTTAACGGCCTCGTCACAAAGCGTTGATCTTAGATTTACTTATTATTTTAGATGTTTTACATTTCGTCTACATGGTTTAATGTTTTTACGTTTACTTTTTATTTGGCTTTATTTTTTTTATTTTTATTTCTTATTGATACGGAATTTTTTAGTGTCGTTGGACACTGAAGGTGGCGTGCCATTGATGCTATTTCGTATGGTTTTACGCGTCCGCTGCAATGCGAGGGCTTAATACTAATAACAAACTAATTACCAACTATTATCTTCAACTCCTTTGCTTTATCTCGACACTTTCAAAAGCATAAAGTATCCAACTGAGTTCAACCAAACCAGTATTTGCATTTATCTCTAAGAATTAATCCAACAAACAAACACAAAAAAACAAAGGGAGGTTTCATGCATGCACATGCACATTCCTTGTAATTTCCCAAATAATTTCAACGATGAATTAACAAGAATATCTGTATTAAACTATAATAGATGTCAATTTAAATTTCTTTATAAGTTATCATCTGTTGAGACCAAACTGCTTAGGGCCATCATTTAACCCAAAGTCTCTAGCACTACTTCTACTCCATGACCACTATAGTTCTTGTTATTCTTCTTGTAGTGTTGTCTCTATGCTTCATCAGCATAGTGTTTAAATGGATAAATACTTTAGACGAAAACAATCAGGAGGACAACGTTTACAGGGAAGACAATAGAGGTAACGAGTTCCAGATTTCTATTGGTTGTTGTGGTGATGGCGGCAGCGGTGTTGGTGAGATTGGTGATGATGGTGGCGGCGGCGGTGGCGGTTGCGGTGGCGGTGGTTGCGGTGGTCGTGATGGTTGTGGCAGTAAAAGTTCAATAATGAAGCGTTCTTTTTTGTTAAAAGAGCTCTTCAAATGATATTGTATTATACACATGTATTGTATGATATTGTAAATATTTGAGTACCGTAGTACAGTTTTTTAATTACATGATAATTAATTACTAGGTTTTTATCTCCGTGTGTTTCATCAAGGATCCGTCACGATTCCAAGTATCATAAAACAGATAAAAAACACATCACGACGACTATCACTATCATGTAAAATCCTGAAGTTGCATTTGTCGTAAAATCTACCGACACTTGATGTTGTTCACTTATATCGTTTAGTTTGTCACGATACCAAAACGGTAACGACAATCAATATAGCATACGTCACCAAAAAATACTTGATTGTCAACACAACTCTACTTTTCAAAAAGAATTATATTGGAACGTTGAAAAAAAATAAAGACAATTACTCGTTATATTTTTTCATAAAAAGTTAACAAACGAAGAGTATTACAGAAAAAAACATAATTACTAAAAAACCAAACGGATTAAAAATGTATATTATATAGTATAAGGGTTGAAAATAAATTTTAAACAAAAATAGAAATGACACGTATATTAAGTGCCTGAGTACCAATTTAGTGGCAAAAGTCTAAATTAAAATTTCTATAGCATTTACTTTTACTTGGATATGTTATATAATATTTTTTTCTTTTAGTTTTTCATTTAATTGATTAATTAAGACTTTCATATGCAACGTTAACTTAGTGTCATGACTCAAACAACAAATGATTTAACTTCTTATAGTAAAAAATAAATAATAAAAAATTAATAGAGAAATTATTACATATTTTAGTATAATTAGAGTGAATAGTTGATCAATATAATTATAATATTCATCAAACAAATTAGAATGTGAGTAGTGTACGTTTGTTTGAGTCGATTATGATTTTTGTAATTAGAACTTTATAGGTTCTTAGGGGCGCAAACCCTAAGGAACGAGGGTTTTCAAATGGCAACGCTCCCATGACAAGGGTTTGGAAATAACGTCGCCTCTAATAGTAGGGTCTTAGAGGTAGAGGTGTACAAACCGGTTTGGCTCACAGAATACTCGAACTTGTCAAACCGATTCAGACCGGTTTGAAACCAGTTTTTTTAACTCACCGGTTTTTCTTACTGGTTTTTAACTTTTAAACCGGTTTTGAGTGTGAAGCTACCAAACCGGTATACAAACTGGTGGTTCCGGTCGGTTCGTGACCGGTTTGGGCCAGACTGGTTTTTCTTTCGGTTTTTTTTGGCCGAACCGGTTTTTTTGCCCATGTTTACTTAGAGGTAGCAGCTCTTGATGGGGGCAAGGGACAAAGCTTCTAACAGGAGTCGAATTCGATTAACCTTGCTTCATTAAAATTAGATAAAAACTTTATTTTTCCAAAACTTTATTCTGTAATATCAAAGTTTTTGTCAAACAAGGTTTGATAGATTTAATGACTAAAATCTTTAGTAGTCATGTTACCATTAAGGGAATTTTATGTTTAAAGTTTTAACAAACTTAAACTATATAGTAACTGTAGTTATAAAAACACAAGGTCATTGAGGCTCTTAGCTGGGCATGTTGAAATGGGTTATCCATAATCTACCAAGGATTAAGCTAGCAGAAAATAAGAAATAACAATTTATGACACAAAGTTTTGTTTCGTAAATTACGACACATTTCCAACAAGAACACAACCTTAATTAGTTTAAGACAAACTTGCGTCAAGGAAGCGTTCATTTAATCAAGAGTGAATTGCTGTTTTCCTTCCCGTGGTTTGCTCACGTTTGTCATTTACATCCAAAATAAAGTTTTTTTGCATCGGCTTCCCCAACGTTTTAAAATATTGCCGTTTTCATCCAAAAAATTAACACCGTTAAAATAATCAGTTAAAAATCCATCGGTTTAAGGGCACTTAAGTAACTTTACGTATAAAATCAAATTATGAAACTTGGACCTTGATTCTGTTTCATCGAGAACAAAAGAACATTGCAAAACTCTTAACTGGGCAAAAAACATATAGATACAATTTCAATATTTACAAGCATGCCCTTTTGAAATATTTGATTATATGATAGCATTGAGGAGCTAAGCACTAACAACTTTTGTTTATGACATGCGAACGATTGTTGGTGAACAAAAGAGGACCATGTCGATGGTGGTATCTCTCATGGAGATGAAACATGAACACCGTATCCCCTTGAAAGTCCGATGTCCCTGACAATGGAGCTTACCTAAATCGTGAACCCCAGGAAACCAATTTGAGGAAAAACTAAAATTAGGGTTATACAATTAGGGGATTTGTTTTATATTAAGAAGGGTAGGTTTGTAACTTTGATACTAGTGTGTTGGAATAGTATTGTAAGTGTCTAAACGTTATATATTACGTATGATTATTCGTTATATGCATGTGATTAAGTTGAATAGGTTAACTATGAGTTGGAAGTGATTTTGTAGGTAAAATAATAAAGTTGAAAGCTTACATGGTGAAACAAGACATTGGAAGGGTCAAGAAACAAAGTTTCAAAGTGCAGCAGAAAAGCTTCCACCGTAGCCTACTGTAGCCACCGTAGGCTACGCCAGCCCAAGAAAAAAATCAGCAGAAAGCCCCCTAGCGTAGGCTATGGTGTACAGCGTAGCCTACGCCAGGGCACTTTTTGAAAACCTATAAAAACGTGTTTTTTGTTATGTTTCAGCCACCACTTGCCCCCCATTCGACCTAGATCAATTTGAGACAAATTTTGGGAGTTTCTAGGTCTGAAATTCATCATTCCAACTCTCAAAACAAGATATAATCATCCGGAATGCAAATCAACAACGGTTTTAAAGATTATTCAAGAACGATGAGCGGCTAATCTTCTCGTGATCTACTTCGGGTATTAGGTTTTGTGTGATTAGGTTATTGTTTATGTTTAACTTTGTTAGGATTAAACTTTAGAACCGTTTAAGTTCTTTCATAAGTTTAACTTTTATTTTGGTTATTTAAACAATGATTTTGGTAAACTTTGATTTGAATATCATCTAATCTTCCGGAAATTTTGATTGCAAGTTTTGGTTTCTAATCGAATTGGAATTGTGTATTAAGACCTATTAAGTCTTGATTATCGATCTCACTTAATTATCGCACGTACAGAATCCCTATTAAGGATTTTTCATGAAGTTAAATTAAACAATTACTGAAAACTGAACCTAGATCCGAAGTGAATTACTCTTTCTTATAATCGTTTCTTAACCAAGTTTGATTATTTCTAATTTGTTTTCTTAGTTAATTGTTAGTCATTTCAAAAATCCAATTTTCACAGCCAAGAGACAATAGCTAAGTAAGTTGGTAATTTAATTAGTCATTGTTTTATAAATCAAAGTACAATACACCGACCACTAATTCAACGAGGATCGACAACCCTACTTACCCTAACTAGTTTAAGGTGAATAGGGACACACATAATTTAACATCTTATTTGATTTTGGCGTCGTTGCCGGGGAATCGGTGCGCTTGGTGTTTTGTTATTTGGTTTGTTTTAAAAATTTTTGTTTACTTGTCTTGTTTTATTTGTTTTTATTTTCGTGTTACACTTGGTGTTTTAAGTGTGCAGATGACAGGTTGCATGCATACTCGATATTTGGGTAGGAAATCACCACTATATTCGATCCAGAGATAGAGAGATCAGCAAGGTATAATCGTGTCTTGCATCGATCAGGGTTACCAACTACATCAATTTCACAAGCTATTGATCAAGCAGCTGATAGTTTGTCTGATTCAACTCACATGAATAACCCAAACAACCAACCACATCAAAATCCAAACCCTCTTCCCAATAACCAAAATCAAAACCCAAATCCACTCCCACCACCAAATAATAACTGCAACAACAACCTGAATCAACCACCACCCAACAATAATATGAATCAAAACAACCTCAATCAAGGAGATGACTTTGATCATGTGAGCATGCATAGTGTTCACACGGGTGATGAAGATTATGAAGATGAGTGGGATAACAATGAAGAACCCTATAATGGTGCAATTATTATGCTTGGAATGGAAATTTCGATGGAGGTGATGGACAAAATAGAAATGATAATTGGGGGAATGATCAATATGGGTGGAATGCACCACCTATCAATCAACAACGGGGGAGGGTTAATAATAATGTCAATCAGCTAAGAAGACCTCAAAGAGCTCAAGTCTAAGGTGTGGATAGCCATTTCAGACCGGCTATTTCTGAAAACCCGAACCCTATCGCTCCTCCAAACCGTAAGGGAAGATCTTTTGATGTACGTCCTCACTACCTAACCATTCTTCCTGCATTTAGAGGCACTGCAACGGAAGAACCATATGTGCATCTTGCTGAATTTGATGCCATATGTAGTACTATCGGTGGAAACCACTTCACACAAGATGAAGTAAGACTGAGATTATTTCAATTTACTTTGAAAGATAGAGCTAAGCAATGGTTCCTCACTTTGCCTGACAATAGTATTCATACTTGGCAAGAGATGCAAAGGATTTTCCTTGAAGAATATTATTCTATGGGAAAGACAAGTGATGCAATAGAGGCAATTTGATCTTTTCAACAACAAGTGAGTGAGCAATTTCATGAGGCATTTACAAGATTCAAGGAATTGATCCGCATGTGTCCTCATCATAGTATTGAAAGGTGGGAATTGATTAAGGCATTTTCAGATGGACTAACACCGAAGAAAGGAAATACTTGTATTCTATAAGTAATGGAACATTCTTATCTAATAATGAAGATATGGATTGGGAATTCCTAGAACGAATGTGCAAGAATTCTAAAGCTCAAGCTTCGGCTAGTAGATGGTCAAAGCCCGCTCCGGCGAGGTCAACCACCATTGATTATGAGAGTAAAGAAAGAATTGCATCTTTGGAAACACAATTGGCCAAGTTAGGACATGCGGGGACTAAAGATGTAGCTTCAATTGGATTTAATGTATGCAATGAATGTGGTGACTTGGGGCATGCAAGTGCAAAGTGTCCGTTGCTTTTAGGTCAACATGAAGAGATGAATCAGGTATATGGAGAGAGAAAACAGTTTGATATGAACTCCTCACCCTAGTTTGAGGAATCATCCACACTTTCAGTATGGAAATTCTTCAAACCAGATGAACCCTAATTTTCAAGGTAATAATCAAGGTGGTCAAGCTTATCAGAACTGAGCACAAGGGAATTATAATCAAAGTGGACACCAAAGAACTTCATATTATCAAGGAAACAATCAAGGAAACTACAACCATAGGGATCAACAAGATAGTTCATCACGTAACTATCAAAGTAATTCTCAATCGGGACAACTTGGTGGTGAAGAATCTACAAATGCAAAGTTGGATGCTTTGATGAACATGATGAAAGAGAATATGAAAGAGAACCAGAGAGAAAATAAATTAGGGACAAGGCTTATGAAGTCTTAAATAAACAAGTGGGTCAACTTGCAGAGGATGTGGCTCAGATTAAAAGGAACCCTAGAAAGCTACCGAGTGATACCACGATCAATCCTCAACATCAAGGAACCAACACATAAAACATGAGAACTGTTCACATCAATTCGGTTAGTATCCTTTCTGACTCTAAAATTATTGATAATGACTTTACTTCTTTTTCACAACAAGTTACAAATAAGGAAGAGAAAGCCGATACAGTGGAAGAGAGTGACCCAGGAGCACCCATCATTCCAATAAAAGTGGGAAAGTTGAAGATAAAAAGAGCACTTTTGGATTATGGAGCAACTGTTAGTATCTTGCCAAGTATGTTATATGATCAGTATGACTTCGGTCATTTAGAGGAAGTTGACACCACTGTGGTGTTAGCTGACTTGACTCAAAAATGTCCTTGGGGGATGGTAAAGAATGTTATAATCAAGTTGGGAGAATTTTACTACCATGTGGACTTTATGGTGCTCGATTATGCACCAATGAGGACAAATGAGCAACCGAATGTCATATTGGGTCGACCATTTTTAGCAACTGCCAATGCTCAAATCAATTGTCGGGATGGAACAATTGACATGACTTACGAAACTCGTAAATTACGTTTTAATGTATTTTCCAAGTCGGTTAATTATTTTGTTAATGATAAAGTTTTTGTGGCAGATATGACTAACGTGTGTGTTCCTACTTATACTTCACATGTAAGCATGAACACCACTTTTGAGAATGATTTTGAGTATGACAGGGATAAGCATGTGGATTGAAGGAAATGGTGGGTTTAAAAGAAAAGAAAAGGCAAATTATTAAGATGGAAATAAAATATGAGAAACCTAAAATGAAGAAAAAAGTTGACGATCCACTTGATCCTATAAAAGACAGAGTTGATGCATTAATGTTTGGGCCACAACGCGATCTAGTAGAAGACCTACCAGATCATTTGAAGAATACTGGAGTCAAGCATCCTACTCGACCACCATGAGTGGTCGCAGGTACGGTCTGGCTGAAGACCTAAAACTTAGCACTAATCGAGAGGCAACCCGAAGTTAATTTTTATGTTTTATGTTTTATGTGTTTGTTTGAGTAGTTTATTTTGGTAATCGTTACATTTGTGTCTGGGTCGGTTCGGGTTGGAAAAGTCGTTTGTGTTAATTAATTGAATAAATTGATTTGCAAAGAAAAAAACTCACACACTTAACTTAAATACCATACATTGGGGACAATGTATCTCAAGTGTGGGGATGAGGGAAAATTAGGAAAAATTTTATTGTTTTTAAGCATTCCAATCGAACATGAAAACGAAAAGCATACCAATTGATTCTTGTCTTGTTTGATGTAGGGGCCCTTAGTCATGGTCTAATTCTAAGATAACAAAAATAATTGTGTTAGCAAGGTTTTTAGAATTTTTTTTTTAGAATTGCCTAGTTAGGGTTAACAGGCTAATGGTGTAATAAAAGCATGCACACACCGGCAACCCTAATTCCTACTTGGTGAGATTTTGAAGCTTACTAGATTGTTAGTTCATATAAAAATTGTTTCAATTGTTAAGTGTAGGCCATATGATTCTTTGTGTTAGAACTTGTGTGAGTTGATACATACTGAGACGGTGAATTTGATAAATGCACATAGATGATAGAGGCAATCTAGGATCCTGTTTTCTTTTAATACCATTTTTGTGTTTCACCACTTTACCTGAAATTCCCCCTAGTAGCCACTTTCGAGCCCTAAACCGTTTATTTTTTACAACCCCATATCATTAAAACCCAAATCAATTTTTACCCAATGTGACTTAGTTACCACTGTTGATAACATTTGTATTAGTTTTAATATTTGATTTCTGGTAATAGTTAAAAAAATAAAAAAAATAAATAAATAAAAAAGAGAGAAAAGAAAAATATAAATTGTTGTTTATGGGTTAAATATGCACCCATGCTTTTTGTTTTGTTTGAGTAGTAGTTACGTCAATAAGAATGTCAATAGTTGGTATTGCCTTGATTTTATATTTTAGCCACATTCACAGCCGAGCATTCCTACCTTAACCTAAGCCCAAAACCCGTAAGTCCTTTTGATGTGTGCATTGTCTATGTGTTACCATGGAAGTTTGATTGTCACCCAAGCATATGATAACAAAGTTTCATATGTGGACCTTTTGAGTGATATATTGGTGCAATTTTCACCAATCTAGAAATAAACCGAGAAGAGTGAAAAATGGTGAGGGGTGTTTTGCATGACAAAAAAAGCCTGAAGCTTGTTAGGTTTAATTAGTCAGGTTCTATTTTGAATTAAATGTAACATCCTTTACTTACTAATCAAACATGATTATTGTAATTCTGGAATGGGTATGACTTTAGACCATAGCTAAGACATAACAAGGGATTTTGGTTTATAATCGTTAAGTGTTTTTAATTAGATTTGCTTGAGGGCAATCAAAGGTTAAGTGTGGGGATGTGATACTAGTGTGTTGGAATAGTGTTGTAAGTGTCTAAACGTTATATATTACGTATGATTATTCGTTTATATGCATGTGATTAAGTTGAATAGGTTAACTATGAGTTGGAAGTGATTTTGTAGGTAAAATAATAAAGTTGGAAGCTTACATGGTGAAACAAGGCATTGAAAGGGTCAAGAAACAAAGTTTCAAAGTGCAGCAGAAAGGCTTCCACCATAGCCTACTGTAGCCACCGTAGGCTACGCCAGCTCAAGAAAAAAATCAGCAGAAAGCCCCCTAGCATAAGCTACGGTGGCCAGCGTAGCCTACGCCAGGACACTTTTTGAAAACCTATAAAACGCGTTTTTATTATGTTTCAGCCACCACTTGCCCCCCATTCGACCTAGATCGATTTGAGACGAATTTTGGGAGTTTCTAGGCTTGAAATTCATCATTCCAACTCTCAAAAACAAGATATAATCATCCGGAATGCAAATCAACAACGGTTTTGAAGATTATTCAAGAACGATGAGCGGCTAATCTTCTCGTGATCTACTTCGGGTATTAGGTTTTGTGTGATTAGGTTTTTGTTTATGTTTAACTTTGTTGGGATTAAACTTTAGAACCGTTTAAGTTCTTTCATAAGTTTAACTTGTGTTTTGGTTATTTAAACAATGATTTTGGTAAACTTTGATTTGAATATCATCTAATCTTCCGAAAATTTTATGATTGTAAGTTTTGGTTTCTAATCGAATTGGCATTGTGTATTAAGACCTATTAAGTCTTGATTATCGATCTCACTTAATCATCACACGTACAGAATCCCTATTAAGGATTTTCCATGAAGTTAAATTAAACAATTACTGAAAACCGAATCTAGATCCGAAGTGGATTACTCTTTCTTATAATCGTTTTCTTAACCAAGTTTGATTATTTCTAATTTGTTTTCTTAGTTAATTGTTAGTCATTCTAAAATCCAATTTTCATAGCCAAGAGGCAATAGCTAAGTAAGTTGGTAATTTAATTAGTCATTGTTTTATAAATCAAAGTACAATACACCGACCACTAATTCAACGAGGATCGATAACCCTACTTACCCTAACTAGTTTAAGGTGAATAGGAACACACATAATTTAACATCTTATTTGATTGATACTTTGACATCGATCAAACTTCACATTTTTAACAGGTTATTTTTAACAGTGTTAATAGTTTTGGATGGAAATGACAATATTTTAAAACGTTGGGGAGGCCGATGCAAAAAAAAAAATTTTATTTTGGATTTAAATGACAAACGTGAGCAAACTACGGGGAGAAAAACGACAAATTACTCTTTAATTAATTATGGTTTGTGTCACCAAAGTGTTGAGAGTTTCAATTCATCACAAATTGTGTTTTCCTACGTATTTCCAATGGAGAAGTGCATAGCGTTTTTTTTATGTACACTCCATTAGATGTGCATCTTCCGATGAAAACTCAAACTGATCGTCATCCTTGACAATGAGTGTAGTGTAGAAATTGTAGATCAATAAACCAAATTTCTGATATCATGTTATTACACTTTTCAGATTGAAATAATTCGATGGTTCATTTTGAATTGATCAATCAGATAAAACTTAAAAAAAAACTGACAAGAATAAAGTATGATTTCGTGATGATATTTTCGTGAATCTGAGAATGACCAAAATCAAAAGAATTCACATTCAAGGGAAGGGGATAGAAAAACTACGTGATGAGAATTTTCAATTTTCAAGTTGAATCGGTAAGGGCCGCTGCATCTTGGACACTGCTTTCTAGGACGCTGCCCTCGGGCCCCGTCAAGGGGGTAATGTCTTATTGAAACCTCAATTGCTTAAGGGCTTCGCCGTAGGAACCAATGAGGTACTCATACCAAATATCATAATAAGCTTAAGATAAGAGTGCACTCCATCACTCTCCAAATTGTTTGATGAATATTAAAATTTACATTGCTTAACAAGTCAATCTAATTACACTACAATATTTAACATGTAGAGGGTCCACAATGTTAATCAAACGATGCTATAAGTACTCATGAAACCAAAACAAATATCTATATATCAACATGTTTATTCAATAGACGTATGTTATGTACATAAAACAGAAAGAAATATTAAATCACACAGTTTATTTGGATTTCCTTTTGTTCCTAATAGAAGTTTTTGTTTCTATTTCAAACCTTTCTCTCATCCACCACAACCGCCACAACCACTGCAACCTCCACCGCCACCATCAACACCACAGCCACATCCTTTGTTACCCTCTTAAGTAGGTTTCTTATCGGCATCATGACCATCACCACAAACAAAAATGACCATAGATAAAATGAATATAGATACCAGAACCATACTTAGCATGAAGACCCTCGAACTTGTTGGTTACCCCTTTGTTGTTGCCATCAAGATCAATCAACCGAGCCATGGTGTGGTGGCCGGGTGCTATCAGCTTGATCCAAGAGAATGATGGTTAAATATATGTATAGGAAGTTTGAATGAGTAATAAAGTAAATTACTTTTGATGAAACTATATAATTAATAATTGTTTTTGTCATCTTAGTACGTCAAACAACATTGGAAATAAATTGGATCAAAACAATTAACATGACATGTTGTAGCAAATTAACCTTGCTACGACTATTTTCATATTAATCAAACAACACAAAACGTTTACCATGATATGTTGTAGCAAATTACTAAGATCTGTATGCAAGACGATTTAACATATTTTTATTAAATTTTAAATTAAAACTTTTTATGATATTAGAATCCAAAAATCATTTCAAAATTAGATTATCCAATCAAAAGAAGCTTTAAAAGTTTTTAAAGTCATCAGTATATAAAAGTCTAGTTTTAGAGAAATAACCACATATAATAGAAGTTGTCGTTAAGTAATATACAAATTATCAATGTATGGAAGTAAAGCACCAAGAGGTACGTTGAATGATTTTCTGTTTTGCTATAAGAAAACATCAATTTAGTTACTGTATAACAGTTGTGGAAACATCACTTGTTTACAACAAATGAAAAACATGCTTAGTGAAATTACCCATTTTATTCTCCATAGACAAATATGTTATTTGCATCATTACTGAATCAGTTTATTGTTACCAACACCTAAACACATAACTGCACATCAAGATGAAGAAAGAATCAAACAAATGGCATACCTTAAGTACGGCTTATACCAAGCAACTGCAAACTTCGAGGGCAACTACTAACATTAAAGAGTAATTAACTAGTAGATGGACGAAGGGAAAAACAATGAAAACATCAAGCATATGCTTTCTTTCATCGATAAGGAAACAAATAGAAAGTCTCTGGTGCAGTTAAAACATCCTGCATACATGATATTAAAAATGTACCAAGCATGAAAAATCATTAGTGTAAGAAAAGATGATACTGTGTGTCCACCTTAGAAAAAATGGCACAAACACAACAGGAAAAAAAAATGAGTTTGTAGTCCAATGGTTGTCAAACATGAAAACTAATACTTTCGTAATTGAAATGCAAATCAAATAAGCAAACAAAACTAAACACAATCAAAACCCAAAATGCAAAATTGTAACATTAAATATTATTGTCATATATATAAATGGAAAAAATCATTAAAATCATTTTCACAGGATTTGATCATTTATTCAAAAGAAGCCAAAATGCAAAGCTTTAATATGATATTGAATTTGAGAAATAGATTCCACAGAAGGCGATTACCCAATTCAAATGAACAAAATGTAAGGAAAACATAGAATCTTAAAACAAAATATGATTGAAGTTAAAGAAGTCGACCATCCCTTAAAAAAACACACAAAACACAAAAACGTAACATACTGAAACCATTTCCACGAAACTCAGATGAAAGAACAAAATATGAATCGACTTTGCTTCAAAAAATGCAAAAACATCTAAACTCCTCAAAATCTGAATTTTTCTTTTCCATCTTTCAACAATCTAGGTTAAACTCAAAATCACAAACACTCAAATATAAAAAATGCTTCGAGATAATTTTGTAGCAATACCTTATCAACAAAGTGAAACTGGATGAAGGCGAAGATAGAACTTTAAAGAATGTGATTACACCTAAAAAATACACACATTCAAAAACACAAAAACGATTTACTTAACAGTATAAAGTCATTAAAACAAAATTTAGAGATAAGTTGACCTATCTAAAATCAAGATAAACGAACAAAAGGGGTAAAGGTACCTATTCTGAAAATCGTAAATGTAAGAACCCTAAAGCAGCTGAAGCGTCGATTGGATGCGTAACTCAGTTGAATAACGATGACATGTGCTGCAAAACCAAACCTGTCAGCATCAAGAACCGAAATAAGCAAAGAAAAAGATTGTTGCAAGTAAACCCTACTCAAATTCTTGAAAACAAGAGATTTTGATTTACAGAGAGAGTAAGTGTTCAATTGACTACAAATGTGCGAGAAGCAACTTCGATCAGTGAAATCAAAACACAAACTGAAAAAAATAACGCCGGTGCACTATTTTTTATATGGAGAGTAATATTGAAACAGTTATAATGTAATTTTATATAGTGTCAAAACACATAATGTTAATGTTTAATTAGACCAAATTTCATAATCACAAACTAATGAATTTCACTAATCTTATACATAAACATTCAATCATTTTGCTATCTCTTCTTATATATCTCTAAAAATACAAAACTTAATAGATTATTACATATATATTCACATTAGAACATACATTTTTTTTTCTAAAAATTCTGAGCCCTTTAAATTAGAGGCTCAATGTGATAGTTTTAGGGGCTGTTTGATTACCGCTGACTCGGTAAGATCTGACTGAGTTAGAAGCTGACCCAGTTAGAAGTTCTGACTGAGTCTGCATCTGACTGAAACTTGGCTGTTTGATTCAGTATCTGACTGACTCTGCTGAATGATAAAAATAACCATATTGCCCCGAAGTTCTGACGAGTTTGCATTTAACTGGAATGCAAGTGTGACATCTATTATATAAAGAATACAAATAATATATTTAATAATAACAGTTATAATTATATTATAAACCTGGTGGAGGGAATCGAAACCCAGATGTCAGATTAAATGCAACTTCTCTCAAAACTCGTGAATCATGTGCTACGCCTTCCCATCCAGCCCATACAAAGGTGAATATCATATCAAAATCACATATTCCTAACACATTTTGATAACATTCACCTTTTCCTCTTCCCCTAAAACAAGTTAGTTGATTAGCGAGCACAACTGCATGTACAAGTGTTCCATCTAAAGCACCTATTGCTCCGGGAAATATTCCTTTTAGTCTTTGAAGTCGTTCTGAGGTATTTGTAGTTTCATCTGAAGATGTTGGGACTATAATTTCTTTAGCAAAAGACATCATAGCAACCAGAACCTCGTGAAAACATTTATGAACCGTTTGATTGGAGTGTTGAAATCGCCGTTTAACCACTCGAAAACGTTCATTATGCCCTATAATATGTAAGAACATAGCCAGCTTCTCTTCAATGTTTATCGTCCTACTAGGTCGCAACCAATTTCGTTGTGTAAAATGATTGCATAATAGTACAAATGCCTCGTGTGAAAGTCTCATCATTTCTTGACATTGTGTAGAAGATCCATGTAGTAATTCATGTGTATATGCATGCCTAGTTAAAGCAGAATCATTATCTCTTATTCTTTCAATACTACTCTCTCGTTTCCTTTTCCGGGCCAACTTCAACCAATACCATGAAATGATAAAAAGGATAAAATTTCACCATCCGTATACATATTTGACCTGTTAGAAGTCATTCATAACATTACGAAGGTCATAAATAAGTCATTCAAAATCATACAAAAGTCATGCGCAAGTCATACAATAGTTATACTAAAGTCTTACATAAGTCATTCAAAATTCATACAAAAGTCATACGCAAAACATCCTAATCAACTGAATATCCAAACTTTCTCCCAGCATTTCTCACCCACGACTCGCAACTCACCGGTTTAAGACGTAACCAAACTTTTCTAATATCAGCACTTTTACCGAATAGCAAAAGAGCTGTGTTGTATCTCGGATCTTCTTCCCCCCATTCCATTTTTTCTAGCTTTTCCATGCATGAGTCCATTTCATTGTCAATATTAATTTTTTTCACCAACATCTTTGCAACATTTATAATTTCATTCCCAACTTCTCTTAAGTCATCATCTATTGTTTTTCTACGAACTTCTTTGCTAGTTTTAGTACTTGCCTTGTGTTTTGACCGGCCAGAGGATTCTTCACTTACAGGTGGGGGCTCTGTTTCCATCTGAGTGCACTGAACATCATCCAAATCATCCTTCAGCTGGATGAGGAAGTGTAGAAGATGGCCCCCAACTGTGAACACCGCTCGCGGTCATCCCCTCAAACAGTTTGGTACAAAGATCTGGGTAAGGAAGGGGCGCATTTCTTAACTTCTCCACAAACTTGTTTAACTGTTTGAAAATTTTTATAGATATAATCAAGCTACAACAGAAAATAATCTTATTTAAAAGGTTTTTATATTAAAAAAATACATTTGCTTCCGCTTCCTATTCTTCATCACTCATATTGAAAGTGTTGGCTATAGGATCATAAATATTCCCCATTTTGTTTTTCAGTTTCACCCAAGCCCCGTACTTTGATTTCAGGTAGTCATATCGATTTTTCATTTGTTTATGGTCAACAATGAAATTATGATCATTTTTTAGTTTTTCCGCAACAACTTTCCATGAGCATCCTTTTAGGCTACTACCCTCCTGACCGTTGTTTGTTATTTCATGTATACATGCTTCAAGAAATGTTTTGTCGACACATTCCAACTTTCAATTAACTCTAGCTTTTGTTTCTGTCATGCCTATAAATCAAGAACTAATATCAAACAACTTGTGCAACACTTCAACCACAAATTTACAGATCAAATCAAACCATCCAATCATTACAATCACACTCACACCAGGTTGATAAAACCAAAAACCATGTTTAACAAAACATATTGTATATTCCCACTTAAACAACAGAACATATTGTACATTCTCACTAATATCAAACAACTTGTGCAACACTTCAACCCATTAAATTCACCCGTCTCACATGTTAGAGATGAGACATTTAACCCATTCATAAGTAAATATGAGTTGAAATTGGCACCTCTAGCATTTTATAGCTCAACAACATAAATCAACCACAAATTCACAGATCAACCACAAATCAACCACAAATCACCAACATAATTTCAACCACAAGACACAGTTCCTGCTTCCATTTTTAAGATTTTGATCTATGCTAACATAAAACCCTAAAATTCACCAACATAATTTCACCAACATAAATCACCAACATAAATCAACCACATATTCACAGATCAGACTCTCTTACCGGTGACGAGGAAGAGGACCGGGAGTCGCGACGTGCAGCAGTCGATGAAGAGGACCGAAGGGAGGGTTAAGATTGGTATCAACATACCAATCTGTCACACCCCAACCTTAACGGCGGAAACGTCGAGATGTGAGGGTTAAGATTGGTATCAGAGCCCATAACTATAGGGATTTAGGTTATTAGAAATGGTGACCTAGACTATAGTTGATGCATGAACCCCATAAGAAAAAAACTTTATGATCTTGTAATATATCTTATTGCATGCTACATAATGCTACTTGTTAAGGATGGCCTCTTGATATGCAACTTGATGCCTTTAGTTAGGATTGCTTTATAATTGAGAAACTTGGTTGCCTTGTCTCCTCTAAAACTTATTCTTAATCCTTTATTCTCTCGACAATGAAATATCTTAAACTTATTCTCGACGACACGTGGGAACGTAAGCTTTATATCAAAAGGTTCAAATCTTTAGACTTTATGTCTAATCTATAAAAATCTCATCAAGGTTTTAATTCCATGAACCTAAAGAAATATTGTGTGACACATAGACACCTGTATTCTGGATTTCCTGGCAAAAAGCCTTCGGGCTAAGGTAAGCATTTCGCATAAATCCCGTGGGACTAGTTATGCTTACCTGGGGATTTCTGGGATGAGTGATAAACTATGGTCAATATACACAAGTTTCTAAGGCAATTGGAGTTAACTCACCTTGACGTGTCAACGTTTCCAAATGGTAAAGTGTACCAAATGGAATCATTCCATGTGTGTTTTACAAGTCTTGAAAAATCTTTGTTGATTTATTATCTTCTACCTCCAAATTTCTGTGACTAACTTATTTTATATCCAGCATGTCTCGTCATCATGGAAAGCGTGGTAGCTCCGACCGCAAATTAGCCGCCATGATTGCCCGTCAAATGGCTGCCGTCATTCCGACCATGGTTGCCGAACTGAGTAGCACTTTGATGACCAACGCTAGTAACAACACTAATGGCAATGGGCAAGGAGAGAATAGTGCCAATCAAGGAAGAAATAACCAAACTTGCATGTTTAAGCACTTCAACTCGTGCAAACCCACTAGCTTTAGTGGGAAGGAAGGAGCCACTAGGACTTCTCGAGTGGTTTGAAAGCATGGAGAACACCTTCATCAACTGTGAGTGTCCCGAGGCACTCAAAGTCCGTTATGCCACAAGTGTTCTTCAACAAAGAGCACTTACGTGGTGGAATAGTGAGAAGAGGAATCGTGGTGCTGATGCTGTGTTGGCACTCACTTGGGAAGAATTCAAGAACATTGCCATCCAAAAGTTCTGCCCGAGAAGTGAGCTGCAAAAGCTGGAGGAGGAGTTTTGGAATCTCAAACAAGATGGTGGAGATCATTTGGCCTATTCAACTAGGCACACGAGTTGAGTATCCTGTTGCCTCACATGGTTGACACTGTTCCTAGGAACATTGAGAAGTTCATCAAGGGGGTGCCACCTCAAATCCAAGATGCCGTGGTGGGAAGTAGACCCACAACTTTGGAAGATGCCATTACCATCACCGCTCAACTTACTGAAAACCATATTCGAGCGGGAACCTTGTCTCTCAAAGGGGCTAAAAAGACTGAAAAGGCGGTCCCTGAAGCAGCTAAGGAGAATAAGAATGAACCGTCTCACAACAACAAGAAACGCAAGTTCACACCGGCGCGTAATTTCGTTGTGGCTACACCCAAGGTACCTCAAAGACAACCCGCTCCTGGTACACAAGCACCTGCTGCTAGAACCTATGCTGGTCCTCTACCATTGTGCAATGTCTGTAAGTATCATCATGCGGGTAATACCTCGTGCCGTATCTATACACTGTGTGGTAAGTATGGACACTTGGTGGCTACTTGTCACCGTGCACCAAACAATGCTGCGTTAGTTGCTAATCGTGCTTGCTACAACTATGGGGAACCTGGTCATTTTCGCCCACAATGCCCTCGTCTTGCGGGTAACGTACCACAAGCTCGAGGACGTGCCTTCAACATCAATGCAAACCAAGCACAAGCAAACAACGATGTGGTGAACGGTATGTCAAACCCAACCCCAACTCTATGATCCAAGTTCTTTTGTTGCTTTACCTGTATCGTTAATGTCTTTAAAACTGAACAGGTATGTTTCTTATTAATAATTCTTATGCCTACGTTCTATTTGACTCTGGAGCCGATAAGAGTTTTGTCTTGATAGAATTTGAGCCTATACTTGCTAAGCCACATACGAAACTAGAAAGACCTCTTACTGTCGAGGTCGCCGATGGAGAACCCATCACCATTGATGTCGTCATTCATGATTGTATTTTGAGCCTAAACGAGCATGATTTCTTTATCGACCTTATTCCTATGAAACTTGGAAGCTTTGACGTTATCATTGGCATGGATTGGTTAGCCAAACATCATGCTGAAATTATTTGTTTCGAGAAGTGCATTCGAATTCCTTTGCCTTCGGGGGATACCTTGAAAGTATTCGGCGAAAAATCATCCAAAGGACTCAAACTCATGTCGTGTACTCAAGCCCGAAAATGTCTAAGCAAGAATTACATGGCTTTCTTGGCTCACGTGGTCAACACGAAAGTCAAAGGGAATGATCTTAAGGATGTCCCGATTGTACGAGACTTTCCTGAAGTGTTTCCCGATGACCTTAGCGGTTTACCTCCCGTGCGTGAAGTCGAGTTTAAGATCGATTTAATTCCGGGGGCGAACCCTGTGGCTAAATCACCATATCGACTTGCACCGTCAGAAATGCAAGAGCTAGCTAGTCAACTCCAAGAACTGTCCGACAAGGGCTTTATCCGACCTAGCTCATCGCCTTGGGGTGCACCTGTTCTGTTCGTGAAAAGAAAGATGGATCATTTCGTATGTGCATCGATTATCGTGAGCTTAACAAACTTACCATCAAGAACCGCTACCCTCTTCCTCGCATCGATGATCTTTTTGACCAACTTCAAGGAGCTGTTATTTTCTCAAAGATTGACCTACGTTCTGGCTATCATCAATTACGAGTTCATGATGATGATATCCAAAAACTGCGTTCCGTACCCGATATGGACACTATGAGTTCATGGTGATGCCCTTTGGTTTAACGAATGCTCCTGCTGTCTTTATGGATCTCATGAATCGAGTATGCAAGCCGTATCTAGACAAGTTCGTGATTGTCTTTATTGACGACATACTTATCTATTCCAAGTCCAAAACCGATCACGAACATCACCTGCGACAAGTTCTTGAGCTATTGAAGAAAGAACAACTGTACGCAAAGTTCTCAAAGTGCGAATTTTGGCTCGAGGAGGTCCAATTTCTAGGACACGTGGTGAATAGCCAAGGAATTCACGTTGACCCTGCAAAGGTGGAAGCTGTGAAAAATTGGTGTGTTCCCACAACTCCAACCGAAGTTCGTTCTTTCCTTGGTCTTGCTGGGTATTATCGACGTTTCATTGCCAACTTCTCTCGAATCGCGAAACCGCTTACTTCCTTGACCCAAAAGAATAAACCATTCGAATGGGGGTCTGAACAAGAGGAAGCCTTTGAATCCTTAAAGCACAAGTTGTGTAATGCTCCTATCTTGACCCTTCCCGATGGAAACGATGATTTCACCGTATATTGTGATGCATCTAAACAAGGCCTTGGTTGTGTTCTCATGCAGCGAGGAAAGGTCATAGCATATGCATCGAGACAATTGAAGGTCCATGAGGTGAATTATACAACACATGATCTTGAACTTGGTGCTGTGGTTTTTGCCTTAAAGATTTGGAGGCATTACCTTTATGGGACGCAATGTATAGTTTACACCGATCACAAAAGCCTACAACACGTCTTCAATCAAAAGGATCTCAACATGAGACAACGACGTTGGGTTGAGTTGATTAGTGATTATGATTGTGACATTCGTTACCACCCTGGAAAGGCAAATGTCGTAGCCGATGCACTAAGTCGTAAGATTCATAATAAGATGGTCTCGTTTCAAGAAATTCGCGATCGACGACAATGGTTGATACCTTGGGAGAATTTGATACTGAGATTCGTCTGGATGTTAACGAGACTACGGTGCTGCTACAAAATTTGAGGATTGAGAATGACATCGAGACTTGTATCATGGAGGCTCAACAAGCAGTTCAAGAAGGAGGAAAATGGGAGAGGAATTGGAGTACAACCTTCGAGCTCAACTAGAAACAAAACCCAATGGGTTGATGTATTTCTTGAATCGAATTTGGGTTCCAAACAGGATAATCTTCGTACCTTTATCATGAATGAAGCTCATCAAACTCGTTACTCAATTCATCCTGGTTCCGATAAGATGTATATGGATCTGCGTGGTCAATACTGGTGGCCTGGAATGAAGAAAGACATAGCAACTTACGTAGCTAAGTGTCTTACGTGTACAAAGGTTAAAGCTGAACATCAACGTCCTAGTGGATTGCTTGAACAACCCGAGATTCCCATGTGGAAATGGGAACACATATCCATGGACTTCATAACCAAATTACCTCGCACCTCTCGTGGTCATGATAGCATATGGGTGATCGTTGACCGATTGACCAAGTCGGCACATTCATACCCATACGTGACACTTACAAAACGTCAAGGTTAGCTCGTATATACATTGATGAGATTGTGAGTCGTCATGGCGTACCTTTGCATATCATATCCGACCGAGACGCTCGTTTCACTTCGCACTTTTGGTCATCTATGCAAGAACTTTTGGGTACTCAACTGGATTTAAGCACGGCTTACCATCCTCAAACGGACGGTCAAACCGAGAGAACCATTCAAACCCTAGAGGATTTGCTACGTCTTTGTGTCCTTGACTTTGGTGGTGACTGGGATACGCATTTACCTCTCGCGGAATTTTCGTATAATAATAGTTACCACTCGAGTATCAAAATGGCACCTTTTGAAGCACTCTATGGTCGTAAATGTCGTTCCCGATCTGCTGGACTGACATTGGTGAAAATTTCATCACTGGTCCTGAGCTCATACAAGAAACAACCGATAAAGTTTCCATGATTCGCAAGAACCTTGAAGTGGCTAGAAGTCGACAAAAAAGTTATGCCGATAAACGACGCAAGCCGTTGGAATTCCAAGTTGGGGATATGGTTCTTCTTAAAGTCTCACCATGGAAGGGAGTCGTTCGCTTTGGGAAGAAGGGTAAATTAGCTCCACGATTTGTAGGACCTTTCAAGATCCTGAAAAGGATTGGGAAAGTGGCTTATAAACTGGAACTACCTTCCGATCTTAGCGGGGTTCATCCTGTTTTCCATGTCTCAAATTTGAGAAAATGTTTGGCTGACGAAAGTCTGTATGTCCCATTAGATGACATCCAGATCGACGAGTCATTACATTTTGTTGAGAAACCCGTTGAAGTCATGGACCGCATTATGAAGAAGACTAGTACCACTACTACCCCAATCGTCAAGGTTCGTTGGGAAAATAAGCGTGGACCTGAGTTTACTTGGGAGCGTGAGGAGCATATGAAGATGAAATACCCGTATTTGTTCGTCTAGTTCATTCTTAATTTCGGGACGAAATTCTTAAAAGTTGGGGAGACTGTAACCTTTCGTGATTTCGTTAATTAATAGTTAACCCTGTTATGTTCTTGTAAGGACCATTTATGTCATTTATGAAATTTTGAAGGCTTGTTTATGATTGTTTCTTAGTTCATTTTGGAAGTTAATAAATTAATTTATAAAAAAAAAAAAAAAAAAAAGAAAAAGAAAAAAAAAATATAATAATAATAATAGTCAAAATTAAATAAAAAAATAATTATAATAAAATTAATAAGTTATAAAAGTTAAACATTTAATAAGTTATAAAAACATTTAAAACTTAAAGGTTAATTAAGTTTAGGGGGTATTTGTGACAAATTTGAAACTTTAAATAAAAGTTTTAAACATAAAATATAAATTCGAAAACTGCAGGGACTAAAACTGCAATTAAACGAAACCCAAACCCCCTCCCGCATTTTTCCCCGTATTGCCGGCGACCTTTCCGGCCACTCTCCGGTCGACTCCGGCGAGACCCCAAAACCATCGAAACCCTTCGAATCTTGATCCCAAACCGTTCCAAATCGATTCGTGAACCCGTTTCGAACTTGAACACGCACCTTAATTGCGTTTAGACGTCGGTTATGAACCCTATCGGCTTGAATAACCGAAGCTTTTAATCATAGAGCCGTTCGAACATTAAAACTCAATAATAATCAAATTAAATGTATCAAAATCGAACTTTTAACTAGTCCTAAGCTGCTATCAATCTCAATTTCACCTGAAACTCACACAAACATCACATTCGATCATCCCCTTCATCGCGACCTGCAACATTAGTGTTCTTCAACCCTCGGTCATTATTAAGTGAAATTGATAAAGGGCTTTCGATCATTGAGACCAGTAGAAGCTATCTACGCAACGAATTTGATTATTAACATCATTTGCAACCTGAACCAATCTCGACATAGCCGCGGCTTGTTCTTCGTCTTGCTCACCATCGATTCGACTTTAATCCGAGTAAGTATACATATTATCATGTTCGTATGATCATTACCAACAAAAGCCCTAAGTTTAATTCGGCTGAAACATACGAATTATCGATCAATTTGATGAAATCCGAAGTTAGGGTTCATGGGATTGGGGGTTTCGTGTAGTTAATGCTTTTAACAATTAAAAACCACTTTCTGTCAGGCATAGGCGCCCTAGCCTAATGGTAAACCACTCCCATGTCATCCTTGAGGTCCCGGGTTCGAACCCAGGCAACCTCAAACATTTTTTTTAAGGCTTTTCAGCCTCTAAATAAATTATGGAAAATTTTAATAATTATAAAAATTATTCTTGTAGACTTTAAATATTTTTTTAGACACCAAATTATTTTCTATAAATTTGTTACTTTAATATTTTTATAAAATATTTTTAACACATGTTATACTTAGTTTATTTTTATAAAAATAAACTCTAAGTAATAGTTTAAATCACTAAATTATTATTGGTTAACACGTTATCTTTAATAATAGTTTAATCATGATAATTATAAAATTTATTTACATTTTATAATTTAACTTTACAGATTATTATAAAGGATTTTATTTCCTCTCCATATTAAATTACCTAAATTGTATTTTTCTTTCATTGGATTAAAAAATGTATATATGACTTTCATAGTTAATCTTATTTGTAAAAAACCCCAAATTCCTATTGAAACCCTAGTTCACGTTTAATCGTTAATATTACCTCCAATCTTAACCTTGAAATATATACGTTAGGTAACTTGAAAAAGAATCATTGGAGCACCGTTTATTTCTTGTTATCATCCTATACATATATATATCATGTGAGTTTTCCATGCCCCTCTTTTACTTTATTTCACACCTTTTGGGGTGAAACATGTTAACCTTATAAACTTGCACTTGTAAACATCTTGATACTTGTAAACGCACATGCAATTCATCCTTACATTTTGTCATGGTTATTTGTAATATTGTGAGCCTTATATGATGAACATTATATGTTGACAATCATTAACTATTGCTAGCCTGGCGACGTCATAGATCTATGGGCCTGACAAGCCTATTTGGTGCTAAAGCCGAGGTTATTGTCGGCTCCTGATGACGTATGCTTGTTCATCATGGGAACCAAGTACACTTAGCTAATCGTTAAACTTGTAAATGATATTCTTGGTCAAGGTTTGATTGTAGCTATATGTTATCTATAAACTTGCTTTATTCGTAACCATTGACATGAATTGCTACTTGTCAACTTTTTATATATATATATATTATATATATATATATATATATATGTATGCTTAACCCATGGAAACTCATCAACTTTTAAAGTTGACCCTTTATTTTTAACATGTTTCAGGAAATGCACAAGGTTGATGAATATCTTTTGAAGCATGCCTACACCTAGGATTTGGACCTAGGAAAAATAAATAAAATATCTTGAAACTTGAAAGTTGGACTTTGTTATTTGCTTATTTTCTTTTGTTGAGACATTTGTAATGTTTATTTCAACTTATGAATTTTTATATTTACAATTTATGGTAGTGTTATGTGGCTGTGAACAATCTTAACCCTCAAATCTCGACGTTTCCGCCGTTAAGGTTGGGGTGTGACAGTGCAGCAGTCGATGAAGAGGACCGAAGGGAGGGCGGGGTCGCGAGCACCTGCGGGGGAGACGGGAGGGGAGGGGCGGAGGAAGAGGACCGGGAGGGCGATGAAGAAGATGAAGAGGATCGAGGGGAGGGGCGGAGGCGATGCACCTGCGGGGAGACGGGAGGAGGGCCGATGAAGCAGTCGATAAAGGGGAAATAAAGACCGGGTCAGACATTACAATGAAAAGGTCCGGGTCAGTGAGGGAGACCGGGTCAGCACCATTTGGAATGGAAAACAAATGGGCTGACCGGGCTGACCGAGTCAGCCGGGTCAGGGTCAGCCCGGTCAGAAGCATATCAAACACAGCCTTAGTTGCTTAAACTGCCTTTATACTAAACAAAACTTGAAAAAACAAGCTAACCCATTAAAACTTCTACTCTGACTTGAACTCCTAAGATTGATGGTTCAATGGTGTGATTACAAACAAAAGGTTTGTGCAGGTTTAAATTTTGTATTGTGGTGCAGGTGATAATGTATTTATTCTAAAAAAATTTGTATTTATTCTAAAAATCTAAACAATTTTGTTGAAAATAACAAATATATAATAAACTCATTACCAACTATTATCTTCAACTCCTTTGATTTATCTCAACACTTACAAATATATATACTAACCCAATGACCTCAACCAAACCAATATTTGCATTTATCCCTAAGAATTAATCCATCAAACAAACACAAAAAAACAAAAGGAAGCTTTCATGCATGCATATTCCTTGTAATTTCTCAAATAATTTCAACGATGATTTAACAAGAATATTTTTATTAAATTATAATAGATGTCAATTTAAATTTCTTGTATAAGTTAAGTATATGCTAAGACCATATTTAGGGTTATTTAGCCTAAAGTCACTAGCAATACTTTAATTCTACTCCATGATCAGTATAGCTCTTGTTATTCTTCTAGTAGTGTTATCTTTATGCTTCATCAGCATGGTGTGTAAATGCTTAAATGCTATAGACAGAAAGGGTCAGGATGACAACGTTAACAAGGAAGAGGATAAACATAAGGAGCCCAAGATTGCTATTGGTTTTTCTGCTGATGACAGTAGCGGTGGTGGTGGGTTTGGTGATGGTGGTGGCGGTGGTGGTGGTTGCAGTGGCGGTGGTGGTGGTTGCGGAGGTTGATATCCATTGAATTATCGATAATGATCAATAAAAGTTCAATAATGATGCGTTCTTGTTCGTTTGAAAACTCCTCAAATGGTATTTTAATACACATGCATCGTATGGTATTGATAAAATCTTTGAGTACCATAGTATAGCTTTTAAATTACATAATAATTAATAATAATTTTCTCCGAGTTTGTTCGTTTAGTTGATCAATTCGATATCTTAATTAATAGTGTCATGAGCATATATAAATCTCGGTGTACGACATGATTAAGCATTACGGAGGTGCATCAGACAACGAAGATTAACTTCTTAAATTAAAAAAAAATTGAAAGAAGTGATACAACAATTGTTAATTAGACTGAATAGTTTGTTAGTTTAATCATAAAATTCATTAAACAAGTTAGTGGGACAACACACCCTTAGAATCCAAAGGACAAAGCTTTTGGCCAGAGTCAAATTTTATATGTAAATTGCTTCTTTAAAATTACAACATAATGTGATTTTTCCGAAACTCTAATTTTGAAATATCAAAGTTTTATTCAGACAAAAGTTTGATAGATTTAATTACTAAAATCTTTAGTCTATTGGATTTTAGTACTCATGTTATAATTGCTTAAATTTTATGTTCAAAAGTTTTAACAAAATTAACTATACACTAACCTTGGTTATAAAAACATAAGGTGATTGAGGCTCTTAGCTGGACATGTTAAAAATGGTCATCAACTATTGAGAATTAACCTAGCGGAAAATAAAAAAATAACTTACCACTACTGAAAAACTGACAAGTTTCCTACGGGAAGTTGTGACACAAAGTTTTGTCTTGAAAATTACAACACATTTCCCACGATAACCAAAACCTTAAATTTGTGAAAAACGTGCGTCAAGGAACCGTTCATTTAATTAAGGTTTGTGTCACAAAAGTGTTGGAAGTCTAAATTGATTGCAAATTGCGTTTTCATATGTATTTGAAATAATCGATGGTTCAGTTTAAAATTATCAATCAAATAAAACTCAAAAATCTAACAAGAATGACCAAAAACCAGAAGACTTCGTATTCAAGAGAAGGTGTCAAAACACTGTCATATAACGGTTATCAATTTTCAAGTTGACCTGCTCTTGAGGCTCTTGTGTCACAAAGGAGGCGTTACCTTTTTGGAACCCCCATTGCGTAGGAGGTTCGTCATAAGAAACAATGAGGCTATGATACTAAAGATCACAAGAAACTTAAAATAAACATGTACTCCGCACCTCTTGAATCTATTAGAATTTACATTGATTAACAAATCAATCCAATTACATTACAATATCTATGATATAGAGGGTCCACAATATTAACCAAAAAACCATGATATAAATACTCATAAAACCAAACAAAGATCTACATATCAACACGTTTATTCAATAGACATATGTTATTTACAAAAACGGAAAGAAACATCAAATCACAAAATTTATTTGGATTTTCTTTTGTTCCTAATAGATTTTTTGTTTTTATTTCAAACCTCTCTCATCCACCACAACCGCCGCAACCACCGCAACCTCCACCACAACATCCACCGACACCTCCTTTGTTACCCTCTTGCCTAGGTTTCTTATCGGCATCATGACCATCACCACAAACAAAAATGACCATAGATAAAATGGATATAGATACCAGAATCATACATAGCATGAAGACGATATGCGACCGCTCGAACTCGATGGTTACCCCTTCGTTGTTGCCATCAAGATCAATCAACCGAGCCATGGTGCAGTGGGTGCTATCAACTTAATTGATTCAAGAGAATTGATGGTAAAATATATGTAAAGGAAGTTTGACTGAGTAATGAAGTCAATTACTTTTGGTGAAAGTAAGATACATGCCCGTCAGTTGGGACTTTTTAATTACAATATTGGAGTTTACTAATGGAATAATATATGATACAAATAAGTTTACATAAACGTTTGGATGATAGATCTAGACGGGTTGACTTTCATATCGGTTTCTTAGTCTTTTTCTTATATTAATTACATGTTATTTACTTTTTCTTAGTTTATTTTTTAACAACAGTATCCATCCATTTTTTTACTTTATTACAGAGTCTAAAGCTTATGCTAGAAACACGAGCTTAGTCTTGTTTGGTTGATCCGTGTCTGGAGTGTCACCTAGCCCACATTTAAGCCGCAACATATATAAAACACAACATATATAAAAATAAACTTATAAGAAAGCGATTTGAAATTTGAAGCCCTAAAGGACACCCTCACTATCAGAATAATGAGTATCAATCATCATGGGACATGATCTATGGTGATCCTCAATGGATCCCATCTATATGTATAAAAATGTCAAAAATTTGAAAATCAAATAGTTAATCTGTAATTTGTTGGTAATTAAAGATGAATACCATAAAATTAAATGTAAAGTTGAGATGGTTATTTACAAACCAGCTCCGGTAAATGAGCATTTGATCATGGTATGTGAGAAAGCATGAAATTAAACCATGAATTTAAGAATTTATAAAATTAGGAATTTGTAAAATTTATAAACTTTGTTAAATTATGTAACACTGGCTTTTAGTTATATAATATTTACTCGTAACTAATTTATTTTAAAATTTTTAAATATATATATATATATATATTAGAAAAAAGTATTTGAAAAATATAAAAAGTATTTATGTGTTTATAAAATTTTGTCAACTTTTATAGAAATATTTGGTTAAAAAAATAATAAATTCCACCCTTCTAAAAATTATAAATTGATGAGGGTATCTATCTTTTATTATTTAAGTTTCAGTTGGTTGAATTATCCTTTATTATTTGAATTTTAAATGACTTTTGAATTTATCTTTAGATTGTTAGTATCTAGTATACGAACGTAGTTTTTGGAAACTTCGGTTTAATCTATCCTTTTTATTATTAGAGTTAGTTACACGATTGGTCCATGTAGTACGTTTATATTACAGTATTGTTTTTAACTTTTAAGAAATTACATGATTGGTCTCAACTGTTTACCAAACCGTAACACGATTGGTCCCTGGAGTGGATGGTCGTTAGTTTTTGTTGTTAAATGGATGTGAAATGACCATTTTACCCTTGAACTAAAAAACAAAAAGTATACTTCAACTATATTATTAAATGAGTAAACTTCACTTTTGCTCCCTGTGGTTTGGCCCAAATAACGTTTTTCATCCAAACGTTTAAAAATTACGATTTTACTCACTGTGGTATGTGATCTGTGTCAGAATACTCCAACTCACTAACACCGTTATTATTTTCTGTTAAAATAAAAGGGCATTTAGATCTTTTTATATTTAAGAACTAATTATGTAACTCTAATAAATGAAAGTTATGTAATTTACTATAGATATATACATTATCAGTATCATAATCATCCATCATCATCATATCTCTCTCCCTCATCCATTACACCACCATCATCAATTCATCATCCACACCCGTCTCCACCACCGCCTCCACCATCGCACCACCACCGGCCTCCACCACCCACCTCCACCATTGCACCACTACCCGCCTCTCACACCACCACCATCGCACCATCACCCGCCTTTCACACCACCACCCGCCTCCACCACCACCACCCCCTCCACCATCATACCAACACCCACATCCCCCATCACACCACCATCTTACATCGCACCCACCTGTATCTCAGATCTGTTCAAGAAAAAACCCACAACAAAAACCCTAAATCTATTGGGGTGTGCGAAGGAAGATGGTCGTGTAAACTCAATGATGACGATGACGATGGTGAGAGATGATGTGCTGTGTGGTGGCACCGGTGGTGAAACTTACAGCGGTGTAGGGGTGTGGGGTTGGGTGAATCGAGGGATAAGGAGGTGGGGTTTGGGTTTTAAGGTAAGTGATAGGAAGGGGGTTGGACGATGGTGGTGAGCAATGGTGGTTAGGGGTGGTTACGATTTTGCTGGTGGGGTGGGAGATGAAGGTGATGGTGGTGGATGGTGGAGGTGCGTGGTGGTGGCAGGAGGGGGAATGGTGAGTTGGGGGTGGGTTAATTATGTAAATTTAACTAAATTACACATCTTATACATTTACTACTTTGAGCATATTACATAAGTAGTCCCTATGTACAAAAAGTCTAAAATACCCTTTCATTTAACTGAAAAAACTAACGGTGTTACCAACAGAACCTCTATTGCCGACCTCCACCATCGACCTGTGCATATTAGAGAAGGGTTTTTGGTGGTTCTTGGTCGCCCAAAACCCTAGATGAGGTTTGATTTTATGATTTTTTGATTTGGGATTTAGAGTTCGGTTTTAGTGAGAAGGTGTGAGAAAGTCCGATGGGTGGGTGTTATGGTGGCAGTGGTGGTGGTGGTATTGAGGTCGGTGGTGTTGGGGGCAGTAGTGTTTTGGGGATTGTGGTGGGGTTGTGGCAATGATGGTGTTGTAGTGTGGTGGTGCTCGCATTGGGGTGGTGGGGGTGTTATGGTGGCAGTGGCGGTGGTGGTATTAGGGTCGATGGTGTTAGGGGCGGTAATGTGGTGGTGCTCGCGTTGTGGTTGTGCGGTGGTGTTGTGCTGGGGAAGGTAGTCGTAGAAGAGGATGGTTTTGGCCGGAATGGAGGGTTGGTGGGGGTGGTTGGTTGGATACGGCTGCGACGCCGATGATTGTGGCCGGTTGCGGCGCCGGTGGCAGTGGGTTGGAGATGAAAGTGGTATAACTGAAGAAAGTTTATACAAATGGCATAATAAAATTACATAATTGGTCCTTTAAATTACTAAACAAGTGCAAAATTTGTCCTTATCAATAAATTGACTAAAATGCCCCTGGAGTTAACAGAAAAAAGCAAACGGTGTTAGTGGGTTGGAGTTGATTGAAACAAATTGCAAACCACAGGGAGTAAATTTGTGATTTTAAAACGTTTGAAGGAAAACCGTTATTTGGACCAAACCACATGGAGCAAAAGTGAAGTTTACTCTAAATTTTTATAGTTTATTTCTGGTTGATACATATATATTATTAATTCGTATGAACGAACGATATATTGATGCACATGCGTTGTGTGATATATTGATAAAATTGAAAAAAGAATTTAATGTGACGTTAATTTGAATGAGAAAGAGCTTAATTAAAGATGAAAAAAATTGATTCTCTTCACTAGTACAAAAATAGACAAATGAGACAGGTAAAATGACCATAAGGGCCGGTTTTTAGCCCGCCCCATATGGCTATGCACCTTATGATATTTTATCATATGGGGCGGTTTCATAAGGGGCGGTTTTTGAACCCCCCCCCCCCCCCCTTATGTACATCAATAAGGGGCGGTTTTTGAAACCCCCTTATAGCTTACCAGCAAAATAGGCGGTTTTTAAACCCCCCCCCCCCACCACCACCACCACATATGTACATCAATAAGAGGCAGTTTTTAAACCACTTATGAAACTCGCCCTTTATGTTTAAATGATGGGAAAAAAATATTTTTATTATTTAATATCTAGAATTATTTCCTTGTACAAACCGCTCAATCAACCAAAAATTATCACATTGCATATCAAATGTTTCATATATTAAAGTATCATACATTGTGTATCAAACGTTCAAAATCAATTCAATATACAACATCTAGACAAAAAGCACGTATATACACCAAAAATTCCCAAGATAACATCATTAAGTCAACATAAATAAATTGAAAACATCACCGCTTCAACTATAACTCTTGTCAGTTACTTCCGACATCAATTGTAGGACTAAATCATCAAGCTCTTCCGTTGAAATAATCCCATGTGTATTCCATAACTAAAAACAAATAGATAAAAAAAATTGTAAGTATATAATCTACCATTATGTTTAATAAAATATACAAAACTTACACGGATGGGGAAATCATGCTGAGCATGATCGACAAAGTCCATCATATGCTTGATAACCATCAAGCCACATTCCCGGTCGCCTTTTTGTTACAAACAATGCATTTTATTCACAATCAATTAAAAGAAATTATTTTCTAATCAATTATAAGTATAGATGGATCACATATGTTAACTATTTTCCATTTTCAAGCTTTAAAATCACATACTTTTTGTACTAGTGCTCCATGCATACTAATATAATTTGAAAGTAACATCTGTATATTTTTTGTGATAGAGGCGAGATTAGCCTTTATTTTATCCTTTAGATAATTTATTCTTATGAGTGAGATATCACCATGCATCTTTGTTTTTGTTAGTAATTTAATTAAATTAAAAAAATATAAGAACGTAATATTCTTTATTCATGTATCCAGAAAACAACAAACAAAAGGAGCGCTTTCATACATGCATATTCCTTGTAGTTTCCATTTTTAATTTCAACAAGATATTTGTAGATGACAATTTAAATTTCTACTCTAAGTTACGTATCTACTAAGATCATAGAAAAGTATTACTTGCGGATAAAAACATGCTCATACGTCTTTATATCTATCTGTTTTAGAATAATAATCTATCCGTATCATATCTCTTTAAAGTACTTTAAGCTAATTAAAATCTCTTTAGCTATTGCTACTCCATCATGAGTATAATTATTGCTGTTGGTGTTGTAGTGTTTAGTCTGTTCTTCATTTGCGTGCTATGTATTTGTGTAAATGGCTGCGGTGGCAGTGGAGGTGGTGATGGTGGTGGTGGTGCTGGAGGCCACCACAACGCTGGTGGTGGTGATCATGACGGTGGTGGTTGTGGTGGCGGTGGTGGTGGTGGCGGTGGTGATGGCGGATGTGGTGGAGATGGTGGAGGAGGCGGCGGCGGTGGTGGTTGTTAGTTTAGGTGGTGGTTTTAAGTGCATGCATGTTAATGACTATCCATTGATTTGTTGCTATACATAATAAATACACTGTAGTAGCGACGACAATTCCATGCATGTATTTTCTCTCCAATATCTACAAAAGGCTATTCAATTGACAATTGTCATTAAAAATTTGTTGCTTGTGTATTTTGTGTATGTTTTCATTTAATTACAGCTTTTATCACATAAAACAACACAGAGGTAATGTTTGTTTTTATCTTAAATTCATGTGATCCCTACTCTTTAAATAGGATCTTCTCACTATATATGTTTGTCATTAGAAAAGGTCAGGAATGAAGCCTTTTCGTTTGATTTTTAGTTGCAATAAGATTTTTTATTTTATAGTTTGTTTCTAGTTTTTCTAGCAATAATTTTTTCACTTTTAAATTTCACATGCCAGTTTATTCTTGTAAAGATTTGAACCTACAACATGTTTGTTTTTAGTTGATATGCCTAATTTGCTTGAGTGTTTTGTTAACTTTTATTAACAATTTTATAAGTGAATTGATTTGTAGTCCGTGGTCTTATCGGTTCATTAGCAGGATCAATTTCAAAAAAAAATTTATCACAATAATTTATATTTATATATAGTAGGATTCATGAGAAAATCATAAGTTATACGAAAACTACGAAATTAAAGAGTTATGCATATGTAAGTAAAAGTTACATCTGTAAAACTATGGATTATGTATATATAACTCAATATTCGTCCGGTCATGATTGAGGGGATTATGTTATATGTATAGTTACCTAAGATAATAATGTTATAATTATTTATATACTCTTTACACAATTAAAAAAAATTATTCATAAATTTTGTGATTAGTTAAAGATGGTTTTTATGGTTTTCTAAAAAGTTGATATTATTTTCTTAATCTTTTCTATATGTATGTGTCTAAAACACTAAAATAAATATAGAAAGTGGTTCAAATACAAAGTGTATTTTTGCTACAAAGTGTGAGAAGACACAATGATTCAAAAAAGTCACAAAAAATTATATCTCACAATCTAAATCGAATTTCAAAAAAGTAATTCCGAGCTTTTGTTCCCCTAGCCGTCCTCACTAAGAAAAAATTAACGAAAAAAAAAAATATATATTAACGTTTTTTTATTGTGTCATTTATGAAAGACACAATGACGTCATTGTGTCATTTATGAAAGACACAATGACGTCATTGTGTCATTATGAAAGACACAATGACGTCATTGTGTCATAAAAGACACAATAAAATTTTTTTATTTTTTTTCTGAAAGAGGACGACGAGAGGAACAGAGACTCCGAAGTACTTTTTTGAAATTCGATTTAGATTGTGAGATATAATTTTTTATGACTTTTTTTGCCTCATTGTGTTTCCTCACACTTTGTAACCAAAATACACTTTGTAGAATAACCTCACCTATAAATATAAATAATATTTTAAAAGAAAAAAGGTAACATTCTTTTTCTATATCCTATCTAACCACTTATTATAGTCGCAATTCAAATGAATAAGATTCAAATAGACTCAACACGACTAGATATGTAGTCATTTTCCAGTTCAACGGTTCAGCCTATTAATAAAATCCAATTTCGAGAACATAGATTTTAACAAGATGTGTTGTATGATGTGATATACTATTTGGGCATGTTGCATAGTTTTTATCTATTAATGATTATTTCTTTTTCTCTCGTTCAACTAGCAGAGGATTCATAATTCTAGATGATCATATCAAATGTTTAGATGGAACTAAGTGTCATGATTGTACTTTTAGATTGAAGTTATTCGATGGTTCAATTCGAATACAACAATCGGATAAGATATATTAAGAAATTGAGAGCAAATATGTTTGTGTGTGTGATGTCGTGAACCAAAAGAATAGATCGGTATATCAAATTTCACAGGGATTGGCAAAAATTATCAAAGGCAGTGTTTTTCATTTGAATTAAAATGATGTTTTTAATTGTGTAAATTTCACCCCGAATTTATCATGTGAAATTTGCGGAAATCAAACTAAATGCATTTATAATGAATCAATTTTTACTAAAATGAAAAAATTTCAAGCTGACATCTAGCCAAGGACTCTAACAGTAAGCATCATTAATGATGAATTTAATTTTTGGTCTTGAGTTGATCTTAAATTTATGTTGAGTGATAATATGTGTTTGATTCTTAAAACTCAAAAGAAAAATCTTTATTTCACGGATGTCCTGAAAAAGAGTTGCCTGATTCTTCGATTGCTCAAGATATCTCTATTCAACCGAGGAACAAAACAAGTTCATTTCGCAGACATTGATCGTGGTGCTTCTATTTGAAACTGCTTATTTTGCTCTAGGCGATTGATCCATTGCTCCGTTCATCGATTCTTTTGATTCTGGGAGGTTGATCCGTAACATCAATCGAAACTCTCTAAACAATCATCAACTTCTACTTAATCCTAGTTTTTGGCTTAACCTGGTTCCGGTTTCTAGCAAAACCGTCTAGATTTTTGAAAAACAGTTTAGCCGGATAAAATGAAACGGTGACACAACCAGTTAATTTGTGTCTTGTGATACAACCTGGTCTAAAACATTTGTTTGGTTACGGACATTTCAAGCAATCCCATCCTCTACATATGTTAACCTTGTATAAGAAGCCTTTCATTATAACTTAGTGTTGTTTGAATCCTAATCTTAATGTGGCCATGACTACTCTCATAGACGTTATTGTTTTTAATCACTTTATATGGTTTATTTTTTCACGTGCCATTGGAGGTAAGAAGCCCATTATGAGATCATAACGTTTGTTACTATTGGTTGGAAATACCATTGAAATGCAGATCATGATCATGAGATCTAACATAACCCGTTTTACTTAAGTACATGCATGCACAAACAAACATGTTTAGTAACTACATATTACAACAAGGTTGTGGTATCCTTAACATATCATTAAACCCGTCACAAATTAATAATAATATTTCAAGAAATTCTGCACATGATATTACATATAGGAAGGAAGACAGTGACTCTAGTGAAACTTAAGGCTGGTCAACACATTGTTGTTGACTGGGTCAGCCAAATGGTCCAAAAGGTTCTGGTAAGGCCCAACACCAGTCACCAAACCCTGAATGAAGTAGCCCAAAATGGCCAACATAGCCAATCTCCATTCTTGATCTCTTTTAGCTTCAATTCCTTCATTGACTTCTCATCTTTTCCGAACCCTAACGGGTTGAAGAACGGGCCGCCCGGGTATGCTGGGTCGCCCGACCCCGAGAACCCTTTCTCTAGGCCCAAAAAGTATTGTTTTCCCATTGAACCCGGGTTGTACCAATCTTGTAGTCTTCTGTGTTCTGCAAAGCCCATAAGTGCCATTTCTAATACAAATAGGGTGAATGGGTCGGCCCAGTAGTCGTATGTGCCGGCCGGGGGGATGACACCCGTCTTGAACCATGGGAGGGCGGTTTCGGCTGGGATGAGCCCGAGCTTGCCAAGAATCTCGGGTGCAATGGCTCCGGCTGCACCCAACATGGCGAACCGTCCGTTGATAACCTCTCCGTAAGCTAGCCACTTGGGTTCAATGAACCCACCGGTTCCTTCTGGGTCTGAAAGACCAAGTGGGTCAAATCCAAAGTCACCTGGGAGACTGCAAACTTCAAAGTTTTAGGTGAAGAAAACCAAGTACAAAGGCTTTGACTTTTGAGTTCAAATCTTGATCGTCAAAATTGATTATTGATTACATCATTACAATATCAAGCAAGCACAACCCTTTTCTCCTTTTCTACTTATAATAAATTTAGATTATAATATCTCTCAACAAGTAATAGATTTTGTGTCAATCTTTAAGTTAGAACGCCTAAGCTTGGACTTTAACAGTCAAACTTTATCATTCATTTGTTGGAACAGATGTTTATTTTCAAGCTTAAACAAACTTTATGTCAATCTTTAAGATAGAAAGAGCTAAGCTTTGACTTTAACAGTCAAACTTTATCATTCTTTATTGGAACCGATGTTTATTTTTAAGCTTAAACAAACTTTTTCCTCTTTCTATTACCATATTATAATAAAGTAGCATCTGTTTCCTTAAACTTCTCATAAACTTCTAGGTTTCATGTCAAACTATAAATTCAAATGCACTAAGTTTCGACTTTTGACTTCATAAGTCAATACTTCTCTTTCTTTTGTTGGAAAAAGATCTTTTATATTCAAAATAGATGTTTGATTACATTACCAATCAAGAACACTCTTGAATCACTACATGATTCAAGATTTCATGCCTGAGTTGAAAAGCCATATCTTTAACTTCAAAAGTCAATCTATATCTTTCTTTTATAGAAATGAAGCAAAAAACAAGTTTTTAGGCAGAATTACCTTCCATCAAGATAAGAAAGAGACTGTTTGGATGCAAACCACAGTTGTCTGTCAGCTCCTTGCTGATACACACAAAATAAGCATCAAGTATTGATCAACTCACACATAACATACATCCATACATACCAACACACAAACATACATACATACATGCATATACATATATGATATATCTACTACTTTACCTTAACAGGAGGGGTGGAAGCAGCTTTGACAAGAAAAGAGATCTTTCTTGTTGGTGTGTGAAGTGGTCTAGCTCCAAGGATCTGCCTTGCAGACTCAACCGAGGAGGTGAGTGATGATGATGAAGCCAATGCTTGTGTTGCCATTTTCTTGAAAAGATTTGGAGGTTGTTGGTGCCACCATTAGTGAATTACTTGTGGAAATATAAGGGAGAGGGTGAAGAGAGGTGGACCAAGTGAGGTTGTGGTTGTGGTTGGTGTTGAGCCAGCCTGAATTTGGAGATTAGGTTGGGTTCATTTGTTCCAATGAGGTTATCACATGTGGCAGATCACTTGCTTGGATAAGAGATTTTTATCTCTCTTGTTAAATGGTATATTGGTGGCCCTGGGAATTTGATGAATATTAGATTTTGTTAGAGTATTACTTGTTTTTATCTTTCTTGTTTTTTATTTAAGAAAATTTTCAAATAAATAACTAAGCATTGTCAATGGATGGGTGAAAACATAAATAGTTAAATATCTTTATATGAGACTTACATGCTATTATTGTTTCTTGGATCTTTAGAATATAATTAAGAAAGTTTATCTACCTGCTATTATTGTTTCTTGGATCTTTAGAATATAATTAAGAAAGTTTATCCACCCCAGTGATGTTAAGGTGGTGTTTTTTTTTTTTTAAGTTTGCGCAGGCTCTTTTGTCTATGCCGTGCAGACCACGCGCAGACGTTACCTTTTGCAGACTGTTTGTTCTTTCAAAAACGTTTCATTAAAAAACGTCTGCGCAAGCTCTTCTTAGTGCAGATTTGGCCCAGCACACTTTTAAGATCTTCTAAGGTATGTAGAGGGTCAACCACCATCACCTACCACCACTCACTGTCCACCACTGCCGTCCACGACCACCATCCACCATCCACCATCACCATCATTCACCGTCAACCATCACCACCATCCACCGTCCACCATCACCACCATTCACCGTCAACCGTCCACCACCACCACCGTCCACCACCACCACCGTCCACCGTCCACCACCACCACCCACCGTCCACCACCACACACCCACTATCCACCTCCATCACCATCCACCCTCACCACCAGCACCGTCCAGTCGTCCACCTCCACTACCAACCACCACCACCACCGTCCACTACCACCCACCACCACCACCGTCCACCACCATCCACCGTCCACCACCACCCACCGTCCACTACTATCACCACCACCACCGTCCACCACCATCACCACCACCGTCCACCACCGCCTTACACCACCACCAATTTATTTTAGCAGTCTATAGACGTTAAAAACCAAATAGTTTTCTTCTTACACACTGCAGAGGTTTGATCCACCTCTTCTTCCACAGATGTTTGTAGATGTGGTCCGCAGACTGCAAACATTTTACTTCTTAAAAAACAAACAACATCTAAGTAAAAGATGTATATTTAAAATAAAAGAGTTGTTTCAGCAGTGTTTGTTACAGAAATAAATTGTTTATTTATAAAAGTATTAGGTTTAATTACACGTAAAATGGTATCGTATGATAACCCAAATTTAACACTTGAAAAGCTACAATATTATAATCAATAAATATTAAAAATAATTTAAAAGGAAACCAAATCTAGATTAACAATAAAAGAATAGAAATATAATAATTTGCTAGAAAGAGGGTGAGATTAAAAAAAGAAATAGAAAAACCTTGAAAAAAGAAATATAAAGGGTTTAAATTAAAAACAAAAACAAAATAAGAAGAGGAAAAGATATTGAACCAGAGGAGGGGAAGGGTGTATGGTTCGAATCTGCGTTGCCCAGGTGGAGGATGACGTACGTAGAGCAGCAAGCCAATAACTGACTTCTCTTTACTCTTCGTTTAAAGATGTTTATATAGTTGAAAAATATAAGTCACAATGGTAAATCCAAAATTTTACAAAACATCGTATTTTAAAAGTTGTAAGATGAAAACAAAAGAAAACAATGAAAAAACAAAACTTTGAAGCAACTTTGATGATTGTATATAGTGATGATTGAAACCTATCGTAGTTCTTGATGATAAGTTACTGATGATAATCAGTTACCATACAACTTTTATAAGCCATGCAGATTTGAAGGATTTTCATAGAATTTCAACTATGAAAATCAAATAACGGTAAACTATTATTAAGAACATTAGTTAGCTTAAACAACAACAGATGAAACATTATAATTGTTGTTGATGATAAGTTACTACTGATGATAATTAATTACCATACATTTTTTATAAGCCATGCTGATTTGAATGACTTTCATTTCGACTATGAAAATCAAATAACGGTAAACTATTATTAAGAACATTAATCAGTCTAAACAACAAAAGATGAATCATTGCCTTTATTTCTTTTGTGAAAAGTAACCAAATTTAAAATATATTGTAGACCCAAAACGATTGAGCCACTTTACGTTCCCTTGTTTCTCATTCTTTCTGTAATTCTCTTATAACCTTCTTCTATAGAACTAATGGTAAAAATGTTTCATCCCTGTAATTGAAGTATTGAACATGGCTTAATCGTAATACTTTTTTTTACCTTTTAAGCTACTAAAATCTTAAATTGATAAAAAACTACAATAATTAAGGTTTTTAAGAGAAAAAACACTATAACAAATCAACACACTTGTAATAATCATCATGTTATCAGTTGTTACATGACATTGTCCATTTTCTTTTCATCCAAAATAAACTTCTTTAACTTTTAAGGGTTATCAAGATTATGCCGTCATCATTTCATTAACATCTTGTTCTAAATTTTTCTTCACTATGCATAAACTTTTACACCTTTCAAAAATAAAATCAATACTAAACTAGTATTAATGAATTTAATGAAAAAACAATTTTAAAGTACATAGGAATAGATTGATTGGCGCAATGACGCAAATAGGTTCATAAACATTTATCATGTTGATGTAAAAATAATAATATACGCATGCTAGACATAGATCAAACCGAGCTTGTGTAATTAAGGTTTGTCTTGTGTTCTTTATAGTCTTGTTTCCTTATCTAAACCAAGAAATCAACATTTTAAATCTCAAAATACATTCAATATGAACCAATGGTTTGATTGGATGCTCACCCATTGGAAGCTAATTCATTAACCATCGAAACTACCCGTCCAACCGTTCACCAAATCAAGTCGTCTGGTTAAGCCGATTTGAGTTCGAAAAAGTTTAGTTTACAGTTTAGTGAGGTCTAAAACTTGAAATTGGTGATAAAAACCTTTATTTTTTATGTTTATATATTTTTTATTTTTAAAATATGTATCTATACAACTGCATTATAACGATAAATCATCTTTACCATTTTAAATTTTAATGTAAATTGAAATTAAAAAAATGCTTCAAAACATTTAATCACTAAAGCCAAAACATTCAATTGTCAAATCAGAAGAACCGATTAGTCCAGCTAACACACCCAACTTGTCAGTTTGGTTAGTCATTCTGCAAAATCATAGTTGACTAGTCGGCATAAAATCTTTAACAAACCCATAAAACCGAATCATGAACACCTCTATTCTCACAAAGACTTTCTTTGGGGTTGATATAATTTTTGTAAGTTATAAGAAAATGTTCAAATACAAAGTTCTTAAAAACTAAAAGTATAGAAAGTATTAAGATGTTAACATGTGTTTTTTTTATCAAGATTAGGTTGAAGACGAAATTGGTAATGTTCTCTTTTCTCAAGTTCCCCATTTTTTTAAATGTTCGTAACTTTTTCATGCGATATTAGTTTTTTATATATAGAAATTATAGTATAAAAATGAGCATTTTTATCTTTATATTGTGTATACTGTTGATATTAAAAAAAAAACAAAAAATATTCAAGTTTTTTTAACTTATTGTGTAATTTTATCAGATCATTGTGTAATCTTCTGAATTGACAAATCTTACATAATTACCTGATGATAATTACACAACAAAACTGGAAACGTAAAAAGTTTATATTTTTAACATTGTGTTGTTCGAAAATCATCTTTCTAGAAAAACACAATACATAACACAATAGTCAACATTAGACACGAGTATCCGCATTAAACACAACAGTTAACACAATGGCTAGCACTAAACTTGATGACCAGCATTAGACACAATAAATTGTTTGACGGGGATTTAACGCTAACCTGATCAGAGTTATACAATGAATTGGAAAACATAATAAAAAATTAAATTTTTAGCATTATGTTGTTTAAAAATTATTATTTAGAAAAACACAATGATTGACATTAAACACAATGATCTTACCAATATTACACAATAACCTAACTAACATTATACAATAAACTTAAATAACGTGAAAAAAATCGTTTTTTTATATATCAACATTATACACTTTTTAAAGATAAAATTTATTTTTACGGGTATAATTTAAAATATATATATATTTGTATGTAAAAACTATAACTTTTTAAAAAAGAGAGGAATTTTAAAAGCTTTTATAATTTTTTATATATCAACAATTAAGCGATATATAGGTGGACATCAAAACGAGATCAACACTCAACAGTGTAGAAATGATGCTCCGATTATTCAAGAAGGCGAAGGCGTCGTTCAACGCCGTCGCCGGCCGTCGACGGATAACAACCACCGTAATGAGCTTCGGCGACGGCAGCCACGGCGCCCTTGGCCTACCCACCTCCGTCACCGGAATCGGTTCCGACGCATACGAACCAACTCCGATCTCCACCCTACCTCCCGACGTTTCCACCGTCGCCGCCGGCCACTACCACTCTCTCGCCGTCACCTCCGACGGCCACCTCTGGTCATGGGGCCGGAATGTCGAACACCAGCTTGGGCGTGCCATTGATTCCCCTAGGTATGATTTCCCTTTACCATCTCTGAAACAGAAACAGTAAGTTGATTGTATTGTTGAATGCCAAATTGGTGTTCGTTTTGTGACAGAGAATCGTGGTTCGAGCCACAGAGAGTGATGGAGTTGAGTGGTGTTCGATCGGCGTCTGCATCGGGGGTTGTATCAGCGGCGATTGGGGTTGATGGGTCGTTGTGGATTTGGGGAAATCGAAGAGGGGTCAATTAGGGCTTGGAATTGGGGTTGCAGAGGCTGTTGTTCCCTCCAGGGTTAAAGTTCTTGATGATGAAGAGATTATTAAGGTGGTCTAATTACCATTCTTAAGGTAGTATTAATGATTCTGGATATCATCTTCAAACCTAGGGGTGTTTAGCATTGCATTTTGAAAGCGTTCATATGATATCGAATAAAAAACCAGTGAAAGCTGGATTCGAATCTGAGACAGTGAGCGTCACCTCCTTGAAGGATATGATTATATTGTTCATTCAATCGCGGTTTAAAACATCTTATATATTGTGATGAACAGGTATCATTTGGATGGGGGCATGCTGTAGCACTTACCAAAGATGGAAGATTGTTTGTTTGGGGATATTCAGCGGATGGTAGATTAGGAAAGAGGAGAATTATGGGGGCATCACCGCTTGATTCAAAGGCTAATTTGTCTTCAGGTTTGAAGCTTGAAGATGCTGAGAAAGTGGTTTTGGAAGCTATTGATAAGGAGAACGACATGCCCATAATCTGGGAGCCCTGTGTAATCGATGAACTAAAAGGTGTCGAGGTTGCTGATGTGTCATGTGGGCTTGATCACACCTTGGTTCTTCTACGTAAGTCATCTTATACCATTGTATTGTCGTGCACTCTTGGTTTGATTTGGTTTGCGATTGAGAAGCTAAGAATCACTACTAGTAATCGGATATGGGTTTGATAGCATGGTCGGATGTGAATGATATTCTGTATCTAAACCCACCCTTTGGTATCTAGAGGAAATGTTACTGATTTTAACTCGATACACTAAAACCTTTCACTACTATCAACCAACTTGTTTTGCACAAAATTATATCTAGAATATCATTCCAAGATACCTAACTTTCAAAGATTTCGTTTTACATGTAGATAACTTTGATCAAGTTTGAATTTTTTTTTATGATGTGGCGATATGGCAGTGTTTCAAAAATCGGGATTAATCGCCGATGATTAATCGGGAATCGGTACCTCACCTAGTAATTTTTTGGTAATCGGCCAATTAATCGCTAGGCGGTCTAACGGTGGTCAAAATCGGACCTAGGCGGTCTTAATCGGCCAAAAATCAGTGATTCTGGCGAAATTTTGGTAGGGTTTCCACTAGATTCCGGGCGAACTTTAAAAAATCCGGCGAAAAATTGAAAATTCCAGCTTAAACTTGGAAATTCAGGGCAAATATGTGTATTTATATATAAATCTGAACTTTTTTATTAAATTTACATATGAAAATGTGTGTATCTATATATGAAATTGAAAAGTATATATAAAAACTCCAAATCGATTAATCCCGATTACTCCCCGATTAATCCCTAGGCGGTACCCCACCGCCCGACTAGCGCCTAGCGATTTTTACAACCATGTGATACGGTCAAAATGTGGAATCTGTAAACCGACTAACTTGGAAGATTATCTTAATTTTAAGACTTTGATGATTTTCTTTTGGGCAAAACCAAGTAGGTTACCGGTTACCTAAAACATGAATCTAAAGTATCTAACTAAAGCTGGCTACTTTTTTTTTTTATATAAATTTGTCGAAGCTTGGATTCTTGTTTCAGGTGATGGAACCTTACTCAGTGGTGGAAGCAATGCATATGGGCAATTGGGTAGATCAACACAAGATATGGAGTTTCTTCCAGTTGACATAAGTGTCTACCTGTCTCTGTTGCTTCCGGGTTGGGCCATTCTTTAGCAATATGCCGAATCCCATCAGCAGATGGGGGAAGTGGCATTTCGGGCGTCTATTCATGGGGTTGGGGTCAGAATTCTCAGCTCGGGAGGGTGGGTCCCACAAACATCCCATTGCCCGTTGATGGACTATTAGGGGAAAACCCGTTGTCAGTTTCAGGTGGACGTGTGCACTCCATTGCTGTCACGACTGACGGAGAGGTCTTTTCATGGGGGTGTGGTAGAAACGGGCGGCTCGGGCTGGGTAGTTCTGCAGATGAACCTGAACCCATGTTGGTTGAGTTTTCAGAAGGTACTAATGTCTTGCAAGCTGTCTCAGGGTTTGATCATACTCTGGTCCTAACTAGCAACTAAACAGATCTGTGGATATATCTATTGTTTACCCGTGATCAATGATCACATGGAAATCGGATACTGTAACTAATTGAACCCAAATTACCAAAATGAAATGTTGAATTCGACATATGAAACATGTGTTCTAAAAGTATCTTGGTTATCAGTTACTAATTAGATGAATGCTTACAACATCTTGGCATGTGGAGTTCATGAATCTTGATGCCAAAACATCAAAAGTTTTCAGGGCTGTCATCCAATTGCTTCTCATCTTCAATATCCACCTCTAATATCTCCTGCAAAACAGCATTTACGCCATTAGACTATTAGAGAAACCAACCATCGATGATTAACGTTTCTAACGGGAGGTTAACGGGTATCATATTGCAAACTCACAGTGGAATGAACTTACAGGGATCCTTTCCTTCAAATAGTTCCCAAGCCTAGCTAATACCAGAGAGCGTTCATGCCAGAATCGACCCTTGAGTCTAATCTTCACAAATGGTCCATCAACTTCAGCTAACTCTGCAACTCCTGTTTCATAATTCACATTCCTATGCTTTCAGTAACATTATAAAACTATGAATTCAGTAACATTGAAAGCTAGATTACCTGTCATTCCAACTGATGTATCGAATATGTGTGAAAACTGCAGGAAATCAGACCAGTTTAGGGTTTGGGATGTAATCCATATTTCGATATGAAATTTGATCCGTTAGTTGAGACTGAAACTTGCCTTTGATCTAGCATCATCTAACACCAGCTTCACATTGTCTTCGGTTAGGTCAAGTGATGCAGAAACTCTAGTGAATCGACGGATAATCGGTGATCTCGGAACCCTAATTTGCTTTCGCAGCGTAATTGAACGTTTCAGAAATGAAGTTGCTACATTCACGTTCATGGAGATCCGTCCATGGTGGAAACTGAAACATTGCCGCCGTGATATCTGCTGGTGGTGGTGGTTGACGCCGTGAGCAACGTTTGTAGCCATCGTCTCTTTCTATCTCTGCCCAATGTGGTGGTGTAATTCACCAGTTTTGTGGATGTTTTTCGTCCACTCGTTTCTATGACTAGTGGTGTGGGGCATCCTTATCCAGATTGATGATAATTTATCACCGATTCACCCTCCGTAGCCGCCGTGACTCACCGGTGAAGATTGGGGTTAGTACTACGGTGAAAGGTGGAATCAGCGGTTCAGATCACGATGGTGATCGGAACAACCATCGTGCTGCCTTCGCCGACCACCAGCGTTGACCACTTTGTTGGTATAAGATCTTCACCGGAACTAGGTCGCCGGAGCTTATTACGGTGATGGTTGTTGCGTCGGGAAGAAAGACTTGATCGACAGACAATTGAAACCGAAAGTGGTAAATGATAAAAAGTTGTTACTAAATTGTATTAAATTTATTATAAGATTAAATTCAATGGTGTTCATGTGTATATAAGTCTGTAATCAAGCTCAAGGTTAAGTAACTGTTATCATCTCGGTTAATGGTACATCACCGCCAAAATAGATACAATTGTGTCATTCATCGTTGCTATTTTGAGGTTAACCAAACAGGAGAGTAGTTATTACTAAAAAAGTAAAGTAATGGTGGACAATATTCGAACATGATGCAATCAATGAAAATAATTGAACGAACAAACGAGGAAACATATTGCCTTTTATATAGAAAAGCTTGGCAAAACTTTATGTCGTGTCAAATAGTTAACACACATAATAAGCAATCTTGTGTTATATCAAATAAATGACATGTATAACGAGGCAACATTTATGCTCTCATGAATTGGATATGAATCTTATAGAATCTTATAGTGTTACGTAAAACTTGGTACATGAATGGGCTATTACTTTATTGAATAGTGGTACCTATAAAATTTTTACAGTTCCATACAAGTAGTATCGGTGGTGTCTAACAAAATGGAATGGTGCACCAATATAAGATCCCTTTAACGAATATAAAAATAAAATAAACACCAATACAATATATGTTTTACCATTTTGAAATCATTGCCTATAATTTGTCATGAAGTTTCCGCCACCATTGAACGATGTAAGTTGATAATAAGATATCAACGTAAAACGATGTAAAAACTAACGTTCGCGAGACCTCGTGTTGAAAGGGGCGGGGGTGAAAAACCGTGAACAAAGCTAACATCAAAACATTGTTGGGAACCCGCAAAGTAAAGGGGTAAGTGGCGTAAAACATCAAAGAGTTAACGCGAACCTAAGCGTTAAAAGGTCACGTTAATAACATACATAACTTTATATTTTATTTAAAACATTCTAAGATAATTAAAATCATCATAGTATAACCTATACCACCAGCAGAATAATGTTAATTAGGGACATCATTTTTTCCTACCCTCATTTTAACGAAAGCATTGAATGTAACATCACCTAACTTCCATAAACTTTACTTCCACCATTTATGACATATAAAACGACATCCAAATGCAGCACCATAAACCAACAATCACATTCATATTCATATTCATATTCACAATCTCTTCTTCATCTCTTCCTACCCCATTTCACACAAAACCCTGCACTCTTTGTGATTAACTATGGCCGAAAAGCACGAAAAGACCCGCGATGTGGCTACTTTCGGAACCTCTGCAACTGGACCGTCCCGAGAAGACGATGTAAGCTCTGGTATCCGGACCGTGGAGACGCTGCTGAGGCTTTTTCCGGTGGGGCTGTGTGTGGCTGCTTTGGTAGTCATGATTAAAGATTCTGAGACCAATGAATATGGTCATTTATCCTACTCTAACATCACTGCTTTCAGGTAATCAATGAGTTTAATGCATTTGATTTTGATCTGTAGTTCCTTGTTCTTTCAAGATGATCATTGAAAGGTGAAATTTTAAATGACAAAATTCTGCAAAGAAACATATGCGAAGTTAAGTGTTAAAAATAAAATTTGAAAATTCAGATTTTCTAATTTAACATTAACTAAAAAGAAGTCAAGTTGCGTCGTACTCTTAAATGAACACATTAGGGAGACGATAAATGTCCCTTTGAGTGTTTTTTTTTATTAAAACCCTAACAGCAATGGAGGGCGAGTGCAAAATAACCAGCCGTCGGTGCTGCAACTATAGGTGACATTTTTTAGTTAGAAGTCTAAACATTACGTGTTGCGTGGCCAGCCATCTTGCACATATATTTTTTCCAACTGTGTTATCATTTAAAAAGACACGTGTTGACTCCCTAGTGTGCAATATAACTTGCGTTTTTGCACCAGCAATTTCAAGCTCAAGCTTGTTTGAAACTCGACTCTATTTAAGCAGATCTCAAGCTAGCTAGCTTTTTCTTTTACTTGTTTTTTTGGAACGGTTTTATTGGATCCCTAATGGGCCACTGGCCTGCCTGATCATTTTCATTATTCGAGTACGAAACTTTTGGGCACTAGGTTGATATGTTCCTAAACTCTCTGGGACAACCCACATTAAGTGAGAAAACCCTCTGGGACAACCTAAAGCCTGTTTTTTTATATCACATGTAAGACTTGAACTTAATATCTTCTATATTTTTTAAAAATCTTGAGATACCTTACTCCAATCTTATGAACAAAAGATTATTAGTAGCTAGCTAGCTTAGAGCATTCACAATCCGTTCCCCATTTTTATGTAAGTGTGTGCCCTATATTATAAGGGATGGTTGTAAGTAGTTGTGAGCGAAGAAGATGAAGAACTTATGAGGATTGTATATTGTTTTCTTATATTTGAAAAAACACGGTACAACCCCCATAAATTTTTTAATATTTTTTAAATTGGTTGTGAGTTGATGAAAAAAAAAAGTAATGATAATGATATGAAAAAATATTATTTAATTAGAAAGAAGAGAGAAAAAATAATGATTTTTAATGTAATTATAAGGATATTGACGAAGGATGGATTGTGAATGCTCTTACGAATGACTTCACTCATTACACCCTAAATTTGGCATGTTTACTTTCATTTTGGATAGCTTTTTAATTGGAAAGTTTTATCCGTCTAATTCTGTAAATATAAAATATATTTTACTATATTTTGTTGTAAGTAAACTGTAAACAACTTGAAATTATGGGTTATTATATACAGGTTCTTGGTGCATGCAAATGGGATATTGGCTGGCTATTCGCTACTGTCAGCTGCGTTCACAGCGGTAGCTCGCCCTATGACCATGCCTCGAGCCTGGACCTTCTTTCTCCTAGACCAGGTCATTTTAATCTACTTTAAACGTAACCACCTAACACCAAAACGTACATGATACGAACTTAACATGACATTTAGGGTTAGGTTTATAGGTTTTGGGGAGCTTCGGTTCAAGCTCATGAATATGTTTAGCTAAATTGATCATGTCCAGTGTCAGGTTCAAAAGTGTGACCCAAGCAACCAACAAAATTCATTTAAGGTTTGAATACATGTGTCTAATAGATTTAGGTATTTAGGCGTCATACACACATTTGCAATTTTCGGTTGCATAAGATAATTAACATGAAAATCTCATATAAAGTGAGTATTGTTCAGGTGAACCAACAAAATTCATTTAAGGTTTGAATACATGCGTTTAATAGATTTTTAAGTTCATATCACGTCCAGGTTGGTGTTAAATTTTTTTAGAGTATCAGGTTTAACCTACCAACACGATCCATTTAACACTCTTTACCTCTAAACTAATTGTCATTAAGACCTTTAATTACTTTACTAATTAAAGATGATTATTTCAATATTAGCCTAACAAAGCATACAGGACCTGACCCATTATGTTGTTATAGGTTTCAACATACTTGATATTGGCAGCGGGTGCTGTGGCGACAGAGGTGGTATTTTTGACATACAAAGGTGACGTGGTAGTGACTTGGAGCGAAGCCTGTGGGACCTACGGCCACTTTTGTAGACAAGCAACAACATCAATCATCATCACTTTTCTGGTGGTGATGTGCTACATTTTGCTATCGTTAATCTCATCGTATAGGCTCTTCAGCAAGTATGATGCACCTGTTGGGTATCGTAACAAAGGAATCGAGATCGTTGACTTCGGGAATCAAGAGAGTTGACTCTTTGAAAACCATGTACTTGTTTGGTTCCCATGAAGAATAGGAATAAGACCAGTGAAGATAAGTAATGCCTGATAATGAATGTTCTTCATGCTTTCTTCTTGTTTTATACCATATGACTTTATACATTTAAAGAAATCTTATACTTTCATATAAAAAGATGAGACGAGGATGTGTTTTACTATCATAGACAGGTGTGGTGCATATGCACTTGTGCCCTTCGATTCTCTATGACAAGCTACGAGGAATCTCAAATCTTGATCGGGTTTTGACTCGATCGCGTTTGATCATCACAACCTCAGTTGAATAATATGTATAATCAAAGTGTTTAACCGAAAAAAATTAAAGGTATAAACAAGTCAGTATCGGCTGGAAAAAAGCTCGAATTGAGGCTAGCTTAAACAAGTTTAAGCATGAGTTCGTGTTTATATCAAGGCTCGTTTGCTTAAACGAACTCGAGCCGGTTTGCGAGCCTAAATCAGTTTTTGGTTTATATAATTTTTATTTAGATATTAAACAAACAAGGTTAGGATTATTTGACAACCTATAAATATTTTCAAAACTACAAGAGCTTCTATCAACACACAACTTTTTTTTATGTTTTATATAAATGATTAAAATAAAATGTTTAATCGTCAATCTTGAAGTTTTAAAAGGAAAAAATGATACGAATATTAATCTACACATGTGCAAGTCATACGTAGATTATACTATCAATACATATGTAGCTAAACATATAGAAAATAATTTAAAAACATATGTAAATATTAGTTTGATAAGTTTTCATGTTATTTTGATGCTCTTTAATGTATATAAACATGAACAACTGTGTATACAAAGTATAAAATTTAAAAAAAAACTATTGATTTTAGTTCTCGTAATTTTTAAGATACTTGGAAGTTTTCAAATTATTCTAACCTTAAACATATATGTATATAAATAATACTAGTATATATTAAAGAGTAAATTACATGGGTTGTTCTCCCTATGGTCTAGTCAAAATTTTAAATTTAGTCCATAAAGTTTAAACTTTATGCATATAGTCTTTAGTGTTTTATTTCTCTTTCTTTCATGATCCTTAAATCGGTTAAATAATAATTAATGGCGTCAAAGTTGTCAAAATTACCATTTTACCCAACATCTATGCGCGCTGTAGTTTTGTTATTCAAAGTTTTATATTTTAGTTTTATTTTATTATTTCATTATTATTATGCATATTACTTAAAAATGTACATTTTAAATAAACAAAAAAAACTTTTTACAAAACGTATTTGTAACAATGTATGGTTTTAAACCCCCTTTCTTAAATCGTTTAAGTTTTTTAAACGTTTTTCTCAAAAACCATGCATGTACTTTTTTTAAACCCTTATGCTTCTTAAAAGTCTATTAAAACTATTTGACTTTTTAAATCTTGCTTTCAAAATCATTCCCAATGTTTTGTTTTTCAATTTTTACACGTCTTATGTAAATCCATTACCTTTGAACGTTTATCTTTTAAATCAGTTGTTCTTAAACATTTTTAAACCCTTCTTTTCCCCAAGTCTTACCTAGTTCACCACCTTAAAAAACAAAGCCTCAGCTGCAGGCATGTTCGGGGAGGAACCTTATTTCTTTTTAAATGATTTTGAAATCTTGTAAAACATCCTTTTTAAAACCGTGTTTTTTAAACGTCTTTCTTATAACGTTTGATTTAAAAATCTGTTTAAAACTGATTGATTTTTAAAACTTTGAGTTTTAAAACCATTCGATGTTTTAGATCGTTTGGTTATAAGAAATCGTTTAAAAAATCAAACATTTTAAGAAAGAGTTTAAAAAACACATGATTTTAAAAAAAATGTTTCAAAAAACCAGAAGATTTTAAAACCATATAAATATGTGTTAAAAAACGTATGGTTATAAACTAATATGTTTAAAAGCAAACAGTTTGAAAAACGAATGGTTTTTAGAAAAATATTTTTACAACCAAAGGGTTTAAAAAAAACTTTATAAAATATACGATTTTAAAAGCAACATTAAAAAATCGAACATTGTAATAAAGATGTTTATAAAAGCGGATAGTTTAAAAAAAAGATGTAAAAAAAGTAACCGTTTAGAAAAGACTGTTAAAACCAAACATTTTCAAAAATACGTATTACAAAAACATTTTTATCTGAATTTTAAATGTATTTTATAGAATAATAAGGATATTTATAAAGAAATAATAAAAAACATCATATAAATGTTAATTAAATATATTATATATATTAAAAAAGTTATTAGATGGATGGTCCTTGGGTAAATTTATCATTAAGACAATTTTAACGGATTCAATTGTTAACTAACAGATTTAGAGACTATGGATGAAAGAGAAATAAAATATTAGGAACTATATTTGAAAATTTTAAAATTAATGACCAAATCCAAAATTTTAAACAGATCACAAGGATTATCCGTGTAATATACTCTAAATTAAACAATGATTAAAATAACTAGATAATTATATATTAAAAGTATGATTATAAATAAATATAGAAGTAATCATAAAAAATTAATAATAAACAAACCGAGCCCGAACCAAACTTGAGCTTGAAAATTTTCTGACGAGCAAAGCTCGAGCTTTAGAAATAAACTACAAATGAGCTGAGCTCAAGCTCGAGCTTTTTAAAGTCAAAATGAGCCGGACTCTTGACTAAGCGAGTTCAGACCCTAAAAAGCAGCACAAAAGAATAATGCACACAATAGATACAACTTGTGTTTTATGATGCAGGTATTCAACAAGGAAAAGAGGAACTTACAGTGATATCTTGGAAAGTTGGAATCACCACATCCACTGAAGCAGTGAGATGACTATATGTATTTGATACATATAGTCGATGACTATGTGTATTTGATACACATCATGTACCTATAAAAATAACTTTAAAATCTTCCAACAAAACTTCAGGGATTTCAAGAAAGAACATGTTTAATAGATTATGAGATTTTCAAATTTCAACACCAGTAGAATCACAAAAGTTATGATGTGGTGAAGCAAATCAGCTCGACAATAACACTACAAGAAGAATAATTCTATAATACAAGTAAGGCCATAATAAACAGATAGTGGGTCCAAAAACACACAAACACAACAATAACAACCTTCAGCAAGGGTTCAGGACACTCATGTCAAGTCAAGCATAATAAGAGGTGGTTACCAAAAACACACAGCGAAAAAAATAATAATGCACAAAACAGATACGACATGAGCAACATGATCTGAGTATTCAAGAGGAAAAAGACCTTATAGTGACATCTTTTTCAAGGTCTAAAGTGTAATAAAAAAATTGGGGTCTAAGGCAAAACAAAAGGCTCAGTAGCAAAATATGCATGAAATCAGTAAAAACATCAAGGATAACAACAGTAGAAACGTATATCAGAAAGAACTTGCATAAGATCATAAGTTGTATCCGTTTAGGCATCAACAGTCAAATTGACAAAGTCAACAGACACAAGATAAGTGTCAAAACTCAAGAACATCTGCCAACAGAAAATGCTGACCAAATAATCATGAGCACTAGATGTAGGATCAGCAACAGAATGGCATACAGAATACCATCAAAAACTACAATCTTTGAAAGCAAATCAACAGCAGTAATCACAAGGTCAACAGCATCAAAAATCAAATTGCCATAAGGTCTCAAACTTCCCAACTTAAATTACTAGTAACATGAGCAACAGAGAAAAAATCATCAAATAAATCAGCTCAAAAAGATATCACAAACTTCCATAGAACAAAAGGAACTGATGTGCTAATGAAACGGAGAAGAAAAAAGAACTCAAAGTGATAAGCCTTTTATAAAGTCAAACGCACCAAATTGGATACCGAATTGCCTAAATCATCAGAACAAACTAATTTTTTTTAAAAACATCATGAGTCACACATCCGTTAAATCATCAGAACAAGAGGACTAGATGGACATGGCTGTAGCAGAGGTTGCAAGTGTGGAGCACAAAAGAAATTATCTACACTACTTATAATCCAATATTTATAGCTCAAGGTTGTATCACACGCTTGCAGTCCTCCCAGCAATGCCAAGTTACGGAGAATCTCAAATGTTGATGCGATTTTAACTTTGTAGCATTCAATAATCACAGCCTTGGTTGAATAATATGTACTTGATACAGATTATAAAGAATCTTAACAACAGTAGCGGAAGCAAGTCAGTCCAACATTTAGAGTACGCTAAGTACAAGTTAATAATATTAGTAATTCATTATAAACACGCAGACATGTCAATGAACACCACATTAAAGTCATGATCATGGACAGGTTTCAAGACACTCAATGGTATCAAGTCAAGCATAATCAATGATTTAACCAAAATTACAGCAGAAAAAAATGCACACAATTGATAAAACATGAGTAATATGATGCTAGTATTTAAGAGCGAAAAGAAGACCTTATAATGATCTTGGATGACATGACACATCAGAACATTCATCCATGGTGCAGTGATTTTAGATTGCTGATAGAAAAATCACCAAACAAACGCAGCAGGTACAGAGTTCATGTGCAAGTCGCGTTACCAAGAGAATTTCTAATAACAGGATATGATCCAATCTTTGGTTTGAGAGACAAAACAACACCCTTTTATTAGCATGGTCAAATGGACATAATATGAACAATACATCTCGACATACCAATAGGAAAAATGCATCAAATCAAGTTCGAAACACAATGAATAGAAAAAACTAACTTTTTTGAAAAGATGAGATGCATATATGATTTACCATCACAGAATCCCCCTTCAGAAAAAGGAGGATCAAGCCGACATGAATGAAACAGGGGATGCAAGTGCGGAGCCCAGGAAACCGATGTTTAGATAGCTTATACTCCAACATCTATTTCTCAGGGTTGTATCTAGCAATTGCTGTCCTCCGACTCTGCGATGCCAAGTTATGAAGAATCACAAGTTTTTAAACGACTTTAACTTGATCGTGTTCAGTAATCAAAGCCTTAGTTGAATAGTATGTGCTTGAAACAAACTACAAGGTAGAATAACAACAGTTGATTAACACAAGTACAGTTTAATAGTACAAATAAAATCTTCAAAAAAACACATAAACACCACAATAAAGCCTTTGATGATGGGCAGGGTTCAAGACACTCAACGGTACCAAGTCAAGTATAATCCAAGGGTTTAACCAAAAACACAGCAGAAGAAAAGATGCACACGATTGATACAATATGAGCAAGCAATATGATGTGAGCATTCAAGAAGGGAAAGAAGACCTTACAGTGATATCTTGGACGACATAACATATTAGAGCATACATCCATACTGCACCAATTTCCAATTGCTGATAAAAATATCACCAAACAGACAACTGAAGCAGGAACAGAAACAATGCATGTGCAAGTCCATTTACAAAGAGATATATAATATGAACAATACACCAACTCATCAAGACATACCAACAGGAAAAATGTATAAACTTCAAGACATACCAACAGGAAAAATGTATAAACTTCAAGTTCAGAGCACAATGAATTAAAAAAACTAAACTTTTTAAAATAAGATGAGACACGAATATGTTTTACCATCAAAGAATCAAGAGGATTATACCAACATGGCTGCTATAGACGTTGCATGTGTGGTGGCCAAAATAATAAATTTAGATCACTTATAATCCAAAAATTATTTCTCACGGCTGTATCTCCCACTTGCCTTCCTCGAATCCTACCATGCCAAGTTACGAAGAGTCCCGAATCTTGATCCGATATTAACTTTGATGGTATTCAATCATCACAGCCTTAGCTGAAGAATATGAATTTGATATTTTGTAACAGATTAAAAAGTAGAATAACAACAGGAGCAAAAGCCAATCAACCCAACAATCAGAGTACGAGAAGTACAGTTCAATAATACAAGTAAAGTGATAATAATATGTATTTCATATTTTGATGCAGATTGCAAAGTAGAATAGCAACAGTAGCAAAAGCTAATCAACCCAACAATCAGAGTACGAGAAGTACAGTTCAATAATACAAGTAAAGTGATAATAATATGTATTTTATATTCTGATACAAATTGCAAAGTAGAATACAACAATAGTAAAAGCTAATCAACCCAACAATAAGAGTATGAGAAGTACAGTTCAATAATACAAGTAAAGTGACAATAATATGTATTTTATATTTTGATACATATTGCAAAGTAGAATAACAACAACAGTAAAAGCTAATCAACCCAATAATAAGAGTATGAGAAGTACAGTTCAATAATACTAGTAAAGTGATATTAAATAGACACACTTGTCAAAAAACACAAAAACACCATAACAAAGCCTTGATCATGGACACAAGACACTCAATGGTACGTAAAGTACAATCTAGGGTTTAAGCAAAAACACACAGATGAAGAACATAATGCACACAATTGATAAAATATGTGCAATATGATGCAAGTATCTAAGAGGAAAAAGAAGACCTCACAGTGATATTTTGAATGACATAACACATAAGAACTTCTCAAACTGTTATATCATCAGAGCAAGTACCATTTGACATAACAAAAGTACAAAACACTTACACATAGAACAAACTAAAGTATAAGGCTGTAAAAAAACAAGTAAAGACCACAAGAACAGCCTTGATCAGAAACAGGGTTCAGGACTCGGTGGTGTCAAGTCAAGTATAATCAAGTTATTTAGGCAAAGACACAGCGAAAAAAAACAGCACAAAACAGATACAACATCAGCAGTATGATGACACTGTTCAGACCTAGAGCCATCCAAAGACATTTGTAGGCAGCTATGCCTTCCAGAAACAAGCGTAAAGTATATTTAAAAAAAAGACAAGAAGCAGATCATTTTTATCAGAACAAGAGTATTAGACCGACATGGCTGCAAAAAAGGTTGCAAGTGTGAATACTAGAAAGAGATTAATATTCAGATCACTTATAATCCAAAATTTATTTCTCACCTTGTATCTCGCACATGCCTTCCTACTAGTCTGCCATGCCAAGTTATGGAGAATCTAAACAAGAGGATTAGACCAACATGGCTGCAAAAGAGGTTGCAAGTGTGGATCCCAAAAATAATTAATATTCAGATCACTTAAAATCCAAAAATTAATTCTCACCTTTGTATCACTATCTTGCAATTCTGTTTTACCATCTCAGACTTAGGTTATACCGTGGGAACAAGAGGATTAGACCGGCATGGCTGCAAAAGAGGTTGCAAGTGTGGATCCCAAAAGACGTAAATATTTTGATCACTTATAATCTAAAATTTAGTTCTCACCTCACACTTGCCGTCCTATTCTGCCATGCCAAGTTAAGGAGAATCTAAGTCTAAACTATATATAAAAAAAGAAAGATAAAATGCATATCTCATCACAGACTTAGGTTATACCGTCCAAACAAGAGGATTATACCGACATGGTGCAAAAGAGGTTGCAAGTGTGGATCAGGAGGCCAAGAGAAAATAATTTTTAGATCACTTATAATCCAGAATTTAGTTCTCACCTTCGTGTCTCGCACTTGCCAATTGCCATCCTACAATTCTGCCAGGCCAAGTTACCAAGAATCTAAAATCTTAATTTGATTTTAACTTTCATCATGTTCAATCAAAACAGTCTGAGTTAAATAATATGTATTTGAGTATTTGACACTAATCATGTACTCAGTAAAAAAAATTAAAAATTCCAACAAAATTTTAGGGATTCCAAAACATACATGTTTAATAAATGATAGATTTTCAACCAGATTACATCACCCGCAAGTAGAATAACAACAGTAGCTGAAGCAAACAAGCCCGGCAACTAAAGTACCACAAGAACAATTTAATAAAACTAGAATTCATAATAAACTAGCAGACGTGTCAAAAAACACATAAAAAACACAATAACAGCCTTGATCAGGAACAAGGTTCAGGACACTCCATGGTGTCAAGTCAAGTATAATCAAGGTGTATAGGCAAAGACTGATGGCGGATAAAAAATAACACACAACAGATACGACATGAGCAGTATGATGCAACTGTCCAGGCCTTTACAGCCATCCAAACACGTTTCTAGGCAGCTCCTTCTTCCAGAAAACAAACTATATATGAAAAAAAGATGAGACACAGATCTGTTTTACTATCAGAGACTCAGGTTATACCATCAAAACAAGAGGATTAGACCAACATGGCTGCAAAAGTGGTTGCAAGTGTGTATCCCAAAATTAAATTCATGATCAGTTGAAACCTTAAATTTAGTTCTCATCTCGCACTTGCCGTCCTACGATTCTGCCATGCCATGTTACGGGAATATAAGTAAAAACTATATATTAAGAAAAGGAAAGAAAGATAAGACGCATATCGGATCAGAGGCTCAAGTTACACCGTCAGAACAAGAGGATTAGAACGACATGGTTGCAAAAAAGGTTGCTAGTGTGGATCACAAGAGAAAGTAATTTTTAGATCACTTATAATCCAAAATTTAATTCTCATCATTGTATCTCGCACTTTCCGTCCTACAATTCTGCCATGCCGATTTACAGAGAATCTAAGTGTAAACTGTATATTAAAAATAAAAAAGAAATATGAGACGCAGATCTCATCAGAAACTCGGTTTATACCATCAGAACAAGAGGATATATGCTCACAACAGATACAACATAAGCAGTATGCTACAACTGTTCGGGCCTTTAGAGCCATCCAAACACATTTCTAGGCAGCTCCTTTTTCCAGAAAACAAATCTAATAAATAATAATAAATCCGGACACTTGTCACCATTTTAGGTTATCTTATAATTGGTTTTCCCGACTCTTTCTCCTCTAATTATGAATATTATAATAGCTATTATTAATTAATAACCATCCATAATTAAAATTTCAAATATGTTAACTTCAAATTTTCAAATATGTGTAAACATGGGTTTATTCAATCCGTATAATACATAATATTTAAGACATAACTTTTTTTATTATTAACCATATAACAATAAAAATTTTTTGACCCATGTATTACATGGATTCTAACCTAGTGTAAACTATATATGAAAAAAAAGATGAGATACATACCGTTAGAACAAGAGGATTAGACCAACATGTTGTAAAAGAAGTTGCAAGTGTGTATCCCAAAAGAAATTAATTCTGAGACCACTCGTAATCCAAAAATTTAGTTCTCACTCGCACTTGACATCCTATGATTCTGCCATGCCAAGTTACGGAGAATCTGATTGTAAAGAATCTAATTGTAAACTATCTTTTAGAGAGAAAAAAACAAAGAAAGAAACATGAGACGCATATCGGATTAGAGACTCAAGTTATACAATGATTAGACCGACATGGTTGCAGAAGAGGTTGCATGTGTGGATCACAGGAGAAATAAAATTTTAGATCACTTCTAATTTAAAATTTATTTCTCACTGTTGTATCTCGCACTTGCCATCCTACGATTCTGCCATGCCAAATTACGGAGAATCTAATTGTAAACTATATTTTAGAGCGAAAAAAAACAAAGAAAGAAAGATGAGACGTGTATCGGATTAGAGACTCAAGTTATACAGTGATTAGACCGACATGGTTGCAGAAGAGGTTGCAAGTGTGGATCATAGGTGAAATAACATTTTAGATCACTTACAATTTAAAATTTAATTCTCACTGTTGTATCTCGCACTTGCCGTCCTACGATTCTGCCATGCCAAGTTACAGAGAACTTAAGGGTAAACTGTATATATAAAAAAAATATGAGATGCAGATCTCATCAGAAACTCAGGTTATACCATCAAAACAAGAGGATTAGACCGACATGGCTACAAAAATGGTTGCAAGTGTCAAGTGTGCATCCCATGAGAAATTAATATTTAGATCACTTATAATCCAAAAATTTTCTCACTGTTGTACGTTGCACTTGCCTTCCTACAATTCTTCCATGCCAAGTTACGGAGAATCTATGTGTAAACTATATATTGAAAAGGGAAATACGAGATGCATATCTCATCAAAAACTCAATTTATACTGGCAGAACAAGAAGGTTACACTGAAATGGCTGCAAAAGAGGTTGCAAGTGTGGATCACAGGAGAAATAACATTTTAGATCACTTACAATCTAAAATTTAATTCTCACTGTTGTATCTCGCACTTGCCGTCCTACGATTCTGCCATGCCAAGTTACAGAGAATCTAAGGGTAAACTGTATACATAAGAAAAAAATATGAGATGCAGATCTCATCAGAAACCCAGGTTATACCGTCAAAAGAAGAGGATTAGACCGACATGGCTACAAAAATGGTTGCAAGTGTCAGTGTGCATCCCGTGAGAAATTAATATTTAGATCACTTATAATCCAAAATTTAATTCTCAATGTTGCACCTTGCACTTGCCTTCCTACAATTCTTCCATGCCAAGTTACAGAGGATCTATGTGTAAACTTTATATAGAAAAGGGAAATACGAGATGCATATCTCATCAAAAACTCGATTTATACTGGCAGAACAAGAAGATTACACTGAAATGGCTGCAAAAGTGGTTGCAAGTGTGGATTACAAGAGATACTGATTTTTAGATCACTTATATCCAAAACTTAATCCTCATCGTTGTATCTTGCACTTGCCGTCCTACGATTCTGCCATGCCAAGTTATGGAGAATCTAAAATCTTAATCTGATGTTAACTTTGATCATGTTCAATCATCACAGCCTGAGTTGAACAATATGTATTTGATATATATCATGTACTCATAAAAAAATTAAACATCCGACAAATGTTAGGGATCTCAAAACAAACATGTTTTATAGATGATAGATGTTCAACCAGTAGCTGAAGAAATTGAGCCAGACAACTAGAGTAGCAAAAGAACAATTTAATAATGCTAGTAAACTCATCATAAACAAACACAAATGTCAAAAAAAGCATTAACACCACAATAACAGCCTTGATCAGGGAACACTCTCAAAGGTGTGAGAACAAGTATAATCCAAGGTTTAACCAGAAACACACAATGGAAAATTATAATGCACATAATATATACAACATGACAAATCTTATGCAAGTATTCAAGAGGGAAAAGAAGACCTAACAGTGATCTTTGAAGACGCAACAAATCAGACTTTCATCCACCGTGCAACAACATAGAATTGCTTATAAAAAGCACCAAACGGGCACACAATTGAAGAGGAACAGAAACAGTTTATGTGCAAGTCTAGTTATACAGAGAATTTCTAATAACATATTAACACTAACATGGTCAACGGAAGATAATATGAACAATACATCTCAACATACCAACATGAAAAATGCATTAAGTTCAAGATCAGAGTACAATGTGTAAAATAACTAATTTTCATAAACAACATGAGACGCGGATCTATTTTATCATGAGAACAAGAGGATTAAACCGACATGGCTGCAACAAAGGTTGCAAGTGTGGAGCCCAAAAGAAATTAACGTTTAGATTACTTATATCCAAAAATTATTTCTCAAGGTTTATCTCACACTTGCCATCCTCCGATTCTGCCAAGCCAGGTTACGGAGAATCTTAACTCTTGATCTGATTTTAACTTCGATCGTGTTCAATAATCATAGCCTCAATTGAATAGTATGTATTTCATTCATGTCATGTACTTGAAAAATATTAATATCCAACAATTTTTTTGGGAACTTACAGTGATATCTTGGAAGACATAACAGACCAGAAAATTCATCCACGGTGCAGCAATTTTTAATTGTTGATGTAGAAATCACCAAACAGACACACAACTGATGCAGGTACAAAAACAGTTGATGGGACCCGATCTTTGTTTATGGGACCAAACAATACCTTTCCATTAGCAGGTAGAACCAAGCCATCAAACTCAACTCATCAAATCACCGACCATTAAGCCAAAAACCCAGCTCTCGACTAACAAACTGATATTCTTGGTTTTAAAAAGCGAGAAGCGCACCGAGGCGACAAGGTCTAAAACCGAAGCGCAAAAGCGGAGGCTTTTCGTACGCGAAGCGCTAAGTGTTTATATAATTTTTTTAATATAATCCTATAGGTTTTTAGCATCCCCACCCAAAATATAGCTATAAATAATGTTTATATATGCTTTAATGTATAAATTACATGTACGTATAACTTCTTTAGCAACATTTATGGCGCTTTGAAGCAAAATAACACCCCGTGTACAAGAAGCGCGCGCCTCAGAGGGATTTTCCCCCAAAAAATCGCGCTTTTCTTGTTCTTCTTGTACAGCATGCGCCTTGTGTTACAAAAAGCCCCAACCCTCGCCTCAAGAGTCGTCTTGTGCCTAGGCGCGCCTCAGGCGTGCTTTTTAAAACCAAGCTGATATTAAGAGCACAGTGACCAAAACAAAGGAAATAAACAGTTACAAAGCGACTATTAGGGCGGAATTGATTAACCAAAACAACCGGTGACAGCCTCAACAGTCAACTAATAAGTCGATATCAAGAAACACCTAGCAGTACACAATCAAAGAAATTTTCCCTCTTTTTTCCAAAAACCACGAAAGAACGCTAAACAGGTTTGGATTATTTTGGGAAACAAGTTAAAAAAATTTAGGGTGAAATTGTTTGAAATCAGTTAACATACTTGGATAATGTCAATATCTCAAAAATATAAATGAGCCCAACAACTAGAATACCATAAGAACAATATAATACTACTAGTAAACTCATAACATACAAACACACCTGTCGAATACACACAAACACCACAATAACAGCCTGACAAGAGAACCTCTCATAGGTGTGAGGTCAAGAATACTCCAAGGTTTAACCAAAAACACACAACAGGAAACATATAACGCACGTAATAGATACAACATGAGCAATAATATACAATATTCAACAGTTCAGAACTTTCATCCAGCATCTAGAGATTTTGAATTGCTAATAGAAAAATCACCAAACCGACGCACAATTGAAGTGAGCGAGAAGAACAGTTTAATAAAACTAGCAAGCAAACTCAAAAACAAATAAACATGTCAAAAAAAACACAAACACACCAATAACAACCTTGATCACAAAACATTAGCTATTTCAATATGATGCACCGAAGGAAATAAACAGTTACCAAGCGACTAATAGTTTGCAATTGTTGAACCCTAACAACCGGAGATAGCCTCAACAGTCGACTAATAAGTCGATATCAAGAAGCACAAAAGCGATTCACAATCAGAGTATTTACCCCTCTTTATTCCCAAAAACAACGAAGAAACCCTAAAAAAAAGTTGGTGCAAATTGTTTGAAATCATTTAGCATACTGCGATGATAATATAATGTCTCAAAAATATATTTGCAAGAGATATATGAATCGAGAAACAAACGCGATTAACACAATGTAAATCACCGCAATGCAGATCATTATAATAACCAGAGAAATTGCAAACCCTTAAGTGAACAAGACTCCACATGAGGATCTGGATGAATACTTGTAGATATCATTATGATTTGATTTAATGACGAAATCTTTTTATGAAAAGAAATGATTTATGTTAACGGTCTTATTCTAATTTAGTGATAAAATCTTTTAACGAATGGGTTGATTTGAATTAAGGGTCTCATTCTCATATTGCATATTTACCTCTTACAATTTTTACAATTTTGTTAAAATTATGAATTTTGTTTTAAATTTTTAGAAGTTACACTTCTCTGTCTCAACTCTATCTTGTTTGTAACGATTAGGTGTTAAAAGTGTTATCAATAATCTATTGGTATTACTAACTGTTAACCATTAATTTGATGTTAAGAAAAATGTTGTTAAAAGTGTTGTTAAAGTGATTTAAAATATTTATTTTAGAGTAGGTGTTATTTATTGTAATTTTGGTATTATCTATGTTGGTGGTTTTGTTAGTCTAACATCTTGCTAGCGCAATTGTTCTTGTAATAAAATTGATTTTTGCTATTCAAAAAAATATATTTATTTTTAAAGTATGCAAATCAGGTTTTTTATTCTTATTTTATATTACATTAAAAATAATTATTTTTTCTTTTATTTTCCATTAAATAATTTATTATTACCTTTTTTTATTTCTGCTACTCACAACCATTTTTAAAAATATTTAAAAATTTATAGAGAGGTGAACAGTATTTTCTTTAAATATACAAATGAACAGTGATATATTTAATCTCCTCCAATCATAATTATTCCCTTTAATATAGTGTATACACACATAATAATATAGAGAACCTACTCTGAATGCTCTTATTAGAGGCAAACATATGAGAAAAATAGAAGCTAATGAGCAACTATTTGCAATTTGTAACAACAATTAAATATGATTGTACTGTTTCACTTGACAGATTCTCATATTCAAATCTTAAACAATAGCTACCTTTAAACACGCCACCAAGGAACCTTTATTGCGTTATCTCGAATTGACATTGATCTGCAATGGAGGTGAAGATGATTAAATGAAATTGAAGATTCTAGATTCCGCAGGAGATAGCCAGGAATGGGTGATACCAGGAGGAGGAAGAAAAAAGAAGGGGTAGGTTTGGGTTATTCATACATATGGGACTCACAATTCTGTTTTTAACTTTTGAAATAGTATTGGTGTTATGATTGATTCATAAAAGCTTAACAAATTTTAATGTCGATTAGCCCAAAAACTAAAACAGTTATGGGTCAACAAACAATGTTGACCAAACCCATAGTGTAAGAAATCTTAGGACCAAAACCGTAACAGGAGCATACCACATGAAACATCCATACAATTATTCTAACAGTAACTAATTTAGGTACTTTGTTACGGATTAATGTATTTGACAAAACTCGTGTCCCCAACTCCCCATACCGGCTCCTGTGTCCCTACTAACGGTTCATCAAGGTCAACATAATTCCATACATGCAGCTTGATCCACAAGAAACTACAGAGTAAAAGTCTATGTGAATCTTGAACAGCAAGTTACCAACCATCAATGTAGCATCTTAAGGTATGCATTTCAGATCAGATAAACCTCAAACTTGACTGTAAACAACGTTCAGTCAGTCAATGAACGACTCCAATTCTAATCTTGCAACATCATCATCCTATAACATAAAACGAAGTCTACTTTATATTTCTACAAATCACAAAAATCTCTTCATCATAGATTCGAATGGATCATTAAAAGAAGAAACAAAGATGAAATTTTCAAACAACAATATAGAACATCAAAAGGTGCATTCATAATTATGAGGGTTTTGATAAATACTAGAACTAGAATGGTTAACTCTGTCAAATGCTCCCCTTCTAAAGAGTTGTTGAGTTGTCCTTGTAGCAGCTACATGAGACTGCATTCAAAAGCAAATGGGTGTTTATGACAGGTAGATGGGTCATTTAGGACTATGTTTTATCTTCAACGGGTCAAACAGGTTAACGATCAAACATGTATATCATTACTCATAAAAATAATAGAAAAAAGAATTAAGGTCAACTGAACTTTTGACCCGTACCATAAAATGACCTCTTTTGAATAAGCAAATTGTAGGGAAAGTTGATGAAAAATTACCAGCGGATAATTATTTTCAGTTTTGGCCACGGCTTCGGTTGAAGGAATGGCGTGCCATGAGTTTTTTGCCAGAACCTTGATGCTCATCCTGCAAAACATGTTATCAATAAGACATACTTTTTCATTTATCATATGGATTATGAAAATCACAATATTGAATTATCTTCTTTTTGAGAAATTCGAGTTTAATACCATAATTACAAAAAAAAAAAAAAAAAAAAAAAAAAAAAAAAAAAAAAATCATTGTATACACTTGAGTTTATAGATACAAGAATACTCCATTTCATTTTCATCATCATTTTAGTTAAACTAAGTGATAGATAAATGGTTGATGTACCTTGTACAGAGATGCAGCTGATTCAGATTCAACATTTTGATTTTGTTCAGGCCCTTGAAAGCCATCTAAAGCATCTAAAGTTAACTGCCATCCACAAAGAGCTAAAGCACTGGAACTTGAACTAGCACCATTGTTACTGTTAATAACCCCAGCTGCAGCAACATTGCCATTAACCCAAGGGCAGAAAAAATTATGATGCTTTATTGGATCAAACTCAACAGGTTCTTCAAATTTGCTTTCTCCATTTGGAGGCCCTAAACAAAATAAAATAAAAACACACATAATTTAGCAGCATGGAACATGATAGAATCTGTTTATTTGAATAACCAGCTTTTAGTGTTTGGATAAAGAGATTCTGCTTCTGTTTATCTATTTATTAAGGGGTAAAATAGTCGGTTTTATAAAAGCTGAAACAAAACTAATGGTATAAACTAAAATTGTTCTTTTAATCTGAATTGAGAAATTTTTACTTAATCTTACAATACATATCTTATTTTTTTCCATCATTACTGGCCGTCTTATGTATTAATTTATTCAAAGGGATTCTGTATGTAAAGTCCACCAAAGTAAATGCCCATTTGATAATGTGTCAACAAGTTACAGATATAAATTTCTGTTTTATCAAAAAAGTTTAAGGGTATTTTCATTGTCTGGAGGTTGGAATTGGTTAAAATGAAACTAGATGCATACTTGGGAGGCCTTAAAGAAAATAGTTGAATACTCTGTGGTGTTCACATATATTATCCTCTTTTCTAAAAAATTATTATTTAACAAACACTCAAACAGCTGGTTATCTAATTTCCTTAATAATCAAGGTAATTTACATACCTAATTCATTACCAGGCGGAAAACTTGGGTACCCACATTCTTCATTGGGAGATGACTTGCGGTCCTGCATCACTTCATCTTTTGATACTTCAAGGCCTGAATATACAACTGCATTGCAAGAAAGAGAAGGGTGCGAGTTTTGTTCATGTGGTAAAAGATTCAAATCACTAGTCTTCTCACCGCTCTCAACAGATTCACCTTTGACCGAACCAACGACCTTAGACCCACTATCCCCCCTTCCAGAATATTCTTGTTGCATTTCTTCAGGAACAAATTCACCGGTTTGACCTTGATTCTCAGTCACACCAATAACCGGTTCCATGTCACCAACAACACTTTCTGTCCTATGAATCAAACCATGAATTTCGGCTTCATGACTTGCACCCATTCCAACACTACCACCACTAACCGCCAAGCTAGGACCGTCCCTCCTGTAAGCAGTGGCAGTTTCGGTATTCAGTACTTCTTCATCATTGGTGCTGCTAACACCTACTTCACTGGTGACCCAACCCATTGGAGGGCATGTGCTTTGTTGAGCCTGGATACTATGGTTCATGTCTGAAGTTTCATTAGGGTCAGGGTTGATCCCTGACGTGGAGGGGTAGTTAACCTCATCGATAAAACCTGGATGATTCTCAACGCTTTCCATAGAATCATTATCTTCACTGTGATAAATTGTATCCATTGCAATAACAGAAGAAGCCCGTGCTGCAAGTTCATGGCCTTGGCTTGATGGGCCAGCCTGGCCAATATCAAAATACAAAGTTTGACTAGGACCCGCACCAGATGATGACTCACAAGCCCGTTTAAATGGACCCGTGGACGTCTTACTGTCATTAATTTCATCACCATCACGGTCAATGACAACACCCTCAACACTATCCGCTTGGTGAATCAGCCCATGTGGTCTATCAACTGTGGACCCACCTTCATCAACATTCCTTTTGAAAGTAGTAGGACCACGAGATTCATATGATGCTGCACGATCACCAACCTCGCTGCCAGCTGGCTGACCAATGACTAGATCCCGACCTAAATTCCCATCTTGATATAATTCAGATATCGGTCTTTTATGCCCATGTCCTGTAGAAAACCCACTTCCCATTGTAAGATTTAAATCCATCCTGACATTTGACATTGCAGCTTCATCAGCGTCCTCTGTCTGCTCTTCTTCTGCCCCGTCAGCAGCCACCCACCCGCTAATGGCACTAGCCGCGCTTACTCCACGAGTAATTGCCATCTTTTTACTCGTTTCGGGAACATCGATGTTGTTAGGAGCAAAACGAGCAGGAAGATTGACACGAACAAAGTCCAAGATCCTCACTGTAGCGCCACATAAGCTACAATCCAACAACGGTGATCCAGATTCGAATTTTGACTTGAACCTAGAACCTTTTTTGGTTGAGCTAGAAAAAGGTTTCTTGTTCGGGCCTCGATCTTGTAACGGGTCATGATCTTTATATGACTGAATGAACCACCATTTCTAGCAGATTGAGCAGAATGCTCTTCACAATCTTGAACATTAGGAAGCCACCTAGGCTCCCATCCACATAGGCTTATCAACTTCTGGGCCTAATGATAGAACAATTTATCAATTTTAATAAAAAGAGTCTGCCAAACGAAAAGAACAAATTAGTAATGCAGTATTATCTTACACGTAAATATGTGCTTATTTCAGAATCAGACATACTGTCTGCTGGATAAGCAGGTGAATGGACTAGAAATCGGTCGATTTCTAGACCTCTAGAAAGTTTCATCTGGTCAAGAGCTGAAGTAGCCACCACAGGCAAATAAGGAAACTGAATTAGTCCATCACAACGGTCCTTGTAACCACCAATCAGAGCAGATGGTGGGGTAGGAGGAAACTGAACCAGGCTTTCAGCGCAACTGTTTCCTCTCCAAGGGCAGGTGGCACTATGTCCTTCATCCAGCTGGTTAGCAAATTCTTCACCATTTTCACCTGCTTAAATAGAGTATAAACCTAAGTATATGCCATCCTGGCCAATAAAGTTAATTACACCAACACACCTTCGGTACAGGCCCATGAATCTTGCGAATTATATTTCAGGTTTTCCCCACAAGACTCGCATTGAATCTTATCAACATCTATATTCACCCAACCTCTCCTAGCACAGGAAAGTGAACTAGCAGCCTGCATGAAAGACAGTTATAAAGTAAATTAACATAAATCGACAAGGATAGAGTAAATTAAATATTAAACAAAATGGTTTTCAAACCTTAGGTTTTCCAAACCAATTTGAAGGGCTGAATGTGGATAATCGTCTTAAAAGATCACCCCTTTCCCATGGTCTACATGAAAGTTTGGAAGAACCAAGAGCTGAACCACCCGCACCTGTACTCAATGAAATCCACATGGCCTGTGAACTAACTCGAGACAGTGAACCGCCTTTGGACCCCTGACCATGGCCCAGCCAATCAGTACTTCCAGCATTGGTGGCAACAACTGGTGATGATGCTCCAGCAGAGCTGAAACATTGTAGATAAACCAACCAGATGGTTATAACACATGTACATTTACCACATAAGCTACAAGAAAATGCCACACCTGATTTATTCTATTGACTTCTGTGTTGTTTACATCACCATAATTAAATATATCTTCCTTAATTTAAACTCAGTCTCATAAATTAACAACAGAAGTTCCAAATGTGCAAATTATTTCAAAAACACTAACTGGACTTCAAGACCTAAAGAAATTCGATTATATGGAAACAAAATCTACTTACTCGGTAAAATCGCATACATATAAGCATAACATCAATTAAAAATCCCTGGATCCATAAAACAAGATCAACAAATTCCCCAATTAAGCTAGATTCAGATACCTAATTTAACAACCCACAAAAACTCTCCCAAATCCCTAATTCTAAACCGATAATTCACGACTCGGGTATTAACAATTAAGCAATTCAAGAGCACATTGTAGCTTGTTAAGCGTGTTCATACGAAAACCCCTGAAACAAAGTGGCAATTAAGGTGTGTATGTATGAAATTGAAACAAATGAAGGGAAAATTAGGGTTAGGTTTACCTTGCAGCAGCGGTGGGCGGAGGTGAATTGGGCAAAAGTAATGGGTCTCCAGATGAGCTGATTCCTTCTTCCCTCATTGATTCACACACACACAAATACACACACAGTTTGTTGATGCTTTGGTGCTGTTTGATCACTGAAATTGATGGTGTGCTGTTATATATATTTACGTTTATATGGATCGTAGCCGACTACAAGAGTTTGTAGCTCCGTGGTCACGTGAATCGCGCGTGAGCATTATTTCAACTTTAGCGTTTTTTATGTCATAAAGTAGGTGTTGATTCCAATAATCAAATCCATAATTTAACTTTATAATTATGTTTAAAACTTTTTAAACAGTATAATAGAATATGGTTGAGTGTGTTTAAGTAAATACCCAGGTGATAGGATATGATAAATCATATAAGATCTGTGTTATGATAATAGAGTTTTTTCTGTGACTATCATTCTACGTGAGAATAAGTATTTTGTTTTAAAAAGAATATGATGAAGATAAAGTGTGGCGTCTTTCTTCGCTTTTGTGAGAGTCGTGGCCCCAGATAGGAGCACATATGCCATGGTTTGCAATTTTTAATTGAGATTGGTGAGAATGTAATATTTTGTTTATACAGTGTTATATAGATGTAACTGTTTGTGGTCCTTTCTTCCTTAGGATTGGATCATGTTATTCGGGTTTCTTTGGAGAAATTCGGAATTTTGCTATACAAAATGAACCAGAATGATAATATAGTTAGCATATGACTTAAGATGCGGCTTATAGATCACTTCTAAACTTAAATTTTTATATGTAAATGTAATTTGATATTTATGAACTAACAACTTTTTTGGTGTTTTCTTTAATTAATAAGTATTTTTTGTCTGGTAAAAAATAGTTAAAACAAGGTTACACTGGTGAAAGAAATACAAATTTAAGAAAATTATATAAATACTCTATGAGGTTTGTTAAAAGTGTATTTTTAAGTCTAACCTCTAAATTGGTCTTTTTAAGATTTGTAGTTGTTATTTTGTAACATTTTCGTGGTTCAACACTAACTTCCATACAAAATTTTATAAAAATTTTCAAACTAAAAAATTTACATATTTATCAAACCATGTGAAGTATTTGTCAACAACTTAAAAAGCAAAAAGGAAAAGAACAACTCATCCCCCCTCCCAATAACATTCAACATACCAAAATCGTCAAATTCATTGTTATCAATTCGGATTTCGGACCCATCTTACCTTCGGATTTCGAACATTCAAAAGCATTAAACGAGTATTGCATTCGGTAGAAACAAAAACTGAAAGCCATAAACTTGTCAAAAAGTTACTGGTTGTGTGTCAACGACCCGATTTGTTTGTGAAACTAGATGGACTACTTAGAAATTTTGAAGAGATACATTTACTTTGATCAATTTAGGAGTTTCCCTCTGTGTCACAATCGAAAGTTGCCAAAACTCACCAGACAACCGCAGTCGAGTGTTCGGAGACTGGACAAGCTCATGCAGATTTTTCTAGAAAAACAATGGGTTGATAGTGTTAAGTCATTTCACGAATTTTGATATTGGTTATGGTGTCTGGTGTATGAGTGAAAACGAGGGAGATTGGTAGACTTGGGGTGGTCCCCAATAAGGAAGAGGGTGTAACGCCCCTTTATGGTGTTTAATGTTTGTACATTGAATACAAGATTGGCTAGGTCGGTTTTTGGTTGTGTTACGATGCCATCAGAAAGACATGGACAACGCTGACAAGGGTTGGTGAGGGAATCGATTTTGACTTAATCAGACTACAATTCAACATGTGTGGTATTTAATTTTAGAATTTGTTTATTTTCGAACTTTAATCGTTCTTATTTTCTTTCGAGTAATTTCATAAAGTCTTCGTGTTGTCAAAAAAGTAAAACTCAAATATGTAACTTTTTAAAACTAGAACTCGTTGACAACCCGTATAACTATTTAGCAAATTTGATCCCTAAATGAACTATTTGTTTTCATCCATGATCCCTCAACTTAACGGTGTTAGCTTGGCTAGTTAACTTTATGGGCATTCTGGTCATTTTATATTTTAACCAATTAAAATATTAAAAAAATAATTACTCAAAATATAAGAGAAATAAATGTAAACTTTCTTAATCAAAATTCCAAATTGAATAACACAACAATCAATTTAGTTTCTCATTGCCTCTTTTTCATCGAAAATATGGCATGTCAACGAAGGTTTAAGTCATGAAATCAAACCTTGTTCTTATCACTAACTAGTGAAGAGTTCTTTCTAGCAATGGTGGAATGGTGGTGAACTGGTGATGTCTTTCACTCAATAGAAGGGGTTTTGAGAGTGCATTGTATACACAACATAAGCCAAAAAAATATTCACCCGTTAAACCCTAACCTCAATCGTTGGGGGCAAAAGGCCACCCAGTGTAACTTATCAACTAAACCATCAGGTCCCATTTGCCGAAGCAGGGTCGTACATTTGCCGTTAAAAAAAACTAACGAATTAAATTATGATAAAACTGAATAAAAGTCAAAGACATAATTGGATATCATTAGTTGGTGGAAGGTTAATATGCTTGACTCTAACTAGACCATATATGGTACTAGGTTAGTATCTCGTGTATCACACGGGTTGAATAAATAAAATATTAGATAATTAGTACTAAAAAATTGTGAATTATAAAACCATGCTTAAAGATAAAATATGATTATAATTACGTATAAATAACTACCTTAAGTAAATAAACAAAAATATATTTTTCTTAAACTTTTGTTTCATAAAAAATTGTGGTTTTCAAATATTTTGTTTTAAGAAAAATTATTTTTTTTAAAGTACGTTGTATTCTGTATTTTATAAAAGTTTTATTTTTAAAAAGTGTGTTTTTAATTAAAAAATAGGTTTTTAATCTATTAAATTATATTTTTTTTAATCTGAAAATGGTATGAGTAATGTTATTAGTATTCAATATATTATTAATAATAGAGAGAAATAAAAAATTATATATACGTAATAGTTTAAAAAATAAAACAGTTATATTATTATTTTTATGTGACAATCCTAACTTTTCAGGTTAACCTCGTTTTCTCGATCTAACCTCTCTTAATGAAAATGGTTAGTTAACTCTAATTTAACCAACAAAAAAAAAATAACTAAAAACTAACTAATACTAGAATTGTAATTCTTGTTAAATTGAGGGGGCCATAGTTTAAATTTTCTAAATCCAAAATCTATTTAACCAAACCATCGGCAACCCTATTTTCACCCTTCAACTTTTCTGCCGTCTCCCGTCTCCCTCTTCGACAACCCTTCTACCGTCGATCATCAACCGTGAACAAGCAGCCCCACTTTTCAACTCTCTTTTCTTCGGTAGAATTCCTCTTGGTCGCAACCCTTTGTGATCGAAGCCACTTCGTATTCTCTCGGTATAATTCATCATCTAGTATTCTTGTTTATTACGTTACGGTTTCGGTTTCAATCTTGTTCGTTACGGATGGTTTCGAGTTTCAGTTACCGTTCTCGCGTATGATGGCGTGCGGGTTCAGGGATTGTGGTAATCGATTTTATATGTGTGTGCTGCGATGTGTGAATGTTTCTATTGAATTTTTCTATTTATGGTGTGGGTGCTTGTTTGGGGTTATGCATGGCAGTGAGTATATGTGCATGTATGATGGGTTAAGTGTTGCGTATGTACGTATACAATTGGTGATGCTTCCGTTTCTGCGTGGATGTGGTGTGTGTTGATGTGTGTGTGGAAGATGCTGATTTTATTCATGGAGGTGCTTGCATGCAAATATATATATATATATATATATATATATATATTTAAGTGATTTGAATGATAACAGTACATTGGATGTTTTATTTATGTATATATTAGCGTGTAGGTAGAAAATTGACGGGTGAATATGTTCTTGTTGTTTATGTGTGGTTATCGTGATAATATGCATGTGCAGGTATGAATGCTTACTATAGTGTAATATATATACATATATATATATATACATATATATATATATATACATATATATATATGAATATCAATGTGTGTTTTGGGTGGGTCGAAGGCTTGCTTGGGTTGGTTTATGCTTCGGGTTAGTGTTTTCTGTGTGTGTTTTTCTGCTGAGTTTGGGAGCATGGGAACTGTTTGAGAGCATAGGAACTATTTGGGCGTATGTGAACTGTTTGGTAGCATGAGAACTGTTTGGGAGCATGGGAACTGTTTAGGCTCATGGGGTCACGGGGTTTGATGTTTGTATGGGAGTCTATAGTGCATATGTGTGTTAGGTATGTAAACGTTGGTTACAAAGGTTGTAGTGAGCATGTTGTGGGGTACTGTTAATGTCATGCTAGAAACCGAACCGAGTCGTGGGACGCGAAACCGAACAATTTTTGTGTGACCTCTCGTGTAATTGTTAAGTTGTTGTTAATTCCGTTATCTCTTGTAAGGGCTTGTTTTGTCATTAATACAAATACGAGAATTCGTTTGAAATTTCTTGTATCTTAATCTCTCTTGGGTATTTAGATTTTCTTATAATTTGTGTTATTATTAAATAATTAAGTTAATAATAATAATAATAATAATAATAATAATAATAATACCAATGAATATAATAATAAAAATATTAATAATAATAATAACAGAACCGTGCGAAGCAAAATTTAACTCGATGAACATGAAACGGTTTCAATTGGGATTATTTAACAGAGGGGAACTGTGGCATTCGTCCCTTTCCAACTCTCTGTAAGCTCAATTTCATAAAAACACTCGCATACATCTCAATTCGAATCTAGCACAGCCGCGACACCAACTCAAGTCAAACTCGTTGATCCCATAACCAAATTAGGTAATTTAACTGGGTGTTACACTCGATTTTACATGGGGCACAAAAGCCCTAACTTTAATTTCAGTATCGAGATCGAATTGAAGCTCAAATGGTTCGATTATGATTCTAGGGTTCTTGTGAAAATTAGGATTTTCCAGAAAGGTTGGTTTTAAGATTTCGGTTCTGAACTTGACAAGAAACAGGGCCTTGGCCCAATGGGTTAAGTATGGTGTGGTGTGGCTAGGGACCCGAGCTTGAACCCGAGTCCCTGATTTTATTTTTTAAAAAGTTTTTTTTTGAGTTTTAAAAATCCAGAAAACATTCTAAAATTTTTACTAATTATACAAAACTATTTTTAACCAAAAACAAATAAAATTATTTTCTTTTTAAATTTTCTTAGAAATCAATTAGTAAATCCTTATTCTTTATTTTAAAAATTATAAAATTGTTACAAAATACAATTTTTATTAATTTTAAATTGTAATAAATCTTCCTTAATTTCCAAGAATTTAAATTTAATACATTCTTCATTTTTATAAAATATATTTACAAACTTAATTTTTATATTTAAATGAGAATAAATATATGTACATATTTAAAATATGCATTTATTGTGATTAATAGAATTAATTTAATCATTTAAAATTATAAATTTACTATTGTATCAAATAGTAAAAATAATTCCTTGATAATAAAAATTTAACTTTTATTAATGATTTTAGCACAAAATTCTTATTCAATCATTTAAATATTAAAATGTATCTATTTTAGAATTTAAAATCGTGGATTAAGTGATATAAAATTTACATCGTTATAATATTACATTGTTATCCAAAAGCCCCAAATTTAAACCGTGAATTCCCGAGTACCGCTAACATTATAATAATCGTTGTTAACTTATGACGTCGTTTATTTAGGTTGAACCTTATCTAATCGTCGGCGTTTAATACAAGACTTTTTATATATATTCATCTTTATAAGTCATGTGAGTTTTTCATACCCTATTTTATATTATTTCTCACTTTTGGGGTGAAACATGTTAACCTTATTATAAACACACTTGTAAAAACATTTTTACTCTTGTAACACTTGTGCAATTCATCTTATCTTGTCATGGTTATTTGGACTCTTGTAATCATCATGTGATAACGCTTGTAAGATACAATCATTAACTATTGCTAGCCTAGCGACGTCATAGATCTATGGGTCTGACAAGCCTATTTGGTGCTAAAGTCGAGGTTATTGCCGGCTCCTAGTGACGTATTCTTGATCACTATGGGAACCAAGTACACTTAGCTAATCGTATAATCATGTTGTGGCCATATTTGTCGAGGTTTGATTTTTACATTTGTTTATCCATTTATTATTACATTATTCATTAACCTATGACATGAATTGCCGTCTTAAAGTTTATATATTTATGTATGTTAAACCTATGAAAACTCACCAACATCATATGTTGACATTATTTTTAACATGTTTCAGGAAATGATCCTGCTTAATTGCTCTTGAAGACTTAAACACATCTAGGATTGAACCTAGAGATTAATAAAATGACATATATCATCACATGATGCTATTTGAATACTTGTTACATTGGTTGTTTGAAACTTATGCTTTTCATCTATGTATGTCATGAAACTTGGAATTTAATAATATTTACACTTTGAAATAGCGTTGTGTGGCATGAACAATCTTAACACTCACATCTCAATGTTTCCGCCATTAAGGTTGGGGTGTGATAGATTGGTATCAGAGCCCATAACTATAGGGATGTAGGTTATTAGAAATGGTGGCCTAGACTACGATTAACCTAGGAACCCCTCTTCATGAATATTTGTTATAATCTTGTAAGCTTGCTTATATGTCTATTGCATGATGTTACATGTTGCATGATAAATCCTTTATGTGTTATTTGATTATATTTAGAAAATGGTACCTTAGGAGTATGACTTAAACCTTGTATACCCCAACTTCCTAATCCTCTTCATGTGCCTTTAAGTTCTACCGCGTCTAATCTCTTCTAAAACTTATTCTCGACTACGTGTGGAATTCTACGCATCTTATCGAGTGGATAAAACACTTTAGTCGTTATATCTAAATCTTGAAAATCTCATCGAGGTTTTAATTCTAATAGCCTATAGGGAAGTGTGTGACATATAAACACCTGCATTCTGGATTTCCTGGCAAAAGGCCCTCAGGCTAAGGCAAGCATTTCGTATAAATCCCATTGCGGGACCTGTTATGCTTACCTGGGGATTTCCGGGATGAGTGCTAAATTATGGTCAACATACACATTTTCCCCAAGGTAATTGGGATTAAGTCACCTCGGCGTGTCCATGTTCCTATTTGGCTGTGTGGTACTAAATGGAAACATCCTGTTTATATTTGTAAATATAAAAATTCATGATTTCTTGAACTGGTTTATTACCAAATTCTAATATCTTCTTTATTTCTATCTTATAGAATGTTTCGTCATCAAGGAAAACGTGCTACCTCCGACCACAAAGTTTCCGCGATGATTGCCCGGCAAATGGCTGTTGTCCTCCCAACCATGGTTGCCGAACTTAGTAGCACCCTAATGGCTAATAATAGTAATAATGCAAATGGGAATAATGGTGGTGGTGATAACAATGGCCATGGTGAGAATAGCAATAATCAAGGGGAAACAATCGAACCTGCACCTTCAAACACTTCAACTCCTGTAAACCCACTAGTTTTAGTGGAAAGGAGGGAGCCACTGGACTTCTCGAGTGGTTCGAAAGTATAGAGAACACCTTCATAAACAGTGAGTGTCCCGAGGAGCTCAAGGTCCGTTATGCTGCGAGTGTCCTTTAACAATGGGCACTTACCTGGTGGAATAACGAGAAAAGAAACTGGGGTGCGGAAGTGGCTTTGGCACTCCCTTGGGAGGAGTTCAAGGACATTATGATCCAAAAATTCTGCCTGAGGAGTGAACTACAAAAACTGGAGGAGGAGTTCTGGAACCTCAAACAGGATAGTGGGAATCATTTGGCATACTCCACCCGACATCATGAACTGAGCATGCTTCTACCGCATATGGTGGATACTATATCCCGTAGCATCGAGAAGTTTATCAAAGGGGTACCACCCCAAATTCAAGATGTTGTGGTGGGAAGTAGGCCCACGACTCTGGAAGAAGCAATCAACATCACCGCCCAGCTCACCGAGAATCATATTAAGGCTGGTACTTTGACGGTGAAGAGTGCAAACCAACTACGAAGGTGACTCCCGAGGTGACGAAGGAGGTGAAGGGTGAATCCTCATTCAAGGGCAAGAAGCGCAAGTTCACACCGGTCCGCAACTTTGCTGTGACAGCACCCAATGCCCCTCAAAGGCAAGCTGTCGCTGTAAACCAAGCACCCGTGGCAAGAGCTTACACTGGTCCACACCCGATGTGCAACACCTGCAAGTATCATCATGCAGGAAATAATCCATGCTGAATCTGCACTCTTTGCGGGAAATACGGGCATTTGGTGGCTACTTGTCATCGTGCCCCAAACAATGCTGCCATGTTGCTAACCGAGCCTGCTACAGTTGTGGCGAAACTGGGCATTTCCATCCACAATGTCCTCGTCTTGAGGGAAATGTTCCACCGGCTCGATGACGGGCTTTCAACATTAATGCGAATCAAGCGCAAGCCAACAACGACGTGGTGAATGGTACGTCATCTTTTTCTATTAATGGATCTTTTATTGTGTAAAATCCTACCTGCTTTCTATGTACCAATGATAGTTCTATATCTGAGCAGGTATGTATCTTGTAATTAATCGTTATACGTCTGTACTTTTTGATTCGGGTGCGGATAAGAGCTTTGTATCCTTAGAATTCGAACCCATTCTTGCTAAGCCGCGTTCTACGCTAGAAAGATCCTTTACGGTCGAAGTCGCCAATGGAAAATCAATCGTAGTTGACGTCGTAATACGTGATTGCGTCCTGAATCTTAACGAGCACGAATTTCCTATCAATCTTATTCCTATGCAACTGGGGAGCTTCGACATCATTATTGGCATAGATTGGTTAGCCAAACAGCACGCGAAATCATTTGTTTCGAGAAGTGCATTCGAATTCCGCTACCTTCGGGAGATACACTAAAAGTCTTTGGTGAGAGATCGTCTCAAGGACTCAAACTCATGTCCTGTATCAAGGCCCGAAAGTGTTTAAGTAAAAATTACGTAGCCTTTATGGCTTACGTACTTAATACGAAAGCCAAGGGGAATGAACTTAAGGATATACCTGTTGTACGAGACTTTCTCGAGGTATTTCCCGAGGATCTTAGTGGGCTACCTCCCGTTCGGGAAGTTGAGTTCAAGATTGACTTGATCCCTGGTGCAAACCCTGTGGCTAAATCGCCTTATCGTCTTACGCCTTCTGAAATGCAAGAACTAGCCAGTCAACTACAAGAATTGACCGATAAGGGCTTCATTCGTCCTAGCTCGTCACCATGGGGTGCACCTGTGCTATTCGTGAAGAAGAAAGATGGATCATTTAGTATGTGTATCGATTATCGAGAACTCAACAAACTTACCATCAAAAACCGATACCCTCTCCCTCGAATCGATGACCTCTTCGATCAACTCCAAGGAGCTATGCAATTCTCGAAGATCGATCTACGTTCTGGATATCATCAATTGCGAGTTCACCACAATGATATTCCAAAGACCGCTTTCCGTACTCGATATGGACATTATGAGTTCATGGTTATGCCTTTTGGCTTGACTAATACACCTGTTGTTTTCATGGATCTCATGAATCGAGTATGTAAGCCATACTTGGACAATTCGTGATCGTGTTCATCGATGATATTCTCATTTATCCCAAGACAAAAACCGGTCACGAGTTGCATTTGCGACAAGTTCTCGAACTTTTGAAGAAGGAACAACTGTACGCCAAGTTCTCTAAGTGCGAATTCTGGCTTGAAGAAGTTCAATTCCTAGGTCATGTGGTGAATAGCCAAGGAATTCACGTTGACCCTGCTAAAATAGAAGCCGTGAAAAACTGGTGTGTTCCCACGACCCCAACTGAAGTTCGTTCTTTTCTTGGTTTAGCTGGTTACTACCGTAGGTTCATTGCAAACTTCTCGAAGATTGCTAAACCGCTTATGGCGCTAACCCAAAAGAATCGACTTTTTGAATGGGGACCCGAACAAGAAGAGGCTTTCGAGACACTGAAACGCAAGCTATGTAATGCTCCTATCCTAACTCTCCCCGATGGAAATGATGATTTTACCGTGTACTGTGATGCGTCTAGTCAAGGCCTTGGTTGTGTTTTCATGCAACGAGGAAAGGTCATAGCATACGCGTCAAGACAATTGAAGGTTCATGAAGTGAACTACACAACCATGATCTTGAACTTGGTGCCGTGGTTTTTGCCTTGAAGATTTGGTGGCACTATCTTTATGGGACGCAATGCATAGTCTACATCGATCATAAGAGCCTTCAACACGTTTTCAATCAAAAGGATCTCAACATGAGACAAAGATGTTGGGTTGAGTTGATTAGCGAGTACGACTGTGACATTCGCTATCATCCCGGAAAGGCGAATGTTGTAGCCGACGCGCTGAGTCGCAAGATCTATAATAAGACTGTCTCACTTCAAGAAATTCGAGATCGAAGGCAATGGTTTGACACATTGAGAGAATTTGATACTGAGATTCACGTGGATGTTAACGAGGCTACTATCATGCTTCAAAATATAAGGATTGATAGTGATCTCAAGTTTTGCATCCGCGAGGCTCAACAAGCAGCATTAACCGAGGAATGGAAGGATGAGGAACTAGTGTTTAACATTCGGTCACAATTGGAAACAAAACCGAATGGCATGTTGTATTTCTTGAACCGGCTTTGGATTCCAAATCGCGATAATCTCCGTCACTTCATCATGAACGAAGCTCATCAAACACGTTATTCTATTCACCTTGGGTCCGATAAGATGTATATGGATCTGCGTGGCCAATATTGGTGGTTAAGGATGAAGAAGGATATCGCATCTTATGTATCCAAATGCCTCACGTGTGCAAGGGTCAAAGCTGAACATCAACGTCCTAGTGGTTTACTTGAACAACCCGAAATCCCTATGTGGAAATGGGAACACATATCCATGGATTTCATATCCAAGTTGCCACGTACTCCTCGAGGCCATGATAGCATATGGGTGATTGTTGACCGTTTGACCAAAACGGCACATTTCATACCAATACGAGACACTTACAAGGTTTCAAAGTTGGCTCGAATTTATATCGATGAAATTATGAGTCGTCATGGCGCGCCGTTGCATATTATTTCCGATCGTGATGCTCGTTTCACTTCACACTTCTAGTCTTCTATGCAAGATCTCTTGGGTGCTCAACTGGATTTAAGCACGGCTTACCATCCTCAAACGGACGGTCAAACCGAGCGAACAATTCAACCCTTGAGGATTTGCTACGTCTATGTGTTCTCGACTTTGGTGGTGACTGGGTGATGATTGGTTAATATGCATGCACTTAGTATAGTTAATATTGCATTTTTAATATATTTTATATGTCGAACAATATTACTTTGTTGCGTGTTTGAAATGTAGGATAAATGAAGCTTAACGGACATTATTTGAGAAGGATACAAAGGATACCAAGACTACGGGTTGGAAGGTGCTGAAAATAAAAAAAAACTGTGCAAACTGCAGGGAGGGCCGTAAGCTACGGCCTAAGGCCGTAACTTACGGCCCTGTATCAACACCGTCTGTGAACCCCGTAAGACAGAAGGTTTGGCCGTCTGGTTGAAGGTAGGCCGTAACCTACGGCCTATAGGCCGTAGTTACGGTCTAAGGCGATATTTTGGGGGTTGTTTCAAATTTCAAAACCTATTTAAACTCAAACATTAGGGTTTCGAAATATACTGCCCTCCAACCCCAAGAACGAATTTTTAGACTATTTGGAGCCTTTGGAACTATCTTTAATCATCAATTGATCAAGGATTCATATCCCCAAGTTGACGATTGAAGCGATTATGATGAAGATGCAAGGCTAAACCACCCGTGATCATCCCTGGGTGGACGTTTGTGATTGGATTATGCATGCGTATGTGTTTACCTAGTCAAGACATAAACTTTGATTGTTTAACAACTTTTAATCAACACATCGTTCAAAACACATAAACGAATAAAAGTTGTTAAACAATCAAAGTTTATGTCTTGACTAGGTAAACACATACGCATGCATAATCCAATCACAAACCGTCCACCAGGGATGATCACGGGTGGTTTAGCCTTGCATCTTCATCATAATCGCTTCAATCTTCAACTTGGGGATATGAATCCTTGATCAATTGATGATTAAAGATAGTTCCAAAGGCTCCAAATAGTCTAAAAATTCGTTCTTGGGTTGGAGGGCAGTATATTTTCGAAACCCTAATGTTTGAGTTTAAATAGGTTTTGAAATTTGAAACAACCCCCAAAATATCGCCTTAGACCGTAACTTACGGCCTATAGGCCGTAGGTTACGGCCTACCTTCAACCAGACGGCCAAACCTTCTGTCTTACGGGGTTCACAGACGGTGTGATACAGGGCCGTAAGTTACGGCCTTAGGCCGTAGCTTACGGCCTCCCTGCAGTTTGCACAGTTTTTTTTTTATTTTCAGCACCTTCCAACCCGTAGTCTTGGTATCCTTTGTATCCTTCTCAAATAATGTCCGTTAAGCTTCATTTATCCTACATTTCAAACACGCAACAAAGTAATATTGTTCGACATATAAAATATATTAAAAATGCAATATTAACTATACTAAGTGCATGCATATTAACCAATCATCACATCCCCACACTTACCCTTTTGTTTGCCCTCAAACAAACTAACTTGTACACTTTAACACTAATTACTCAAATGCATCAATAATCTCTTAACCTTGTGTGAGTTAAGATCCCAAGGCATACCTGGCTCTAATGTTTATATTATTCAAGATTGACAACCCAACAAGTAGCCGCTTGTTTGAAATCTTAGGATTACCTAACCAAGCATAACTTACCTTCGGTTTCCAACACACATGCATTCACCCTCTCACAATGATCACTCCTCTCAGGTTGATTTCTGGACTAGTGATTATATACTAGTATATCTGGAACACTCAAACCAGTAATGCACATTATCATCATAAGCTAGTATAACAATCACATCTCCATCAACTAACGCACTACAATACACAAATCAAGAGGTCTTTTACGGGTTGTACTATTAGGCTAGGGTTAAGGGTATGCAAAAGGATCTAACGTGGTAGATGGTGAATGAAATCCAATTCAAACATGCTAAATTTAAGAACTATTATAACTTGGATCACATTGACCCGAACACACTACAGAATTCACACTATTTTTTTTTTTTTTTTTTTTTTTTTTTTTGCTTTATACTTTGGTCATTTTAACCTCATACATCGCCATTTTTTCTTTTTTTTTTTTTTTTTTTTTTTTTTTTTTTTTTTTTTTTTTTGATAACTTAGACATGTAACAAATTGGATTTCACCACACGGCTTAATTAAAAAAAAAAGGCTAAAGGTTTAATAGGGTTAATGATGAGGCTCATTCAAATGACACGTTGGGCTCAAAGGGGCGTCTAAGGGGAAAATGTTAGGGTAGGGGAGTCAAATGAAATGGTCTAAACAAAATGGTTATCCTAATGCCTCTATCACGTTTGTGCAAAGTAATGGTTCATGATCTCGACATGTATTAGTTACACGAGTTCTAAAATAGATGCACATTATGGTAAACACTAAATATAATAAGAAAAGAGCAACTAGATATATCATGGAAAATGCTCAATTAGGCTCAAGTTCTCACGGAAACGAAGAAATGGGTTAAGGATATGACACATGCATGTTGTTAACTGTCTAGTTCGTTATACTTAACAAGGCAATCCTACTTAATTTTATAGAAACTACCAATTGGGCATACCTTCCTGTCACTTATAGCTAACTATGCCAAGGGATCTCTACCTATACACAAGCAAGTGATATTTAGCGATTTACATTGAGAAATTAGGTTTGATGCACAATTATTTTTTATTTTTTATTTTTTTTTTGTTTTTTTTTTTTTCAAAATATTTTCAACTTTTCTAAATTTTAAGATTTTAGACACCTCATCCCCACACTTGAACTACATTGTCCCAATGTAGAATGAGTTTATTAGGACCTTAGTTCCCCCAAGTGCAAAGTTAAATCCCTTATAATTGTGTTATGCATACTGAGGCTCGGCATTAACTAAAATGCAAATTAACACATTCCCAAAACAACAAGTTTGTTACGCCACCAAGTACATAGAAGAAAACGACCAGTCCACATAACACAACTAAAAACAAGAAGTGACAACTTAAACATCATAATAGCATAAGTTCAGAGAAAAGCACGTGGACCTGATCTCATGTGATCAGAGAATGCAAGATCATCCATCATATGATGGTCGGGGGTATGGCTGACCAAACATGCTCTCATACAAACTCCGCTGGATGCTCCTCATGTCATATGGGTCGGCTTGAGTAGAACTACCATGTGCTTGACCCATGTTAGTGTCATATGGCACCCATTCTGATGGAGTTGATTGAGGATAATGGGGCATCTGATGGCTTTGCGCATATGGAACAAGATCAGGAGATCGCCAGTCAGTCGGGTGAGGCCTCTCGGTGTATGGCAGACCCTGCTGGAAGTCGTGATAATGTCGAATCTGTTCATGATATCTGAAGTCTTCATTCCGGTAGAGCTCTTGAGTATACATCATTGTTCGCCTGTTCCTCCGATTTTCTTCAATTTCCTGCGTTTGCCTGTCAAACATAATTTGCTCACAGTCAGTCCATCGATTAAAATTAGTGGGACGCGCTTGTGCTATTGCGTTCCCATCACTACGTTGATGAGGTCTCCGGTCCTCGCAAGGCACATCCTCCGTTGCCGCGGCTGTCGGCTCCACTCGTTCTTCTTCCTCGGCATCTTCTTCAATACCTCCATGCATCGCCCACTTTTTCTGTCGGTCAACCGGTAAACACGTGCAGTCTCTTGATACAACCATTCTGTAGCTGCTAATGTATCTAGGCGGAATGGTACGTGCTTAAATTTCTGAGGTTTCACTCTGCGGGGCAACACATTAGCCCTTTTTAGCAATTTGGAGAGCAGTCGACAATGTGGAACAGACTTCCTATCAGCTTTTTCTCTGGTTTCCCATACATTCCACAAGATAAGATGACGGGCTGATAGGACAGGTGTTCCCGTCACAAGAGCATGCAAAATCATCACTTCATACAATCTGACTGACCCTTTATCACCTAGTCGGGGCATTACATTCTGGTTTAAAAATATCATGAGTAACTTGGGTAATGGTTTGAGATGTTGCCGACGTAGAGGCCATCTTGCTACATCTGTGCCTTGAGGCACAACAAACAGTTCTCTGATCATATCTCTCCACGTGTCTTCATTGGCTTTCTTACAAGCTAGTAATGCATCGGAGGGATACTCATATGGTTCATCATCTTCGGCCCCCGTGTCGAAGTTGGCTATTCTACTCAAGATCTCAAATGATAATGTTACGGGTTTGCCATTGACCTTTCCTACTAACTCTATTGTCTCCGGTGGGTTGTTGCCTAGCTTCTTTTGAAGTGTTGACATCCACTCTATAATTGCATCCATGTAAATGTCATCGCTCCCATCATTGTTAAAAGTCATGTGTTCTTCCCATCCCAATCTTGTAAAGCAATCAGGAATCTCGAATTTGTCAAAATGATCTTGATTAATTTGCCTCTCACAGATCATGAGGGATTGAAGCGACCCTTTAATGTCCCTCATCTTCTTATGATACAGTAAAGGTTGAATTTCTTCTGCAAATGAGGATAAACGTCTACTTTTTCTCCACTTGGGTAATCCATCCTCATCATATTCTTCCTCATTTCCAGACTCTTCTTCTTCCTCCATATCAATGTCTTCTTCCTCAGTCCTAGGTGGATCTGATTCGGGAAACTTTCTCCTTTTAGTGCCTGATGTCGAAGCAACCGCTTTCCCTTTACCTTTTGGTTATTACCTGCCATCGATCCTGCAATCAAACAATGATTAAGTTACTTATGAGTAATTAACGTGTATGATAGTTTATGATGTCGTTAGTGATAATCTTTTACATGCTTCTTTTACTGTTGAAAAAGAAGTTTAAACCTTAAACAAAGATACCCATTCCATCAAAGAAAAGTGGCATATATCTATTACTACTCATTGTGTTTGTAATCATCATAATTCTCAACATACACATTCTTAGCAGCATGATTCCTAAAGAAACAAGGAGAACAACATGAAGAATGCATAATCCATTCTTATGTTTTCTGATGATTCCTTATTCTTATGCACATTTCTGATGATTCCTTAAACAAAGATACCCATTCATATGTTTTCTGACATTCTTTCTGACATTCCAGTCCACATAACACAACTAAAACAAGAAGTGACAACTTAAACATCATAATAGCATAAGTTCAGAGAAAAGCACGTGGACCTGATCTCATGTGATCAGAGAATGCAAGATCATCCATCATATGATGGTCGCAGGTATGGTCTGGCTGAAGACCTAAAACTTAGCGCTAATCGGGAGGCAACCCGAATTTAATTTTTATGTTTTGTGTTTGATATGTCTATTTAAGTAGTTTATTTTGATAATCGTTACGTTTGTGTCTGGGTCGGTTCGGGTTGGAAAAGTCGTTTGTGTTGATTAATTGAATAAATTGATTTTCAAAGAAGAAAAAAAAACTCACACACTTAACTTAAATACCACACATTGGGGACAACGTATCTCAAGTGTGGGGATGAGGGAAAATTTGAAAATTTTTTATTGTTTTTTAAGCAATCCAATCAAACATGAAACAACAAGCATACCAATTGATTCTTGTCATGTTTGATGTAAGGGTCCTTAGTCATGGTCTAATTCTAAGATAGCAAAAATAATGATGTTAGCAAGATTTTTAGAAAAAATTAAGAACTGCCTAGTTAGGGTTAACAGGCTAATGGTGTAATAAAAGCATGCACACGCCGGCAACCCTAATTCCTACTTGGTGAGATTTTGAAGCTTACTAGATTGTTAGTTCACATATAAATTGTTTTAATTGTTGAGTGTAGGCCATATGATTCTTTGTGTTAAACTTGTGTGAGTGATACATATTGAGACGGTAAATTTGATAAGTGCACATAGATGATCAAGGCAATCTAGGATTTCTTTTTCTTTTAATACCAATTTTTGTGTTTCACCACTTTACCTAAAATTCCCCTAGTAGCCACTTTCGAGCCTTAAACCGTTTATTTTGACAAACCATATCAATAAAACCCAAATCAAATTTTACCCAATGTGACCAAGTTACCACTGTTGATAACATTCAGACTAGCTTCAGTATTTGATTTATGATAAAAGTAAAAAAATATAAAAAAAATAAAAAATAATAATAAAAAAACTAGAAAAAAAAAGAAAAAAAAAAAGAGAAAGAAAAGAAAGATGCAAATTGTTGGTTATGGGTTAAATATGCACCCATGCGTTTGCTTGTTTGAATAATAGTTATGTCAATAAGGATGTCAACAGTTGGTATTGGCTTAATTTATATTTTAGCCACACTCACAGCCAATCATTCCTACCTTAACCTAAGCCCAAAACCTGTAAGTCCTTTTGATGTGTGTATGGTCAATTTATTACCGTGGAAGCTTGATTGTCACCCAAGTATATGACAACAAAGTTTCATATGTGGACCTTACGAGTGATATATTGGTGCAATTTTCACCAATCCAGAAATAAACCGAGAGGAGTGAAAATGGTGAGGGGTGTGTCGCATGACAATAAAAGCCGGAAGCTTGTTAGGTTTAATTAGTCAAATTCTATTTGAATTAAATGTAACATCCTTTACTTGTTAATCAAACATGATTATTGAAATTCTGGAATGGATATGACTTTGAACCATAGCTAAGACATAGCAAATGATTTTGGTTTATAATGTTGTTAAATGTTTTGAATTAGATTTGCTTGAGGGCAAGCAAAGCTTAAGTGTGGGATGTGATGTGTGTGCTTTGGAATGAGATTTTAAGTGTTTAAACGTTAAATATTACGTATGATTATTGTTTATATGCATGTGATTGAGTTGAATAGGTTGACTATGAGTTGGAAGTGATTTTGTAGGAAAAAAAAGGAATTGGAAGCTTACATGATAAAACAAGTCATTGGAGGGGTCAAGAAACGAAGTTTCAAAGTGCAGCAGAAAGGCTTCCACCGTAGCCTACTGTAGCCACCGTAGGCTACGCCAGCTCAAGTAAAAAATCAGCAGAATACACCCCACCGTAGGCTACGCTGGCTGGCGTAGCTTACGCCAGGACCCTTTTTAAAAACCTTAAATACGCGTTTTATTTAGGTTTTAGCCACCACTGATTCTCATTCGACCTAAGACGAAAAAAGACGTATTTGGAAGTTCTGGGATCGATTTTTCACCATTCCAACCCACAAAAACAAGATTCAATCATCCGGAATGCAAATCAACAACGGTTTTGAAGATCATTCAAGAACAATGAGCGGCTAATCCTCTCGTGATCGACTTCGGGTTTTAGGTTTTGCGTGATTAGGTTTTTGTTTTTGTTTAACTTTGTTGGGATTAAACTTTAGAACCCGTTAAGTTCTTTTATGAGTTTAACTTGTGTTTTGATTATTTAAACAACGATGTTGGTAAACTTTTAGTTGAATATCATTTAATCTTCCGGAAATTATATGATTGCAAGTTTTGGTTTCTAATTGAATTGGTATTGTGTATCAAGACCCATTAAGTCCTGATTATCGATATAACTTAATCATAGCACGTGATTTTCCTTAAAGTTAAACTAAACAATTGCTGAAAACCAAACCTAGAACCGAAGTGGATTACTTTCTCTTATAATCGTTTTCTTAATCAAGTTTGATTCTTTCAAAGTTGTTTTCTTAGTTTATTTGTTAATTATTCCAAAAATCCAATTTTCACAGCCCAGGGCAATAGTTAAGTAATTTGTTAATTTAATTAATTAATATTTCATAAATTAAAGTATAACACACCGACCACTAATTCCACGAGGATCGACAACCCTACTTACCCTAACTAGTTTAAGGTGAATAGGAACACACATTTTAACATCTTATTTGATTGATACTTCGACACCGATCAAATTTTGGCGCCGTTGCCGGGAATCGGTGCGCTTGGTGTTTTGTTATTTTATTTGTTTTAAAAAAAAATCTTTTTGTTACTTGTCTTATTTTATTTTTTTTTATTTTCGTGTTACGCTTGGTGTTTTCAGTGTGCAGGTGACAGGTGCATGCATACTCGATATTCGGTAGGAAATCACCACTAGTATTCGATCCAGAGATAGAAAGATCAGCAAGGTATAATCGTGTTTGCATCGATCAGGGTTACCAACTACATCAATTTCACAAGCTATCGATAAGCAGCTGATAGTTTGTCTGATTCAACTCACATGGATAATCCAAACAACCAACCACCTCAAAATCCAAACCCTCTTCCCAATAACCAAAATCAAAACCCAAATCCACCCCCACCACCAAATAACAACCGCAACAACCTGAATCAACCACTACCCAACAATAATATGAATCAAAATAACCTCAATCAAGGAGATGACTTTGATCATGTGAGTATGCATAGTGTTCACACGGGTGATGAAGATTATGAAGATGAGTGGAATAACAATGAAGAACCCTATAATGGTGCAAATTATGATGCTTGGGATGGGAATTTCGGCGGAGGTAATGGACAAATGGAAATAACAATGGGAGGAACAACCAATATGGATGGAATGCACCACGTATCAATCAACAACGAGGTGGAGTCAATAATAATTTCAATCAACCAAGAAGACCTCACAGAGCTCAAGTACAAGGTGTGGATAGCCATTTTAGACCGGCTATTTCTGAAAACCCGAATCCTATCGCACCTCCAAACCGTAGGGGAAGATCTTTTGATGTACGTCCTCACTACCTAACCATTCTTCCTGCATTTAGAGGCACTGCAACGGAAGAACCATATGTACATCTTGCTGAATTTGATGCCATATGTAGTACTATCGGTGGAAACCACTTCACACAAGATGAAGTAAGACTGAGATTGTTTCAATTTACTTTGAAAGATAGAGCTAAGCAATGGTTCCTCACTTTGCCTGACAACAGTATTCATACTTGGCAAGAGATGCAAAGGGTTTTCCTTGAAGAATATTATTCTATGGGAAAGACAAGTGATGCAAGAGAGGCCATTCGATCTTTTCAACAACAAGTGGGTGAGCAATTTCATGAGGCATTTACAAGATTCAAGGAATTGATCCGCATGTGTCCTTATCATGGTATTGAAAGGTGGGAATTGATTAAGGCATTTTCAGATGGACTAACACCGGAAGAAAGGAAATACTTGTATTCTACAAGTAATGGAACATTCTTATCTAATCATGAAGATATGGATTGGGAATTCCTAGAACGAATGTGCAAGAATTCCAAAGCTCAAGCTTCGGCTAGTAGACGGTCAAAGCCCGCTCCGGCAAGGTCAACCACCATTGATTATGAGAGTAAAGAAAGAATTGCATCTTTGGAAAGACAATTGGCCAAGTTAGGACATGCGCGGACTAAAGATGTGGCTTCAATTGGATTTAATGTATGCAATGAATGTGGTGACTTGGGGCATGCAAGTGCAAAGTGTCCGTTGTTTTTAGGTCAACATGAAGAGGCGAATCAAGTATATGGAGAGAGAAAACAGTTTGATATGAACTCCAATACTTATCACCCTAGTTTGAGGAATCAGCCACACTTTCAGTATGGAAATGCTTCAAACCAGATGAACCCTAATTTTCAAGGTAATAATCAAGGTGGTCAAGCTTATCAGAACCGAGAACAAGGGAATTATAATCAAAGTGTTATCAAAGAACTTCATATTCTCAAGGAAACAATCAAGGAAACTACAATCATAGGGATCAACAAGGTAGTTCATCACGCAACTATCAAAGTAATTCTCAATCGGGACAACTTGGTGGTGAAGAGTCTACAAATGCAAAGTTGGATGCTTTGATGAACATGATGAAAGAGAATATAAAAGAGAACAAGAGAGAAAATGAAATTAGGGACAAGGATTATGAAGCCTTAAATAAACAAGTGGGTCAACTTGCAGAGGATGTGGCTCAAATTAAAAGGAACCATGGAAAGCTACCGAGTGATACCACAGTCAATCCTCAACATCAAGGAACCAACACAGAAAACATGAGAACTGTTCACATCAATTCGGTTAGTATCCTTCCTGACTCTAAAATTATTGATAATGACTTTACTTCTTTTTCACAACAAGTTACAGATAAGGAAGAGAAAGCCGATACAGTGGAAGAGAGTGACCCAGGAGCACCCATCATTCCAATAAAAGTGGGGAAGTTGAAGATAAAAAGAGCACTTTTGGATTATGGAGCAGCTGTTAGTATCTTGCCAGGTATGTTATATGATCAGTATGACTTCGGTCCTTTAGAGAAAGTTGACACCACTGTGGTGTTAGCTGACTTGACTCAAAAATGTCCTCGGGGGATGGTAAAGAATGTTATAATCAAGTTGGGAGAATTTTACTACCCTGTGGACTTTATGGTGCTCGATTTTGCACCAGTGAGAACGAATGAGCAACCGAATGTCATATTGGGTCGACCATTTTAGCAACTGCGAATGCTCAAATCAATTGTCGGGATGGAACAATGACATGACTTACGAAACTCGTAAGTTACGTTTTAATGTATTTTCCAAGTCGATTAATTATTTTGTTAATCATAAGTTTTTGTGGCAGATATGACTAACGTGTGTGTTCCTACTTATACTTCACATGTAAGCATGAACACCACTTTTAAGAATGATTTTGAGTATGATAGGGATAAGCATGTGGACTTGAAGGAATTGGGGATTTAAAAGAAAGAAAGAGCCAATTATGAAGTTGGAAACAAAAGATGTGAAACCTAAAATGAAAAAAGTTGGCGATCCACTTGATCCTATAAAAGACAGAGTTAAGGCATTAATGTTTGGGCCACAATGCGATCTAGTTGAAGAACTGCCGGATCATTTGAAGAATACTGGAGTCAAGCATCCTACTCGACCACCATGAGTGGTCGCAGGTATGTCTGGCTGAAGACCTAAAACTTAGCGCTAATCGGGAGGCAACCCGAATTTAATTTTTATGTTTTGTGTTGATATGTCTATTTAAGTAGTTTATTTTGATAATCGTTACGTTTGTGTCTGGGTCGGTTCGGGTTGGAAAAGTCGTTTGTGTTGATTAATTGAATAAATTGATTTTCAAAGAAGAAAAAAAAAACTCACACACTTAACTTAAATACCACACATTGGGGACAACGTATCTCAAGTGTGGGGATGAGGGAAAATTTGAAAAATTTTATTGTTTTTAAGCAATCCAATCAAACATGAAAACAACAAGCATACCAATTGATTCTTGTCATGTTTGATGTAAGGGTCCTTAGTCATGGTCTAATTCTAAGATAGCAAAATAATGATGTTAGCAAGATTTTTAGAAAAAAATTAAGAACTGCCTAGTTAGGGTTAACAGGCTAATGGTGTAATAAAGCATGCACACGCCGGCAACCCTAATTCCTACTTGGTGAGATTTTGAAGCTTACTAGATTGTTAGTTCACATATAAATTGTTTTAATTGTTGAGTGTAGGCCATATGATTCTTTGTGTTAGAACTTGTGTGAGTTGATACATATTGAGACGGTAAATTTGATAAGTGCACATAGATGATCAAGGCAATCTAGGATTTCTTTTTCTTTTAATACCAATTTTTGTGTTTCACCACTTTACCTAAAATTCCCCCTAGTAGCCACTTTCGAGCCTTAAACCGTTTATTTTGACAAACCCATATCAATAAAACCCAATCAAATTTACCCAATGTGACCAAGTTACCACTGTTGATAACATTCAGACTAGCTTCAGTATTTGATTTATGATAAAAGCAAAAAAATATAAAAAAATAAAAAATAATAATAAAAAACTAGAAAAAAAAAGAAAAAAAAAAGAGAAAGAAAAGAAAGATGCAAATTGTTGGTTATGGGTTAAATATGCACCCATGCGTTTGCTTGTTTGAATAATAGTTATGTCAATAAGGATGTCAACAGTTGGTATTGGCTTAATTTATATTTTAGCCACACTCACAGCCAATCATTCCTACCTTAACCTAAGCCCAAAACCTGTAAGTCCTTTTGATGTGTGCATGGTCAATTTATTACCGTGGAAGCTTGCCTTATATGAGCTAGCGGTCGCATATGCTTCATTTCGTAACTCCTCCAATTCAACAAGACTTAATTTTCGTTGTTTACCTGCAACACCATAATCCACATTAACCTCTTTAACCGCCCATAGAGCACGATGAACCAATTCAACTGGTAAATGGCATCCCTTGCCATACACCAATCGATAAGGTGTAGTACCAATAGGTGTTTTGTATGCAGTACGATACGCCCATAATGCATTATTAAGTTTTGTGGACCAATCCTTACGGTCGGTACGTACTGTTTTTTGTAAAATCTCTTTAATTTGCCTATTTGATACTTCCACTTGCCCACTAGTTTGTGGATGGTACGGTGTTGCAACCCGATGATCTACCCCATATTGTTTAAGGAGTTTTCGAAAATTAAAGTTTTTAAAATGAGATCCCCCATCACTTATGATCACACGGGGAACACCAAACCGAGAAAATATGTTGCTTTGAACAAACTTACAAACAACACTATGGTCATTGGTTTTGGTGGCAATCGCTTCTATCCATTTAGATACATAATCGACTGCCACAAGAATATATGAATTACCAAACGAATTTGGGAATGGGCCCATGAAGTCAATTCCCCAGACATCAAAGATGTCAACAACTAGAATTGGCTGCATGGGCATCTCATTCTTTTTGAAATGCTACCAATCTTTTGGCAATTTACACAATTCTTAGCGAATGCATATGCATCCCGAAATATAGTTGGCCAAAATAACCCAGCACATAAAACTTTATATCCTGTTTTCTGGCCACTAAAATGACCCCCGCATGCAGAAGCGTGTACATGTCCCAAGACGTCTTTAATTTCAGAATCTGGATACACCGCCTGATAACTTGATCAGGTCCAACTTTAAAAAGATCTGGGTCATCCCAGATATATTGTTTAACTTGTGCCAAGAATTTTTGTCGCTTCCATTTTGCCAATGTTCTGGAATAACACCTGCAGCATAATAATTAACAATATCAGCAAACCAAGGTAACTCAGAAACTGTAAATAAATACTCATCCGGGAATGTCTCATTAATTTCCAAGGTGTTATCTATATCATTGTTGATAATCCTTGATAGATGATCAGCCACCACATTCTCACTACCCTTCTTGTCTCGAATTTCTAAGTTAAACTCTTGCAACAATAAAATCCATCTGATCAATCTTGGTTTAGCATCCTTCTTCTCCATCAAATAGCGTACGGCACTGTGATCCGAATAGATAATGACCTTGCTCCCCCAAATATAAGACCTAAACTTATCAAGAGCATATACAACTGCAAGCAACTCTTTTTCAGTGGTAGTATAATTCAATTGAGTACCATCTAGAGTTTTACTAGCATAATAAATTGCCACGGGTTTCTTGTCTACCCGTTGCCCCAACACGGCCCCAATTGCAAAGTCACTAGCATCACACATTATTTCAAAAGGTATTGACCAATTCGGTGCTTGCAATATTGGGGCTTCAACCAATTTCTGTTTTAACATAGTAAAAGCTTTAAGACATGCGTCATCAAATACAAAAGGCACATCTTTCAAAAGTAAGTTGCATAATGGTTTTGTAATTGTACTGAATCCTTTTATGAATCGTCTATAGAAACCGGCGTGTCCTAAGAATGACCTAATGCCTTTTACATTCGTGGGAGGGGGTAGGGTCGATATAATCTTAATTTTAGCATGATCAACCTCAATGCCACGTTTTGACACTACATGACCTAAGACAATCCCTTCTTGAACCATAAAATGACTCTTTTCCCAACTCAACACTAAATTTGTTTCAACACATCTTTTTAAAACCTTTGTTAATTGAATTAAACAACTTTCAAAAGATGAACCAAAATTGAAAAGTCATCCATAAAGATTTCCAAAGACTCCCCAATCATATCCGAAAAGATACTCATCATGCACCTTTGAAAGGTGGCTGGGGCATTACAAAGTCCAAATGGCATTCGCCTAAATGCGAAGGTACCATATGGGCAAGTAAAGGTAGTCTTTTGTTGATCATCAGGGTGAATTGCAATCTGATTATATCCTGAATACCCATCCAAAAAACAATAAAATTTCTGACCTGATAACTTCTCAATGATTTGGTCAATGAACGGAAGTGGAAAATGATCTTTGGATGTAGCTGCGTTTAACTTTCTATAATCAATGCAGACTCGCCACCCAGTGACGGGTCGAGTGGCAATGTGTTCACCATCCTCGCCTCTAACAATCTGAATGCCTGATTTTTTAGGCACAGTTTGGGTAGGGCTTACCCATGTGCTATCAGAAATTGGATACACGATCCCGGCATCCAACCACTTGAGAACTTCTTTCTTCACTACTTCGCGCATGTTGGGATTAAGCCTTCTCTGAGTGTCTCTAACAGGTTTTGCACCTGCATCAGTGATGATTTTATGCATGACAATAGATGGACTGATACCTTTGAGATCCGCAATTGTCCATCCTATTGCTGCTTTATGCTCCTTTAACACATTCAGTAACATTTCTTCTTGATCACTTTCCAAATTGGATGCAATGATAACTGGAAGGGTGTGATTGTCTCCCAAAAATACGTATTTTAAGTGTTTGGGAAGTTCTTTCAATTCTACTTTTGGTGGAATTTCCAGTGATGGCTTTAACTGAGAATCAATGTGCTCAGGTAGAGACTCCACCTGATGGGTCCATGGTGGTCTTCCTTCATGTATGGCAGACACTTCAAGTTTCTTTTCTTCTTCCTCCAACTCATATGCATGATCAATACCTAACCTGTCACAAATAACACACGTCTCCTCGATGTGTCCCTCATTTTTATAAGGTTCACACCCGTCAATAATATCCGCCATACAGCATTCATTATTAACAGAGGAGTTAGTTACTTTGTCATACACATTGACACTTAATTTACGATTACCAAAAGTCATGTCAACTGTTCCATCTCGACAGTTAATTTGTGCATTAGCAGTTGCTAAAAATGGTCTACCAAGTATGACATTAGATTGTTTAGTTTTGTCAAGTGAAGCATAATCAAGAACTAAGAAATCGACCGGATAGTAGAAGTCATCCACCTTGACAATGACATCAGTTACTATGCCACGCGGGAGTTTCATTGTGAGATCGGCCAACACTACCGTGGTATTGGCTTTTTGCAAGGGACCAAAGTCATATTGGTCATATAAACTCCCAGGTAGGATACTAACACTAGCCCCAAGATCGAGTAGCGCCCTAGCAACTTTAAATTCACCAACTTGAATAGAAATAATAGGCGCTCCTGGATCCCTAAGCTTAGGTGGAAGATCACCTGACAAGATGGCACTTACATTTGCTGGGACATCAAGCTTCTTAGGAAACTTGTGAGTTCGTTTTTGAGTGCACATATCTTTCAGGTATTTGGCATAAGCAGGAACTTGTTTTATTGCATCTAAAAGAGGTAAATTCACTTTAACTTGTTTAAAAATTTCCCACATCTCATCTTGTTGTGGACCTCTTTTATTGACTATCTTTTTCGGTTCAATTAAAGCTGAAGGATAAGGAATGACATTGTTCTCCAATGCCTTATCCTTATTTTTATCTACATTATCTTTTAAACCGGTTTGGTTACCTCTTGAAATGTTACCTTTTTCGTTGATTTTGTTAAAACAGGTTCCTGTTCATCTTCACTATCACTATTGACATCTTCCACCACCCCCTCTACGAATGGTGGTGGAGAACCAACCTTGTTATCATAAACTTTACCATTACGAAGGGTACTTACCTGATTGATTTGCACATTTCTGACATTCTTTGTGGAAGTTCCCTGATGTTGAGGATTGATTGTGGTGTCACTTGGCAACTTCCCAGGGTTTCTTTTGATTTGAGCCACATCTTCTGCTAGTTGACCTACTTGTTTGTTTAATGCTTCGTAAGCCTTATCTCTGATTTCATTTTCCCTTTTATTCTCTTGCATATTTTCCTTCATCATATTCATCAAAGCATCCAACTTTGCATTTGTAGATTCTTCACCCCCAACTACTCCAGTTTGAGAATTATGTTGATGGTTTCGTGATGAACTTCCTTGTTGGCCCCCGTGGTTGTAACTCCCTTGATTGTTTCCTTGAGCATACGAAGTTCTTTGATAACCACTTGGATTGTAATTCCCATGTGCTCGGTTAGGGTATGTGGGAACACCTTGGTTATTACCTTGAAAGTTAGGATTCATTTGGCTTGAAGCATTCCCATACTTAAAATTAGGATGGTTTCTTAGTCCGGGATGATAAGTATTGGAATTCATATCGAATTGCTTTCTATCTCCGTAAACTTGATTAACTTCCTCTTTTCTTTCTATCACTAACTGACACGCATCAACATTATGACCTAACTCACCACATTCTTCACACACATCGTATCCTACAGTTGCAACCTCCTTTGTACCCGTTCGCCCTAACCTTGCCAATTGTCTTTCCAATGCTGCAATCCGCTCCTTAGTCTCATAGTCAACCGTGGCTGATCGTACCGAATTAGGTTTAGATCGTCTATTGGCAGAGGCTTGCGCCTTGGAGTTTCTACACATTCTTTCTAAAAATTCCCAGTCGGCATCTTCATGATTGGAAAGGAATGTGCCATTGCTTGTAGAATACAAATATTTTCTTTCCTCAGTCGTCAATCCATCCGAGAAAGCCTTTATCAACTCCCAACGTTCAATTCCATGGTGTGGACACATGCGAATAAGTTCCCTAAACCTCGTGAATGCTTCATGAAATTGTTCCCCTGCTTGTTGTTGGAAAGATCGAATAGCCTCTCTTGCGTCACTGGTCTTACCCATAGAGTAATATTCATCTAAAAATATTTGTTGCATTTCTTGCCATGTGTGAATACTATTGTCAGGCAAGGTAAGGAACCATTGCTTAGCTCTGTCTTTCAAAGTGAATTGGAACAATCGCAACCTCACTTCATCTTGTGTGAAGTGATTCCCACCAATAGTGCTACATATTGCATCAAATTCAGCAAGATGCACATATGGTTCTTCTGTTGCAGTACCTCTAAATGCAGAAGAATAGTGAGATAATGAGGGCGTACATCAAAAGCTCTTCCTCTACGATTTGGAGGTGCGATGGGATTTGGATTTTCAGAAATAGCCGGTCTAAAATGGCTATCCACACCTTGTACTTGAGCTCTTTGAAGTCTTCTTGGCTGATTGACATTATTATTAACCCTACCCCTTTGTTGGTTGATAGGTGGTGCATCCCACCCATGTTGGTCATTCCTCCAATTGTTATTTCCGTTTTGTCCATCACCTCCACCAAAATTTCCATTCCAAGCATCATAATTTGCACCGTTATAGGGTTCTTCATTGTTATCCCATTCATCTTCATAATTCTCATCACCCGTGTGAACACTATGCATGCTTACATGATCAAAGTCGTCTCCTTGATTGAGGTTATTTTGATTCATATTATTGTTGGGAGGTGGTTGGTTTAGGTTGTTGTTGTGGTTGTTATTTGGTGGTGGGGGTGGATTTGGGTTTTGGTGTTGGTTATTGGGAGGAGGGTTTGGATTTTGAGGTGGTTGGTTGTTTGGATTATCCATGTGAGTTGAATCAGACAAACTATCAGCTGCTTGTAAGATAGCTTGTGAAATTGATGTAGTTGGTAACCCTGATCGATGCAAAACACGATTATACCTTGCTGATCTTTCTATCTCTGGATCAAACACTAGCGGTGATTTCCTGCCCGAATATCGAGTATGCATACAATCTGTCACCTGCACACTTAAACTACCAAGCGTAACACGAAAATAAAAACAATTAAAATAAAACAAGTAACAAAAAAGATTTTTTTTTTTTTTTTTTTTTTGAAACAAATAAAATAACAAAACACCAAGCGCACCGATTCCCCGGCAACGGCGCCAAAATTTGATCGATGTCGAAGTATCAATCAAATAAGATGTTAAAATGTGTGTTCCTATTCACCTTAAACTAGTTAGGGTAAGTAGGGTTGTCGATCCTCGTGGAATTAGTGGTCGGTGTATTGTACTTTAATTTATGAAATACTAATTAATTAAATTAACAATTACTTAACTATTGCCTCTTGGCTGTGAAAATTGGATTTTTGGAATAATTAATAAATAAACTAAGAAAACAACTTGGAAAGAATCAAACTTGATTAAGAAAACGATTATAAGAGAAAGTAATCCACTTCGGTTCTAGGTTTGGTTTTCAGCAATTGTTTAGTTTAACTTTAAGGAAAATCCTTAATAGGGATTCTGTACGTGCTATGATTAAGTTATATCGATAATCAGGACTTAATGGGTCTTGATACACAATACCAATTCAATTAGAAACCAAAACTTGCAATCATATAATTTCCGGAAGATTAAATGATATTCAACTAGAAGTTTACCAACATCGTTGTTTAAATAATCAAAACACAAGTTAAACTCATAAAAGAACTTAACGGGTTCTAAAGTTTAATCCCAACAAAGTTAACACAAAAAAACCTAATCACACAAAACCTAATACCCGAAGTCGATCACGAGAGGATTAGCCGCTCATCGTTCTTGAATGATCTTCAAAACCGTTGTTGATTTGCATTCCGGATGATTGAATCTTGTTTTTGTGGGTTGGAATGGTGAAAAATCAATCCCAGAACTTCCAAAGTACGTCTTTTTTCGTCTTAGGTCGAATGGGAATCAAGTGGTGGCTGAAACATAATAAAAACACGATTTTATAGGTTTTCAAAATTTGTCCTGGCGTAGCCTACGCCAGCCAGCGTAGCCTACGCTGGGACCCTTTCTGCTGATTTTTTTTCTTGAGCTGGCGTAGCCTACGGTGGCTACAGTAGGCTACGGTGGAAGCCTTTCTGCTGCACTTTGAAACTTCGTTTCTTGACCCCTCCAATGACTTGTTTTATCATGTAAGCTTCCAATTTCTTGTTTTTCCTACAAAATCACTTCCAACTCATAGTCAACCTATTCAACTCAATCACATGCATATAAACGAATAATCATACGTAATATTTACGTTTAAACACTTAAAATCTCATTCCAACGCACACACATCACATCAAAATTTGATCGATGTCGAAGTATCATCAAATAAGATGTTAAAATGTGTGTTCCTATTCCCTTAAACTAGTTAGGGTAGTAGGGTTTGATTGTTACACTTGTTTATTCTGATCACTATGGGAACCAAATACACTTAGCTAATCGTATAATCATGTTGTGGCTATATTGTCGAGGTTTGATTGTTACACTTGTTTATTCATTTATTATTACATTATTCATTAACCTATGACATGAATTGCCGTCTTAAAGTTTATATATTTATGTATGTTAAGCCTATGGAAACTCACCAACATCATATGTTGACATTATTTTTAACATGTTTCAGGAAATGATCCCGCTTAATTGCTCTTGAAGACTTGAACACATCTAGGATTGGACCTAGAGATTAATAAAATAACATATATCGTCATATGACGCTATTTGAATACTTGTTACATTGGTTGTTTGAAACTTATGCTTTTCATCTATGTATGTCATGAAACTTGGAATTTAATAATATTTACACTTTGAAATAGCGTTGTGTGCATGAAAAATCTTAACCCTCACATCTCAACGTTTCCGCCGTTAAGGTTGGGGTGTGACATTTTGCGTTGTTATTAATAATTAATGTTAATTTTTACAAAATTGAAATTCAGGTTGATCGGAAACCTAAGCTTTGTTCTCTGCATTATTTAATTGTTGTGCTAATCAAGATGAGTTCTCAGCCCCACTTTACCTGTTTTCGTTGGGGGAAAGAAACGCGTATTCAAAACGTATTTTCATTTGATCAGTATTACTGTAATTATCGCATGATTACTAGTGTTGTACCAATTTAAGTCCTCACATTTCGAACCGTTAATGTATGTTCTTTAGCGAGGTAATTCTGAGTAGATCTACTTCTGTTGCGCCAATTTGATTACTATTATGTATGTTCTTTAGCGAGGTATTCGAACCGTTAATGTATCTGATTACTAGTGTTGTACCAATTTGACAAACCCCACCCGGGCTAGTCGCGCTAGCACGACGGCATGTCGAACGGGTGTTTAATTGACCTAACTTCTGTTGTTGTGGTTTGGTAGCCACAACCGAGGCCTTCATTTACATTGTCAGCTTCGGTTGCAAACTTCATACACTATGTAACTTGTTAAGTAGACTAGCTATCTACGGATATTACTTTGTTTACTGTATCGGTTACTATTATGTTCTGTTTATCGAAACCTCTGAACTCACCAACCTTGTGTTGACACTTTAGCATGTTTCTTTCAGGTTCTCAAGATGCGCACGATTAGGAACATCTCATTCATGCATTCATCTTATGGGTCAAATGAATATTTATTTTTCTTTCATGAACATTATTTAATTGGTTTGCGCGTGTTGCACCATTTTAAATTAAGATTTATTATGCTTCCTCAACTATTCTTAAGTTTACGTTATTAACTCCGTTTTTGGGAATTTCAAACGTTAACGAATAATTATTTTTTTTGTAATTGACGTGTCGTTTGGTGTAACTAGTGGTTGAGATCCTGGTTTGTCACACGCCTAACGGTAATACCCCGTTTGTAGAAATTGAGAGTGTGACATTTTAACTCTCTTATCTAAATAGTTTTATTTTTAAACAATCATTTTAAGATTTTTTTATAAAAAAATATTCTTTATAAAATTCTTGTTTATTAAAAACTCTAGTTTGTAATTATTTTAGTTGTTTTAATAAGACTGTTTTTAGAAATTTTTATCTTTTTGTATTTTTTTAAAACGGACCGATTTAAAATATTTTGTTTCGAAAAGGTTTAGTGTTTTCGAAAATTTCATATTATATAATTTTTTTTATTATTTCTATTATAATAAAAAAGATGTGATTTTTAATTTCTTTAATAAAATCTATTTAAAAAAAATAGTTTGATTTTATAAATCCATTTTTTGTTTTACCATCTTACATAGTTTACACGTCCTCTTACCTCTCATTTGAAAACTTCCTTAGGCTTAAGGTACTTGAAAAATTCTCACGAAAAATGTGTTTTGTTTTTGATAGGACGTGTGATTGACTGATTTCACATTGGGAAATATTTTAACACGTAGGACGCGTATTAGTAATTAATTGTTTCTGAGAGATTGTTCACTTATTAGAAAAATAAAAAGAATAATAATTAAGTAATTAATTGTTTCTGCTTTTTAGGTCTCATGTCGAAGCAAGATATCACACAATGAATATTGTTGGGTGCGATATTATTTTGATCCCCACTCGAATAAAATTGGAATATGAGATATACAAAAACGAGGTAGGATGGTAGATTGATGATCGTAATGACCGACGATAAACCGCATATAATAAATACGCAATAGCCCAGGTTCCGAGGGCGAATAATTAACACATTACTATAAATCGATAATGGCGAGTTAGCTGACAAATAAAAAAGGTCAAGAAAATATACTACCTGTATTTTTTTCATGTATTACATTTTATGATTTTTGAGTATTAAATAAAAGAGTAAAATTTAGTTATTTTGTTTAGTTTGCATTATACATACATACATACATACATACATACATACATACTACATACATACATACATACATCATACATACATACATACATACATACATACATACTACATACATACATACATACATACATACATACATACATACATACATACATACATACATACATACATACATACATACATACATACATACATACTAGAAAAACACAGTTTGGATCTGAACTGGTTTCGAACTGAAACAACCTGTTTAAACAAGGTTCAATTTTTTCCAACAAAACCGGTTTATCACTTGTAGCGGTTTCTTCCCCAACAGGTAAATTTTTTTTCCTCCACCTCAATTTAACGGCATGCATAATACAAGGACCTCAGCAACCAAGGTTTTAGGATTGATTTATTTTTCTCATCAACACTTTATTTCGAGAGAAGTTTCATATAAACTTATGATGAATTGTTTTATATCCTGTGAGTGTTTTGATTGAATCATTTCATATATTTAAGTTTTTGTTTAGGCTTTGAGGGCCACTCTTACTCTTATGTGATAACATTAAACTTTCTTTTATATGGTATATATATTTATCTATTCAATTGAAACCGTATGTTTTCAGAGAATGACGCGGTAAGCCCAAAAGAAGGGGAGGGGGGCTAATCAAGTTTTTCTACGCTTTAGCATGAGTTGAATTGCAACATCGTGTATTTGATTACGATTATGTGTATTTATTTATCCTAAATTTTATATATTATTGAAATTTTGATTTATTTTAACCCGGCATGATAAAATAACTTTGGACACCCAAACATCAAAACATGATGAACTTGATAAAAAAAGTAGATAAAATAATAGATGCAGATTGTCATTCACAACAAAAAGTATTTATTAAGATTTCAAAAAGCTTTAAATGCATATTATTGGGCTTTGTAGAACAATTTTAAATATTTCTTTAGGCTTTAAGAAGTTTTAAATAACATATTAATGGACATCGTAGAACAATTTTAGTTTTTAAAAAGCTACGTTTTAAAGTAGTCTAATTTATAGGAATTCCATGAGGATTTTTTTTTTTTTTTTTTTTTTTTTTTTGTTTTTTAATACCTTCTTTCTATTTAAGCAACACATTTAAATAAATCCTTTTATCAGTTAAGCCATAGTATATTAAGGCACGTTTAGGCAAAACTAGTTGTACCTATAAAATTAACGTGTCACTTGAGTTGTAGCATTTTTATTATTGTCATTTATATCATCATAGTTTGATTAGGTTCATTTAAGATTTAAATAAATTATAATAAACATCAATACAAATAAAAACGTGTGAAGTATACGTTTGTGTGACTATTGTGATTTCACACCGCTAGGAACCTCGAGGGTTCCAAGGGGGCACCGCCCTCTTAGTGGTTTTCGGGGATAGACCCCCGATGGTTCCAAGGGGTCATGATGTCGGGACAAGGTGGAATTTTTTTTTATTATCTTGTCTCATTGATTGAGTATACGTTGAAAGTTGCATTAGATTTGCATAACTGATAATCATCAGTAGTAATAGCGGTCAATGAAAACTCATCAGTACTAAATGAACATCGACGAGTCAATAATTAGGTATCAACGATAAGCTACCGGTGGTAATTTAGTTTAGTGTTAGATAAAAATAAAAACCTATTAGATTATATTGAGTGTAACCAACAAAAGTATCTTAGAACGACAATTACTAGTATCTAATATGCCTCTTAAGCATTACAAAATCTTGTTTTTAGGGAAAGAAATTTGCAATTTTGGTCGGATGACAACAAAAGAAATCTTGAACCTTATCAGACACATGGATCGTTATCATTTGACGAAAGGCATAGAATTAGCCACACACACAAACACCAACACTCTTGGTTTCATCCCCATTCTCCTTTCTTCTACAACCACACGGTTTGCAACCCATACTAACGCCTCTGCTAACTATATCCCAATCCACCCACAAAGAACGCAAAACCCCCAATTTTCAAGAGGTAAAGGTCATCTTCCCTTGTGGGTTTTCAATTTCTTGCATAAAAATCGTATCTTGTTCTGAATTCGTTAGTCGAAACCCTGTTGTTTAGGTTTTCAATCGACCCATTTGTGTAATTTGGGGAGAAGTGGGTGTGGGTAGTGTCGTTAGAGTATTGCAGATAAGTTGTTTGATGAATTGTCTCTGTGGATGAGAAAGTGATGTTGGTGTCTATATAGAGTGAAATTATGGCTTCTTTTGCTTCATTAGTGGGCTTGGGGAGTACCTGCACTTGTTCTTCTGGTCAATTGGAAGGTGCGCGTTTATCGGTTAGGAGAGTTTATTTTCCCAGTAGTTCTTGTGGTTTTCATAGCCTGTTGGTTGGGAGAAGGTGGAGGTATGTTTCGATTTGTAAATATTCTGTGACTACTAGTTTTATAGCTGATCAAGGGACTTCGGTGTCGCTTAATGCCACTAATAAAAGTAGCAATGAGGATGCTGCTGATCTCTTACTTAAGCCAGCTAGAAGGCCTGTTTTGAAACCACCCGAGACGAATGTAGAACAAGTTTCGGGCTCAAGTGGTTCAAAGGTAGGTGAAGAAGAAGAGAGAAATAAGGTGATTGAGTCGTTGGGTGAGGTGTTAGAGAAAGCTGAGAAACTAGAAACAAACAAGAACAAGGAAATCCCAAATAAAAAACCGTCATCATCACCAAACACAAACAATGGCAGTCGGGTTAATTCGACACCTACTGGAAAGGCTAAAACTCTTAAAAGTGTGTGGCGGAAAGGGAATCCAATTGCAACTGTAGAAAAGGTTGTGAAAGAAGCTCCAAAGACTGAGAAGATCCCGAATGAGAATACAAAGTTTGAGGTAACCGAGAATGTTGAAAGTCAACCGGTTGCGCCACTAAGACCACCTCAGCCTCCTCAAAGAGTTCAACCACAATTACAATCAAAACCTTCTGCAACTCCACCTGTAAAAAGACCACCCATCTTGAAAGATTTAGGAGCTGCCCCAAAGCCTGCTGTTGCTGAAGAAAATGGTTCTGCTACAAAAACAAAAGAGAGAAGTGGCCCTATTTTGATTGATAAATTTGCATCTAAAAGGCCAGCTGTTGATCCATTGATAGCTCAAGCCGTTTTAGCACCACCTAAACCAGGAAAGACCCCAGCTCCTGGGAAATTTAAGGATGATTTTAGAAAGAAAAGTGGTGCACCGGCTCGTAGGCCCAAAGTTAAAGATGATGATGATGAAATTCATGATGATGAGACGTCAGAGCTTAATGTCGCAATCCCGGGTGCAAAAAAGGGTAGAAAATGGAGTAAAGCTAGTAGGAAAGCGGTTAGAATGCGGTTAGCCCGGGAGGCTGAACCGGTTAAAGTTGAACTCATGGAAGTTGATGAAGAAGGTATGTTAATTGATGAATTAGCCTATAACTTGGCGGTTAGTGAAGGTGAAATTCTTGGCCATCTTTACGCAAAGGGCATCAAGCCTGACGGGGTGCAAAAATTGGATAAAGAAATGGTTAAAATGGTTTGTCGGGAGTATGATGTGGAAGTTATTGATGTGGGTCCAGCCAAAATTGAGGAAATGGCGAAAAGAAAGAAATTTTAGATGAAGAAGATCTTGATAATTTACAAGATCGCCCGCCTGTTCTCACCATTATGGGTCATGTTGATCACGGAAAAGTAAGGATTTTACCAAAAGCTAGTGCTTCAAATATGTTTACCGGTTAATTTGTGCTAATACTACTATGTTTTTTGGTATTTGTATTTGACAGACAACACTTTTGGATTATATCAGGAAAAGCAAGGTTGGTACCAATACTTCATTTCATTCAAAACTAATTGAAGTCTTTGTGATTAATAGTTATTTCTTGGTGTAGATTTAAGTTAGTTTTTTGACTAAAGAATGAAGAAAACATGTGTTGTAATTGGATTTTAGTTGGAGGTTATAGTTTCACTCTCCATGTTTAACAGGTGGCAGCTTCTGAAGCTGGTGGGATCACACAAGGAATTGGGGCTTATAAGGTCCAAGTGCCTATTGACGGTACAATGCGACCATGTGTTTTTCTCGACACTCCCGGACATGAGGTAAATCCATTGGATTCTTATATATTTGGTACCAGTCAAAATATATAATTTTTTAATACGGGTCAGGTTGGGCTGACGCATGAAGATTTTTGTAACCTGTTTTGGAATCAGTAAGATCATAAAAGTTATATTGTTAACAGAAGGCTTGACTTTGGATTAAGCCAATCAAGATTTTGGCAGTTTAATCCCTTAATTATTTCTGTTTGTACTGGTCGTCTCCCTTAACCTTTTTTGGGTCGTTGAAAATGCCATTTTTACCTGTTGAACAGGCTAGTAATTATCTTGGACAAGTTTACGGGTTAATGTTGGGTAATACCAATAAAATTTTAACCTTTAGTGGTTTAATCCCCTAACTTTTGTTTATATTGGCTATATACTTATATCACTTAACTTTACTAGGTTATTACAATTATTATAAATATCTTCGTACATGTGGTATCCACATAAGCATTCTGCCTGTTCAATAAGTAAAAATGGCTTTTTCAACAAGTTAAAAAAGTTGATGGATGCGATCACTGCCAAAAAAGTTTTGGGAGGCTATACAGCAGAACCGAAAATTAGTTGGTTTGATGACAATAATAATCTTTTTTTCAATAAAGTAATTTTAGGAGGTTTACACATATGAGATTCAGGCTACTCATGATCCGGTGTGCTCGTTTTACTTTAATGCCAAGTTTTATAAAATTTGACCGTTAGAGACTACAAAACAATGTTTTGCAGGCTTTTGGTGCAATGAGAGCGCGTGGAGCTAGGGTTACAGATATTGCAATTATTGTAGTGGCTGCAGATGATGGGATTCGCCCTCAAACAGTAGAGGCCATAGCCCATGCAAAATCTGCCGGTGTGCCAATAATCGTTGCCATTAATAAGGTAATAATAAGTGTAACCAAATCATTGAACGTGCAATGTTGGCCACATATCTTGCTAATCTTTTACATTTATTTCTTTGATATTTGTAGATAGATAAGGAGGGAGCTTCAGATCGAGTAATGCAAGTTATGCAAGAGCTTTCTTCAAATGGTTGTCAACCAGAAGATTGGGGTGGTGATGTACCTATGGTTCAGGTGCAGAACAGACTCCCTTACTCTTTCATTATGATATTAAAATCCTTTACATGATTGGTATTGTTGATTAAAATATAAAATCTGTTACAGATCAGTGCTCTTACTGGCAAGAATGTGGATGAATTGCTAGAAACCACCATGCTTGTTGCAGAGGTAAACTTATCTATTGAATGCTATATATGCATATCAACTAGCTTGAGATTCTAATTTTTTGTTCTTTTTTCTTGATTGTTAGCTGCAAGAATTGAAGGCTAATCCTGATAGAAATGCAAAGGGTACCGTAATTGAAGCTGGTCTTGATAAATCAAAAGGACCCGTAGCTACTTTTATCGTGCAAAATGGCACACTTAAAAAAGGGGATGTAGTTGTCTGTGGTGAAGCCTTTGGAAAGGTTGGTAAAAACATTAATTAACCATGTTTAATATATTTAAAATCTTCACCATAAAACATTGGCACTTTGATTACATTCATCTTATTTGATGGCTCTAAACATCCATTTATACAACATTTTCAGGTCCGAGCTTTATTTGATGATGCTGGAAAGCGAGTTGATGATGCTGGACCTTCAATACCAGTACAGGTAAAATTTGGCTCTGACTATTTGATCTTGTCCTTTACCACCCATACTAAAAATGACAACATTCAACCCGAACCTGTTTGACCTGCTTCAACTCAAACCTATTTGACCTGTTAGAAAACAACCTTTTCTGAACAAAACCCGTTTGACTTGTTGAAAGACCTGTTTTCACCCGAATACATTTGACCCATCTCGACTTGAAACTGTTTGACCAGTTTCAACCAAAACCTGTCTGACATGTTCAAAATTTTTTTTTTTTCAACCCAAATCCATTTGACCTGTTTAGAATTCAGAAAATGACGTGTTTCAACCCGAATCTTTCTAACCCATAAAGAATGACCTTTTTCAATCCTAACATTTTTGACCCATACTAGAAATGCATACTTGCAGGTGATAGGATTAAACAATGTCCCATTTGCGGGTGATGAATTTGAAGTGGTTGACACACTTGATATTGCACGAGAGAGGGCAGAGGAACGCGCGATATCATTACGAGATGAACGTATATTGGCCAAAGCTGGGGATGGTAAAATTACACTTTCGTCCTTCGCTTCTGCTGTTACATCAGGCAAGAACTCTGGATTAGATTTGCATCAACTGAACATTATTATGAAGGTCGACCTTCAGGTACACACACAAGGTTGTCTTTTGTATGTGATAATGCTTTAAAGAACAAGATTAAACTCTGTTAATCATGATTAGGGATCAATTGAAGCTGTGAAACAAGCCTTACAGAAGCTCCCACAAGATAATGTCACTCTGAAGTTTATTTTACAAGCAACTGGTGATGTGAGTACCAGCGATGTTGACCTAGCTGTTGCGAGTAAAGCCATTATTTTTGGCTTTAATGTCAAAGCATCTGGTTCTGTTAAAAGCTATGCTGACAATAAGGGTGTTGAAGTACGAATTTATAAAGTTATATATGATCTTCTAGATGATGTGCGGGCGGCAATGGAGGGACTACTAGACCCTGTTGAGGTTTGTTCAAGTTCCATAGTTAGAGGTGCCAAAAAGTGGGTGGGTTGGGTAACGGATTGGGTCAGGTTTGGCTGACCGGTTTATTGAAGTTTACCAAAAAAAAAAACTCTTTTCATTTGGTTAAAGTTCTAAAGGGGTCACAAAATCATGACATCTAGTTATAGTTATAGGTTATCATGGGTCTTTATATAATATGTTGGTTTCTTTTTGTAACTTTAAGTAAAAACAACTCTTGGTATCTTTCAGGATCAAGTGCCAATTGGTTCTGCTGATGTTCGGGCAGTGTTTAGCAGCGGAAGTGGGCGGATTGCTGGATGCATGGTGACCGAGGGAAAAGTAACAAAAGATTGTGGAGTTAGGGTTCTGAGGAAAGGAAAGACAATTTTTGTTGGTGTTCTTGATTCTTTGAGACGGATCAAGGAAGATGTGAAAGAGGTATAGTAGGTTCAACACTTACTTACAACCAGCTACTGGGTCACAAAATGGGCGGGTCACACGGGTTTTTTACATGGCGGGCTACCCCACAAACATTTTATACTCAAATTTTTGAGTTTTTTAAAGCAACTCATGTGTTAAAGATGATTTTATTAGAACTATATATTATTACATTTAAGAAATCTTTCTTTTCTTGAATAGGTGAATGCGGGACTAGAGTGTGGAATTGGAGTTGATGACTTTAATGAATGGGAGGAAGGTGATGTAATCGAAGCGTTTAATACTATTCAAAAACGGCGAACACTTGAAGAAGCATCAAGTACCATGGCAGCTGCATTTAAAGAAGCTGGAATCGAGATATAATACCAGTAAAACATAAAACATAACACGTTCATCCTATGATTATTTGTTACGACAAAAGTCCCAATACAAGATTCTCAACAACCAAACATTTTAGCACGAGTCATATGATCAACCTCTCCGGTTTTCCAGGCAGAAATTATGGGCTTTCAGAAAAGGTTTGTTTAGTTTGTCTTTTGTCATACTTGTATGCTAAAACATTGTACATAGAAATAGAATCTGAGCTTGTAAAGAGGGACAAAATCGACATTTCACGTAGTCTAAAAGCTCGGGTTTGAAAGTTGTAATGATAGCAGGAAACTGCAACAGGAGAGAAAATGTTTTGATCTTCTTGTATTGCTCTTTTTTGTCACTTGGATGAATGTTTAAACCTTATTCTTTTGCCGGTGAATACATTTGTGGTTATCATATATAATTGATATATACAAGTAACAAGTTACTATTGTTATTTTCGTAAATCTTCATAGGGTGTTGCAATGGTAAACACTTGATTTTCCTCAAACAAATGTCTCATTGAAGACTAGCTGTTCACGCAAGTGGTGATTTGCCCACGGGTCATGGACGCTAAAGAAAATTACTGATTTTTTAGTTTCTGCATTTGTTTATTCGGTGCAAAACGACCTAGGTGTCAATAGGTTGATTTGTGGTATGCTTTTGTTAGTGTGATTATATATTTTTCTAAGAACATATGGGATTGTTTAAAAAGAGGTGTGCTTCATGTTTGACTTAGCTCACGCTTTGCGTAGGGTCCGGGGAGGGGCAGATTGCTTCGATATTTTATGTATACACTTTTGTCCTACACTTTATACGGCAGTCTTTCATGGCTTAAGCAATCAACAAAAAGGGATTGGTCAACAAGATTAAAAGCCCTCCAAAGTTTGTCATACTTCTTTAATTCAGAGGTTAACATTACAATTCTGATAACATTACTATGCTGATAATGCCTTACAAATAGACATACCACGTTAATTATTGATAAGAAAATTAAACATCGTATACATGTTTAGATCCGCCCGGACAAACACCAAAATAACTTGTTTGACACATTTTCCAACTCACCCGCAATCTTGTCAGCATGCCACAGGACAATGTGCAGAGAAGTACCTACAAACACCATCAGAATCATCCAAACTACATATTACTGATCATATCATTTGATTGGTATTATCTTCAACTTGGGTTGGTCTGTTAACTATAGTTAGATTTTGACAGCTTCTTCCACCTGAAAACAGAAGTTCAAATTTAATTTTCTGGTTAGTTAAAGCCAAAAACAAGGAGACTGCTAGCAGCAAAGTTGTACCACTGAGCTGTTAATGATCCCTAATTGTCTGCGAATGAAACCCATTTCTTGAGCAGGGGGGTTTATAGTGACCTTATCTCTCATTTGAGCAACAAAGATAAGGGATTCTGATAGCCGATTTAGTAGATTGATTAGAGCAATCACTTCATTTCTTTGTAACTGCAGCTGTAATAATGAACACAAACAAAAAATTAAAAAAGAAAAAAAGAAGAGTATGTTATGAGGAAGGTTAGTAGTAAAAGTAGAGGTGAACATTTCAACCGTTATCCAATGAATGGGATGAATAGGGGTATGTTTTTACAGGTCCAGCACAAAATATAATAAACTTTAAAACGAATAGCTGAAAAGGAAACGGGCTTGAAAAGATAGATTGATGCATAAAACCTCCTAAATCATATTTCACAGAATAACTATTCAGTAAAAACTGTAACGCTTTTGATCAAGTGTTTTGAGTCGATCCACCATGTACCAAATTTGCCCAGTTTGACCCATTACCCAACCCACCCATTTCACTTTTCTAGTAATAACAAAAGCAAGCACAATGAGACAAATTTAAAAAGAATATATAATACTAACGTGTGGGTCTGGGGTTCCCTGATCATCAACGGAGAAGAGAATTTGTAATGCAGTTCCAATCCCAAGAACTTGAAGTTTTCCCCAAAGGCGACACTTCTCACACCCAACACAGTCCATGAGTGCACTGGCACATACAAAAGTTTCATTTCAGTTACAAACATAATCATAACAGTAATACCACTTAAAAAATTTTAGTTCTTCTTACTATATGTGGCAAATGTGAATAGCTAGGTAGTCGAAGGCGTGCACTCAAGGCACAAAGCATGAACCTTAGGCCTAGGTGCAAGGTACTTAAAAAGAGAGCAAGACACAGTAAAAATTTACCATTTTCAGGGGTCTTAGACGTGTTTTAGGATGGTTTACGGCTAGTTTAGGCTGTTTTATGCTGGTTCCAGTCAATATTTGGTTGTTTCAGACCAGGTTGACTTGTTTAACCCATTTTCCTTTTTCTGTTAGGGATAAAACATAAACCAAATTGACCAGTTCATAAGTGAATGGACAGAAATGACCACCTCACTTCAGTACTTCGTTCCTTCAATGGACCTAAGCATGTTTGATGTCATTAATGTTTAACGTACATAAGCGTAACAAATACATATTCCAGAAGGAAAAACCTGATGTTTCGAAATTGATTTTGAATCTGTTGCCTGAGTGCAGGTCCTCCTTGGCCTTGCCACAGTTCAGCTTCATTAAATGGAAGAGCACACGCATCTTGCAATTTAGAATCATGAACCAGTTGTCGAACCAAGAATTGAGCTCTCAGATCCTCCACATGGTTACCAGAGTCGTACTCAGCTTGATCCAAATAAGAAGCTGCCTGTAACATGTGACATACATATTTCAAAAAAAGAATAGAAAGTAAATTTGTTTAAGTAATCATAAAATTAAATCATGTAAAATATGTCAAAGAGCACTCACTTTTATCACAGCTCTAAGAACAAAAAGGAAAGAGAAATACAGATTTTCCACACGATCAAAATGCTTCAAGACACGTTTGTGCATCAATTCACGATTTGAACCCCACTGTAAATGTAGCCAATAAATGGTCAGTTATTTTTTTTTCCTAAATGGAAGTTTCTTCATATAGCATAACATTTTTCATAATCAGGACCACATAAGATGAACCTTATAGGCAGTCTCATCAAGAAGATAATCAGCAGCTATATGGCTTGAAATTGAGGAGTGCAAACCAGATATTAGTTTGTATAGTACTTTCTTCTCTGGGCATGTCTCTCCATATGCATCTGCACGAAAAGGATAATTCTATAAGCTCATTTTACATCGTGCAAATCCCTCCTTCACAATGTTAGAAACCAACTTTAAATTAGGCACAACTAGAAACCAACTTACAGTTTATTACTTATTTTAGAAACCAACCTCATTTAGCTGGTTTTACCTGTAAATATTAATGTGGCATTAGTTGATTCCATGCCAACCTTTACATCAGATGCCGCATATGCAAAAACTGCTTATGTGTAAAGACCAAAATTACTTAAAAGTTGGAAAAATGATCTTTTTTAAATTTATATTTTAAAGTAATTACCGAAAGTCAAAGACTCCAATCGTATGACATGCAGCATATACATACACAATTAAAGGATAAACAAGACACCAAGTCAGCAACTTTTGAAATGACAGTAATGAGATGAAACATAGTTGCTACAATTGGTATAATAGTGCAAGTTGGTTTCTATATTGCGCCTAATTTAAACTCGGTTGCTAAATCAAGAAAAAGTGTAATTGTTATTATATAATTTATTGCAGTTTGCACTTTAATATCACCACAAAGTAAATAGGCATGCAGACACACACACACACAGACACTTACATCTTGGACAATTTTCTGAGTATATAGCATCCCATATTCTTCTTGCTGATGGTCCTCTATAACCCGTATGACGTTCAGGGTTCAGCAGCAGATTCACATACGACATTTCACCTGCACATTTCAAAATATAAATTAACACTGTCAGCAGAATATTTAGCACATTCAAATGAATACTGTGTATCACCATTATCAGTTTCATCATCATGAGTCCATGGATTATCAACTTCTACCCAGCCTCTAAACGATTTATCATCTAGAGTACGGTCAACAGCAGCCTCGGGCTTTCCCTCTTGACAAACAGGATCATCTTTAGGAAGAATATGCAGCACTTGCTTTTTAAAAGACTCTGGGAATTCATGTTCTGGACACTCACATACACTGCAATCACGCAGACGGCACATGCCATCATCGGGCCAAAATGGACAATCACACCATAACTTAACCTGTCACATGTACAATCAAATATCCTTTAATAGCTTAAACAAATAATTAGCAAGGTTTTAAGTTTCAACTACTGTATCAGATCGAACGAGACCTTGAAATATCGAAAGAAAGGGGTCTTAACAAGCTCTTGTAACAAGGGATGTAAAACTGCTTTATTAATTTCATCAATGCTCTCATAATCACAACAGCATTCCTCAACAATGCCTGTATGTTCACAAGTATCCTACTCAACAAATCAAAAACAAACAAATTACCAAATCACAATATCTTCTACACATAAAATTACAATTGCATGAATTCACATGATCACATCAAATTGTACCTCAGAACATAAGTAATTTCTATGGAGGAGAGAATAATTGAGCGAATGTCGCCATGGATTAATATATACGGTGAGTAAAACTACAATCACAGATGTTATGAATCCCCACCGCTTCCATTTGTTGGTCTTCTTCTTCTTCTTTTTGTCACCACCATTACTGTTAGCGTTCGATTTTCGATCAACCTCCGGCATCAGCAAACCTTCAAATGTATAAACCTACAAAAACCCTATAAACAAGAATCTATCGAAGAAACCCTAATTTCTCTCCAACATTAACGCATGCATGTGAAGAAATCATCCAAATTGATCGTTTCATCGCAATATAAAAGGAATCTCTTTCCCTCATATGTTACAAACTTTTAACATGAAGGATAATTTATGTGATTATTGAAGTTTAAGGATAAAAAATGTAATTTGGTATAAACGTAAAAGATGAAAACTATAATTTACTCCTATAATTATTTGAACGTATCTATTATACTTTTAAAAATTCGTATTTTATGTGAGTCTTGATCGGGTTCTAGTAGAGAGTTCTTTTTCCCCCGGATCAATGAAGAAGGGAGAACTTGATTCTTCCGAAGAACCGGAAGCGAAGCGCTATGCCGGGGCGGGGGGACGGGAAAAGAAACGGCTCCGAAGAAAGAAATTAGGGTTCCCAATGCTTCTCCACTCTCAACGAGATGAGCCAACCTCGGGATGCTTTACACCCCACAAGGTTCCGAGACGGAGCTTAACCTGAGTCTCGGTTAAGAACGTATCCGTTAGACCATAACATGCAACTTTAGAAGCTTAAACTTAAAAGATGTGACTTTAAAGAAAGGTTGTATTTGTAATTAACTCTAGAAATGAAATAGTCTTTTAGCAAATGTAGTATACTGCTTAAGGCGTAAAACTTACAAACTTAATTACATATATATAATTTATTTGACATATAATGTTGTAGGGTTATATTTTTATTGAAAGATCGATCTGTTAGAAATAACCCGTAATATGTGGCCTACGGATCATTTAAATAAGTTTCATCAAATGACATAATTAGTCCCTAATAGTATGAGAGGGTTATTTGATGGAAATACCCCATAATTATAATTAGAGTGTCCCCTTAGATGTTATAAATAGAAGTGTAGGGAGATAACAAAAAACACACCAATAACGTTTCTCTCAAGATCATCCATCGATCACTCTAGACATCATAACGAAAACGCATCAATTAATCATGGCATCATCATCCTCATCAAAGATTTATATTCCCACAAGTAAGATTTAATTGTTTTGATGTTTAGTTTATATTTGATATTGAATAAACATGATTAGAGTTTCATGTTTTCATCCATGTTTTAAGATATAATCAACATGTGGTATTAGAACCTTATGTTGATTATATCAATTAAATCAATAAAAAAAACGATTTTGATAAATCGGAAATTATGAATTTGAAATTATAATTGAATCATCCGAATAATGTTTTACGAACAAAATTGATTTAGAGTTTTCTGTGTCCACCGAATCACGTGTGGATTATAAACAGTTTGGAATTTCTTTCATGATTTTCTGGAAATATGTTTTGGATACCCACATCAAATATGTTAAAATTAAATTGATATTTAAAACCCAGTTAGTCTTTGAATTCATATGAATTGTATGTGGTTCGTGCAATTATTCTAATTTATTATATGAATTTAAATGAGCGATTTATTATAGTTTCGATGAATTCAAGTGGGTGAATTTTTCAATCCTAGAAAAAAAAAATTCCATTTACTTTCGCATGAGTAAAGAAAACATTATTGATATCTAAAGCTAATTTACACAAAGAAACTGTTTCATTATGATATTTATTGAATTCATTTATTAACGTTTTAATTATTTAATAGATGATTTAATTTTACATTCATATTCAATATTTAAATCAGTTAATTGCAATTATGGTATTTACATGTTTTCATTAATTATATACGAAACTTTCTATAATTTTGATGATTTTCTATAAATCAATATAAATGCAGCTTCTTGAAATAATTTACCATGTAAATAATTTAATCAGTTACTTATATATATCTTAAAATCAAATTAAAAAAAATTGGCAACTTCATTGAAAGGTTAAGTGATTAATCCCAACGATACATCACTTGGTTTGACATTAAAGTTTAACGTTACCATTTTATATAACTATGTGTAATTAAATGATGAACCCAAATGCTAGTTGTTTGATAATGCACATGATTAATATTGGCAAATTAGTATAAATGTTACATTTCTGCCCAAATGTGATGTGTCGTATTTATGTGCCTTACTATAACCATGTTCATAATACTTGAATGTTAGTCATAGCCAACGCGAAGCCAACATTTTAATTTAATTTGTTCATAACACTTGCACATAGGTCATAGCCAACGCAAAGCCATCGTGCAAGTAGAACGTTAATTTAATTTGTTCATAACATTTGAATTTTGGTCAAAGCCAACGCGAAGCCAATATTCAACTAGAACTTTACTTTTAGCCTATTATTTTGGTGTTATAATAGGTTTTATCTTCAACGTATTAATTATGTCTGCTTTATTTTTTTTATCACCCCATAATTAGCTCACTTTAACTCTTCTACTACTTGTATCAATTTGGCATCCACTATAACTCCTAACTTCGGAATCGAAATTTTAACCGGGGCAAACTTCGTCTCCTGGAGGGACTCTGTTAAACTTACTCTTGGCATGTTGGATCTTGATTATGTCTTGAGACATGACGCTCCTGCTACTCTTACCGCTGAAAGTACTGCAGATTAAAAACAAGAGTATGAAAAGTGGGAGAGGTCTAACAGAATGTCTCTGATGGTAATCAAGAACTCCATCTCTGTTGAAATCAAGGGAGCCTTGAGCAATACCTGATTCAGATAATGCTAAAATTTATCTGAAATCAGTGGATGAACAATTTAAAGGATCTTCTAAAGCACATGTGAGCACTCTGATTCTAAAAATGCTTACTACAAAGTATGATGGGTTTATTAATGTGCGTGAGCACATAATGATGATGAACGACAGGGCTCATAAACTCAAGAGCTTAGATATGGAGATCAGTGATGGTTTTCTAGTACAATTCATTATGACTTTTCTTCCTGCATGCTTTGATGCTTTTAAGATCAACTATAACACCCAAAAAAAAAAAGGTCAATGGGTGAGTTGATAACAATGTGTGTGCAGGAGGAAGAACACCTGAAGCTAGAAAAAACCTGATGTTATTCACGTTACCACCACTAAACCATTAAAGAGGAAGGGAAATTTTAAAGGGGAAAGCTCCAAAGTCCATAAGGCTGGTACAAGTATAGCTTCCAGCTCAAATGCCTCCTTCGGACAATCTCGCTGCAAATTCTGCCACAATAAGGGACACACCAAAGGGTGGCTGGCTAAGAAAGGTAACCATCTATACATGATATTTAAGTCCTTTAATGTTAACATTCCATTTAACACATGGTGGGTTGATTCTGGTTCTATGGTTCATGTTACTAACTTAACACAGGGATTCCTTACAATCCGAAAGCTAGAAAGAAACCAAAGGACAATTAAGGTGGGAGATGGTGATGAACATAATGTTAAAGCCGTAGGAACCATGCAATTAATAATGAAAACTGGTAATTGTATTAAACTTTATAATACATTATATGTACCGATGATTACTCGAAACTTAGTATCTGTACCAAAGTTAGACAATGATGGTTATGAAGTTTTTCATGGTCATGGCAAAATCACTATCACTTTAAACTCTCATGTCTGTGGTTGTGGTTATCTGGATGAAAATCTCTATAAGTTAGAACTAGATGATCAATTTTCAAAATCATTGTTATCATATAATGTAAATAAAAATATTAACAAATGAAAACGAGATTCGGAAACATCATCTATGTTGAGGCATCAACGTTTAGGCCATATCTTATGAGATCACATGTTAAGACTTATGAAAGATGCAGTATTACCAAATCTGGATTTCTCTGATTTTGAAACATGTGTTAAATGCCTTAAGGTAAAAAGGCAAATGGATCTAAAAAAGGTGTCGTCATGAGTTTTGGTTTACTATAACTCATACACATTGATATTAGTGGACCTTATACTATTGAAATATCAGGACATAAATCATTTATCACTTTTATTGATGATCACTCGCGTTACATGTACTTGTACTTAATTAAGGATAAATCTGAATCACTTGACATGTTTAAAACCTTTAAGGATGAAGTTGAAAATCAACTTGATCGTAAAATAAGGATAGTGAGATCAGATAGAGGTGGTGAGTATTATGGTAGACATACTGATATTGGTCAAGCTCCAGGCTCCCGGTCCTTTCTTTGACTTTTGTAAAGAACATGGGATTGTAAACCAATTTACCATGCCGGGTAATCCTCAACAGAACGGTGTAGCTGAGAGAATAAATCGTACCCTAATGGACATGGTTAGAAGTATGTTAGCGAACTCTTCTTTACCTGAATTTTTATGGACGGAGGCATTAAAGACAGTTGTTCATATACTAAATAGAGTTCCTTTTAAGTCTGTTCCTAAAACTCCATTTGAAATTTGGACAGGAACGAAACCTAGGTTAAGGTATATGAAAGTACGGGGTTATCCAGCCGAAGCTAAGCTTTATAATCCTCAACAAAAAAACATGACATGAAGACAGTTAGTTGTTTCTTTATAGGATATCCTGATCATTCAAAAAGGTATAGATTTTATTGTTCTTCTCATACTACTCGTATCGTGAAAACTCATCGTGCTGTGTTTTTAGAGGATTCTAAGGTCAGTGGGGCAGTGAAAGTCAAGACATTGACTTACAAGAAGTGCAAGAGAAGGGGAATGGGCTCTCTACACTTACCTCCTATTACACCTCTTGTACTTAACACTGTACCATTACAAAACACTGCACCATTATCTCATGTTTCCTCAGAAATTCATGTTGCTCCAAACATTCCTGTAAATGAAGCACCATCAAATCCACAAGAGCAAGTCCCTCATACGACTACTGAAACTGCGAAACCCAAAAATCAGCTAAGGATGCCATCACGGTCTAGAAGGCCTACTAATTTTGATGATTATGTAACCTATCTTAATGAAGCTGACCTGGATTTAGGAAAGTGTAACAATCCAACCTCTTATAATGAAGAAATTAGTAATGATCAATCGTCTGAATGGAATAAAGCTATGATCGATGAGCTTGATTCCATGTATAAGAATGACGTTTGGGAAATGGTTGAATTACCCAAGGGTGTTAGACCCGTAGGATGTAAATGGGTTTTCAAAACCAAATTAGACCCAAATGGTAATATTGAATGTAATAAAGTTCGATTGGTTGCTAAAGGCTATACTCAAAAGGAGGAAATTGATTATCAGGAAACCTTTTCACCTGTTTCACATAAGGATTCCTTAAGGATCGTTATGGCATTACTAGCTCATTTTGATTTAGAGTTACATCAAATGGACGTTAAAACCGCTTTCCTTAATGGTGACTTACATGAGGATGTGTTCATGAACCAACCTGAAGGTTTCAAACCTAAAGGTAAAGAGCACTTAGTTTGTAAGTTAAAGAAATCCATATACGGGTTAAAACAAGCATCACGTCAGTGGTATTTAAAATTTGACGAAGTCATGAAGAAACAAGGTTTCATTAAAAATCAAGTGGATCAATGCACCTACCTCAAAATGAGTGGGAGCAATTTTGCTATAATTGTCCTTTACGTAGATGACATTCTATTGACAAGTAATAGTTTAGATTTGTTGCATGAGTCAAACCGATTGCTTTCGCGTAATTTTGATATGAAAGATCTCGGAGAAGCTTCTTATATGATAGGCATCGAAATACATCGAGACCGAGTCAATGGGATATTAGGACTGTCTCAAAAGGCGTACATTGAACGTGTCTTTACATGTTATAATATGTAACATTGCTCTCCCATAGTTGCTCCAGTAGTTAAAAGAGACGTTTTTGGTTCATTTCAATGTCTGAAAACAGAGGATGAGAAGGAGCAGATGAAATTGATACCTTATGCTTCAGTAGTGGGAAGTTTAATGTATGCTCAAGTTTGTACTCGTCCTGATATTGCATATATTGCGGGAATGCTAGGCCGATATCAATCTAATCCTGGCCTAGATCATTGGAAAGCAGCAAAGAAAGTATTGCGATATTTTCAAGGGACAAAAGAGTATAAGTTGGCATATAGAAGACTGATAACTTAATAGTGGTGGGCTATTCTGATTCTGACTTTGCTAAATGCAAAGATGATAAGAAATCAACATCGGGGTATATCTTTATATTAGCAGGCGGGCCTATTTCATGGAGGAGTCATAAGCAGCAATTGACAACTACCTCGACAATGATGGCAGAATACGTTACGGTTTATAATGCAACTTGCCATGGGATGTTGTTAAGAAATCTCATTACCGGACTCAAAATTGTTAACTCCATAACACGACCGTTGAAGATTTACTGTGACAACTCAGCAGCCGTCAGTTTCTCGAATAGTAACAGTTCGAGTGGAGCTGGTTTATATCTCAATACAAAATATTTGTTTGTACGAGAACGAGTAGAGGAAAATAATCTTTGTATCGAGAACATTAGCCGATGACTAAAGGTCTACCACCTAAAACTTTCCAAGAACTCGTAACAAGGATGAGCTTTACTACAGACCTTATATAATAGCATATCAAGTGTGCATTAATGATTAATTTGATTTCCTAGGATATTTATTTTGTCTATAATAACTTATATGCGCGCTTAACAATCTATAGATAAATTTGTGCAGACGAATACTGTACATTAAGGGTTTATTTAAGTCATTTTGGTTTTATGTTTAATGTTTTATATTGAGACTTTAGTATAACTGTTGGGGGTCTCGGATTAACTTTAATTCGAATAACTGTAACTATTTGCTATAAGTTTCAATATGAAACTTGATGAGTGTTTAACTTGGCCAAACTTATGTATACTCTATCACAAATGATCACTCAGCCAAGTGGGAGAATGTTAGAAATAACCCGTAATATGTGGCCTATGGATCATTAAATAAGTTTCACCAAATGACATAATTAGTCCCTAATAGTATGAGGGGGTTTATATTTGAGATTTTTATTCCCACAAGTAAGATTTAATTGTTTTGATGCTTAGTTTATATTTGAGATTGAATAAACATGATTAGGGGTTTATGTTTTCATTTATGTTTCAAGATATAATCAACACGATCGTATTGTAAAAGTTTATCTTCAGGTTCAGTTAAACTGTTGTCCTTCGCATTAACTATACCACCTATCACCTCTTTGTCTTGTGTCTATACACAATTGTTCAATCAATAGAGTCGGCTTAGCTTGCTAATTTTTACATGATTCATTTTGTTTATTATTATTTATTGTATTCTTTATAACGATAAACATTTAGCTAGATGCCGTTAAATCAGATTTTGTCAGTAGTTATCCTGTCAATGTCGTCATTATTACTTGTTTTAGATATCTAAAAATCAAATCAAGACTTATTAATAATATCAGATATAACTAAAACGAAATATATAAATTTCAAATGATTTGCTATATACGAGAGAAATACATTGCACCATAGAAAGCATACAATTGGTGGCTCCCCATGTCTAAATATAAAACCATTCATCAATATGATTAGACATATACAAATCGAACTTATGAACACAAACAAATACTTTATGAAATCTTCTTGACCAAGATTGTAAATTGTCATAATCTAATCATGGAAAGAGTGAAAGACCCAAATTCGATTTCAATTACGAATTTGCATAACGTATATTATGTAAAACTTCACCGATAAAAATGTTATTTAGTGACACTTGTTTCTAATGAGGGATGTGACACAACATGTTTATAAATTGCTGCATATCAGCTTAGTCAGAACTCAGAAGTATAATATTTAAGATATGTTTTAGCAAACGTACGTTTGAATGAAATCCAATTCAATAGTATGACTACTAATACGAACTAAGAATCTATCGTGGATATGGATAATATTTTTTTACATTGTTGTACAAATTCTTTCTTCATTGTTGTATTAATTTTTTGCTACTTTAACTATTTTCTTATAGTGTTAATCTTCATGACCTTCTTATTAAATCAAAATTTGATCTCTTTGCGTGACACGTATAAGCTTTTATAAGTAATAACCTACCAAAGTTGCTTGTTGTATGGCTGTTAATCAAATTTTTTATAACATGTTTAAATTTTAATATTTTTATAATGTATACATATGCACATATACTATAAATTAAACATTTATGTCACATTTATGTCGGTGGGTGCAGTTACTTTTTATGAGTTTCTAATTAACCACCAAAGTTAAGTGATATACAAAAGAGACCCCTGGCACGTTTACGTTAGACAGAGCCTATTGTGCCGTTTTCTTTGCACATGTGATATTTTATTTCTCTTTCACATGAATCCAATATGTCTTTCGTTTCCAATGTAGATTTATAATGAAGGTGAAGATTTCAGTTGAAGAAGATGAATATAAGAGTGTTTACTGTATGTTTTCCAGAAGAGGGAAAACAATAAAGAGAAATATGGGAAAGCTAAGATATTAAGAGAGAGTTTCGATTGCTTCTCATTTCATGATTACTTCCTACTCCGACTTAGATCTTTATTTACTGGTGAGGTTCGTCGTTGGTTCATCTCTCAATTCATTCGTCGGTAGACACCACACCACACCATCACAATACTTGCAACATTTTTTTGAATAGATATTATTCAAGTTCATCTAATTAACTTTTTATCATTTAACAAAATGATTGTGATTATAGTGAGGTCTCATCTTACGTAACCACCATCATTTTTTACAAAATCTTCAGTTGAATGATTTAAGTATTAGGAGGATGAAACAGAATAAAGATGATGAGAATGCTAAATAGGGTTAGCCACCATCTATTGCACCTTAATGCTTAGGTTAATTGATGATAACATATCAAAGAGTTAGAAAATAACAGAGCCTGTAACGAAAAATTAGAATCTTGGACGAAAAAGACAATCATTACGTTATAAAAGAACCTCGCAGCAACACGAGGGTGTAAATTAACATGCTAGTTCATATGTAAATGTTACAATATATACAATATACACATTCATATAAAATAATACTAGAATTAAATACATAAATTTATTAAACCTAGTCGTATCCTTTAAATTAATTCACCTAAAACATAAATTTTCAAAACAAACAGAAATTAAGAAAAACTTCATTTTTGAAATATATATACTTTGACCATTTCTTTATCGAAGCTAATCATATATCCTTTTAACAGTATATATTCTTCAAAATTAAAATATCAAATTAGTTATTGTTTTGTTTGGTAAACTTTAAAATGGAATTGCTATATTTTATCTATTTTTTTGGACAATCATCGTGTCATGTCGTTCATCAAATCTTTCCATGTCTTTTGATTATTCGTGACATATTCAAACTATAGGCCCTTTTGAAAGCTACAAGATACAAAATATATTTGTGAGGAAGAAATATTTAAGATATGCCTTGAATAAAATAAAACTAAAAGATTTAGAGGCCATATTGACATCGTAAAGATTTGCCATGATTGTTTGTGCGTTTAAGTTAGAATAATAATAAATTAGAAATTAGGTTCTGTAAAAAATGCAATAATAGTAATAAAGCTAAAAACTACACAAGATAAAGTTAAACAATTTATATTACCAATATTGTTACAAGTAACATCTTTATTTTTATACTATAATATAAGAGTAATTTGAGATAACACGTGACAACATTACAATCATCCTAACAAAAAATTTTTCGCCTCTATCTCATATTAAATAATTATCTTAATTATTAATAATATTATTTAATAATTTTTTAGATTTAATAAATTAAAAAAAAATCCATTCATTAATATTATTTCTAAATAAATAATTTCTTTATAAAATAATAATTTTTTCTAAAGCATAAAACTTTTTTAAAAATACGAAATATTTTAAATTGGTATTTTTAAAAAGTCAATTTTTAAAAACCAAAAATAATCAAATTTAAGAGTTATAATAAGAAATTTTTTAAAAATGACATTTTTATAATGTTTGTTTTAGAACAAAATATTTATTTTTTTGGAAAAAAAATTTAAAAACAAAATTTTAAAAAGTTGATATCATTGTTTTATTATTTATAGTCAATTCTCGTATGTAATTTCAGTCATATCATATATTTGAATATCATTTTATAATTATTAATTTTTATTATATTAATATTTTATTTATTTAACCCGTGTAATACACAGGTTTACTAAATCTAGTTACTATATATTAGACTTATGATTACAACTCTTTGGTTATAATAAACATAAATAATTATTAAACCAAAAGTTTAAAATAAAATCTACAAACATAGCACGTAGTACTCTTTACAATTTACATGACTTGTTTGCTAAGTTTATACAAACATAAATAGATTATACTTGTCCAGCTATCGATTTAATCTTTTTCAAACTAAATATTTCTTAAAAATTGTTCCAGTTATTTAACCCCTAGAAAATAAGGTTACAACATATAAAGTAACTATTAGTGCAAAGATGATCATGAAATGTGGTTCTAGTTTTGTTACCAATAAAAATATAAACATGTGATACAGATATTAAATGTAATTCTTCATATGTACATATATATATATATATGAAAGAGGTTTAAATACAAAGTGTATTTTTGCTACAAAATGTAACAAGACACAATGAGTAAAAAAAAGTCACAAAAAAATGTTATACAAGTTGATTTGACTGAAATTAGTTGTATAATGTAAATTTTAAAACTAATGCGATATAAATTATTTGTTGGGTCGTTTGGAATGACATAATATAAGATAGTTCTTTCAGTAGCTTTTATAATTTTCCAAACTCATCTTTTACATCAAGAGTCATGCCGGCTTGACTCACATTGTTATTGGCTTAAAAGCAAGTTAACATGAGCTATGTTGACTCATTCGTTAAACAACCTCGATATCTTTGCGTGTGTGTGTGTGTGTTAGGTTTGTTGGTGAGAAAGTGGTTCATCTCGTTTATCACTTATCCTCTAGTTAATGTATTTTGAAACGTAATGATGCTTAAGTGATAAACGAGATGAACCACTTTCTCACCAACAAACCTAACACACACACACGCAAAGATATTGAGGTTGTTTAACGAATGAGTCGAACATAGCTCATGTTAACTTGCTTTTAAGCCAATAACAATGTGAGTGAAGCCGGCGTGACTCTTGATGTAAAAGATGAGTTTGGAAAATTATAAAAGCTACTGAAAGAACTATCTTATATTATGTCATTCAAAACAACCCAACAAATAATTTATATCGCATTAGTTTTAAAATTTACATTATACAATTAATTTCAGTCAAATCAACTTGCATAGCATTTAATCTAGTTTATAATAAGCTAATCAGAAAGAAGTTACATGCAATTTACGAACCACGAATTATTTATGATTCTCTTATTGATAACATGGATCCTACCCCACTTCATACTCAAGTTTAATGTTAATATAACTCCAAAATATAATTCAAAGTGATTGATTTTGAGTGGTCCCATATACAATAATAATTGTCGGGTTTGTTTAAATTTGTCCTACTTATAAATCTAGATTTTTTATCTATCATAATACTTAAACTTATAATCATATAAACAAACATCTTTTTATATATATTGTTATTGCTACGCCATTAGCCCTTTGGTAACTAATAATTCTTTTTTAAACAACAATTCTATAACAGACACCACAGGATTTGAAAGCTCAATTTTTTGTTTTTTGTTTTTGTTTTGTTTTTTTGAAACAATTCAACCGGCATGACATTAAATCAAAACTAACAAGAAGCTAGAAAAACAATACAAGAAAACAAAATTAATTTACACCAAAAGTTCCATTGAAGATTATCAAAGTTGCCTTTACTTTTGATCCACAGAAAAGATGACGTTTTGATTTATCCCAATACCTCTCTAGCATTCGTTGTTTTGTTGTTGTATACTCTCATTTCTTGCCTTCGAAACACCTCAAAGACTAAATAAATGATGGCATAGATTAGTTTTTTGTGACTTAGAGTTAGCGACCAAGAGTTTTAGAAAGAGCAATTTGGGTTGTTTTTTGGTAATTTATATTGTGGAATGATTCAAAGCTCATGCACGTTGGTTGCCCATGCATGCACGTGGAAGTCATTTACTATTTCAAATAAAAGCTAACAGCTAGTTTGTTAGATTGTTCTAGTCTTACGGGTTGTTAGTATCTTTCTTGTATTTCGGGATTTCTTAGATGTAGCCGTTAGTTCTTTTGCCTATTTAAGTCGAGGCTTTCTATTGATGTATGCATGCAATTTTTCAAAGTTCAATAAGAGTTCTTGAAGTATCAATTTGTCTTTCTGTTATTCTCTCAAATATCAACATTTTTGGTATCAGAGCACATGCTCTGAAGTCAGTTATCAATGGCTGAGAACTTCCTCACTACCTCTGCAACAACCCCACTCATTCCAGTGTTCAAAGGAGAAGGATATGAACACTGGAGTCTCCGAATGAAAACTATCCTACGGTCTCGTGAGCTGTGGGATGTGGTGAATCTCGGGGTTACCGCTGCAAGTGAAGGACCGGGGAACCACCGTGAAGTAAAGAAAAAGGATGCACTAGCAATGGCACTCATTCAGCAAGGAGTGCACGACCAACTCTTCTCGCGCATAGCTGCGGCTGAATCCTCAAGGGCTACATGGGAAACTCTTCGTATAGAGTTTCAAGGAGATTCACAAATTCAAGCTGTCAAGTTGCAAAGTCTCCAGCTTGACTTTGAGAACTTGATTATGAAAGAAGACGAGATGGTAGGTAATTACTTCTCTCGGGTTATGGCTAATGTTAGCCAACAAAGAGCATATGGCGAAGAAGTCTCTGATCAAAAGGTGGTTGAAAAAATTCTCAGAAGTTTGTCCTCTCGCTTTGATTATGTGATTTCATCCATTGAAGTGACTTTTGACTTGGCCAAAGTTACACCAGTGAAACTTATGGGGTTGCTGCAGTCCCAAGAAGAACGAATAAATGAGCGCATCTCAGGCACAGTGAGGACAACTGAAAGACAAGATGAACAAGCACTTCAAGTTGTCCATGAAGAACACAAACCTGCACGTGGTCGAGGTAGAGGACGTGCCCCATTTAGAGGTGGACGTGGTCGTGGCAGAACCAGTCTGGATCGCAGCAAGGTACCTCAATGCTATATCTGTAAGAAGTATGGTCATGTGAAAAAGGACTGTTGGTACAATGACGAGATCCAAGCAAATATGGCTGAAAATGAAGAGAATGAAGAAGAGAACCTGATGAGCAACATTTACTCATGACCTTCACCATACCACATGATGATAAACGCATGCTGATGACACACATTGCTCCAATAGGTAAGTCAGCGCACCTTTGGTTTGTTGATTCTGGATGTTCAAACCATATGACAGGTTTGAAAGAGAACTTTGTTCATCTCGATGAAACATTCAAGTTGGATGTTCATCTTGGGGATAAGAAGAAGCTTGGAGTAGAAGGTAAAGGTACAATCAAGATCCATACTAGTACAGATAAATTCAAGTTTTTGAATGATGTCTTTTATGTTCCAAAACTTGAATATAACCTTCTTAGTGTTGGGCAACTACTAAAAAAGGGATATGCAATGCACTTTGATAATAATAAGTGTACTATTAAAAGTAAAAGTGGTTCTGGGAAGGACATTATGCAGATTGCTGTTGCCCACAACAACATGTTTGTGTTGGATGCATCATGCATGACACTGTTTCATGATGCACCCCTCAACAAGCAAGAGATCACTGCTCAAACATGGCATCACAGATACGGACACCTATACTATGATGGCTTGACGCAGCTCTCTGAAAAAGGTATGGTGGTGGGGCTACCAAGAATTATTTCTACTCTGACTTATAAGGCTTGTCTAGTAGGAAAGCAAGCTCGACTACCATTTCAATCATCCTCATGGCGTGTAACTGAGAAGCTAGAATTGATTTATACTGATCTGTGTGGACCAATAGAGGTTCCCAGTCTTGGTAACAGCTTATACTATATATTATTTATTGATGATCTCACAAGACTGTGTTGGGTATATTTTATATCTAACAAATCTGATGCATTTAGCAAATTTAAAACATTCAAAGCCATGGTTGAGAATGAATCCGGCCACATGATAAAGGTTCTTAGGTCAGACAGAGGTGGAGAGTTTTGTTCACAGGAGTTCAATGTGTACTGTAAACAAAATGGCATTAAAAGAGAGTTAACAACTCCCTATACTCCACAACATAATGGCACTGCAGAAAGAAAAAATAGAACCATTATGGGCCTTACTCGCAGCATGTTAAAATATGCAGGTCTGCCTAATGTCTTCTGGGTAGAGACTGTTGCTACTGCAGTGTACATAATCAACAGGTCACCTACAAAAGCTCTAATCAAGCAAACACCCTATAAGCCTGGCATGGAAAGAAACCCTCGGTTACCCATCTCAAGGTGTTTGGATGCATAGCTTATGGTCTAGTTCCATCTCAACTGACAAAGAAGCTAGACAATAAGTCTGAAAGAAACATATTCATTGGTTATTCCAACCACAGCCATGGCTACAGGTTGTACAACCCAGACACAAAAAGGTTTACCACAAAAAGGGATGTAACCTTTCTTGAAAACCTAAAAGGGAATTGGAATGAAGCCAAAACTGACCAAGATGTTATCTACTCTTACTGTGATCCTTTCCCTTTTGACAATCCTGATGTGATTGAACACTATCCAAGTACCTCACATAGTACTGCCTCCAGTACTATGCCTTCACCCATCTTATCCTCAACTAATTCTCCTAATAACCCATCCTCATCTGCACCCTATTCTAGTCCTACCCATCAATTACCTACCACACCTACACCTATTGAGCCTGGCCCATCCAGACGGGTCACAAGGCCACCTTCATGGCTGCGTGACTATCATACTGGTCAGGAAGTATCCGAGGATGAGGGTGCAATGACAGCATGTCAGTTTGCTCTTAACATCACTGATCCAACTTCATTTGAAGAAGCACATCAACATGCAGAGTGGCGTGAAGCTATGCACAGAGAACTTGAATCAATTGAGAAGAATCATACATGGGAGCTTGTGCATACCCCTGAAGGGAAAAATATAGTAGGTGTCAAGTGGCTTTACAAAACAAAGTTCAATGCCACTGGTGAGGTGACGAAGTATAAAGCAAGATTAGTGGCAAAAGGATACTCTCAGCAACCTGGCATCGACTTTCATGAAACATTTGCTCCAGTTGCTCGCTTTGAAACTATACGCATGGTTCTCTCTATTGCAACACAAATGGGGTGGATTGTATATCAATTGGATGTTAAATCAACATTCTTGAACTGAACTCTATCTGAAGATATCTATGTGGAGCAACCCATCGGATTTGAAGTTAAGGGCCATGAACAGACGGTGTACAAGTTGCATAAGGCCCTGTACGGACTAAAACAGGCTCCAAGAGCATGGTACTCCTGTATAGATTCCTACTTTGCTTCTCATGGCTATGTACGAAGTGACAGTGAGCCTACTTTGTATGTACAACACTCAGGTACACATGATGTTCTGTATGTGTGTTTATATGTTGATGATATCATATGTACTAGTTCTAGTACAGAACTCATTCATGAGTTTAAACAAGGAATGATGTGTGAATTCGAAATGACTGATCTGGGTCAACTCAATTTCTTCCTTGGGTTGGAGGTAACACAAACAACTAAAGGCATTTTTTTGACTCAGAGTAAATATGCTAAGAGCCTGTTAAGTAAATTTCACATGTCAGGGTGCAAAACTGAACCACTTCCTATGTCACCTGCTGAGAAGTATATGGTTAAGGATGGAGAAGATAAAGTCAATGAAACTGTGTATCGAAGCTTAGTGGGAGGCTTAATGTACCTAACCAATACAAGACCAGATATAGCCTTTGGAGTAGGGGTGATCGCTAGATATATGCAAGCCCCTTCAAAGAATCATTTATGGGCAGCAAAGAAAATTTTAAGATACGTGGCTGGCACAAGTGAGTTCGGAATATGGTATAGTCGGGATACAAAAGTAACCTTGCAAGGTTATTCAGATAGTGACTGGGCTGCTTGTATCGATGATCGAAAGAGTGTGTCAGCTAATGTGTTCATGCTAGGGACAGGAGATGTTGCTTGGAGCTCAAAAAAGCAAAAGACAGTGGCATTGTCGAGCACAGAAGGAGAATATGTTACAGCTACTGATGCTGCATGTCAAGCTATCTGGATGAGGCGAGTTCTGAATGATCTGGGTATTAAACAGAAGGATGCTACAAAAATTGTTTGTGATAGTCATTCAGCTATATGTTTAGCAAAAAATCCAACCTTGCATAATCGATCTAAACATATTGAGCTGCGACATCACTTCATCAGAGAAGCTGTTAATCAAGGAGAAATCATGCTGGAACACTGCACTACCAATGAACAACTTGCTGATGTTCTGACCAAGGCGCTTACTAAAGAAAAGTATGTCTACTTTCGGCACAAGATGGGTGTTGGAGAGTTTGAATCAAGGGGAGGTATTGTGGAATGATTCAAAGCTCATGCACGTTGGTTGCCCATGCATGCACGTGGAAGTCATTTACTATTTCAAATAAAAGCTAACAGCTAGTTTGTTAGATTGTTCTAGTCTTACGGGTTGTTAGTATCTTTCTTGTATTTCGGGATTTCTTAGATGTAGCCGTTAGTTCTTTTGCCTATTTAAGTCTAGGCTTTCTATTGATGTATGCATGCAATTTTTCAAAGTTCAATTAGAGTTCTTGAAGTATCAATTTGTCTTTCTGTTATTCTCTCAAATATCAACAATTTAGACCATTCAAACATTCGCAAGTCACTTCACATCATTTAATCATCATGATGTTTCATTATTACAACTAATAATTGTTGCTAGCATAGAGTCCATACACTGAATAACTAAAAGCAATACATTTAAGAATGGATATCAAGCTCCACCTCTTTTTAGAACTGAAAATTTGTATTCGAAGGCTAACTTTTTGTCATTTTTTTAAAAAACTTACTTAATTCTGTAAAAGTTTATGATAAGTTATTAATAAAGCTAATACAATGAACGGGTTAGATAATATATCATTACAAGTGCTTTCTAATAAAGTCTTTTTATTACAAATAATAACACTGGCTACCATATTAAAATGAGTTATTTTTAACATATTAAATATGCTAATTAAAAGAATTTAGAGATAGTATATAAAAATATGCTTGTGATCCTTTTTTATTTTTTTTTCTTATTTTTTATCAACATGTTAATAATAAAATCATCGTTCTAAGTCAACTTACCTTGTGATTTATAATCGGTAATTAATTAATTATCATTTTTAGTTTTAATAAATTAGCAATTTTTAAGAGTAGCTTCTAAACTAGTGATCTTCTTAATCATATATACATACACATTATAGAACTTAAACACTTTATCTCTTGAATGAAAAAAGTATGTATCTTAGCGACAGAAAACAATAAATTAACGATTACAAATGTAAAAAGAATATGAAAATGAGCTTGTAAGAGTCCTACAAGCATTTTGATCATGTGCACAATGGCCGGTTGAGAAAATTATTTAAATGTAGTTTCAATTATTAAGCATTAACTAGATGGGTAAAGCATTATTTGGGGTGAATTATATTTATATATGCGAGTAAAATACTTGTATTTAATTTTCCCTTTTTTTATTAGTTGGAAATAAATAACCAACATGGTGGGACCAGGTGTTGTCCACGTTGCAGACCACACCATAAAAGCACATAGGAAAGTTAATGTTATCTCAGTTCGAATACATATGTGATTTATTAAGTATAATTTAAAGATTAATATTGCATTATAATATAACAAGTGGTATTATGTTATAGTAAAAATTTTGAAGAAAAAGTTAGATTTCCATATTCTCTGGTTTAACTTCTTCATAGTTTCGAAAGAATGTTAAATTCCTTAATTAGAATAATTTAGGAAATTCAATGAATTCATTCAAATCTAATTTCATTCATATCGCAACTACATATATTATGAGTTAAATTCGATTTCAATTTCGCTTGGTGTTACAAATTAAACAAAATATGTAGCAAGATTCAAATTTCAAATTCATTAAATTTTATTGGAATCCAATGAACCAAATGCCAATACTTAAATGATTGTCATTAGTAAATCAATAAAGTTTGATTAACTTATAACAGTTTAGGAGAACCAACAAAAAGTAAAATCGCTCTTATTTAATATGAAAATCTAATCAAGTACAAGAACCCATTAGCCATACAAACACCACTGATCCAATTACCCATTCACTGGAACAAAACTTAGTGGCTTATGCATAGGTACAAAGGTCGTGTGCATTCAAAATCTTTTTAAAAAAGAAAGTGAAAATTGATGTCTGCTTCATTAACCGATCTTATTTAACCTGATTCACTTATCATTAATTAAGCATTAGATATTAGTTCAATATTTCTATCACACATTCACACCATCTTATTAATGAGAATGCAAGAGAAAAAATAGATTACAAACTGGTGCTTGTATTGACTTCTTATAAATATATCCTTCGTTATTTAAATAACATGATTTAACCATATTGAATGCGAAGTAAGGTGGTCGGTTCCAATTGGCCTAAACTGAAGGAAACTTAAGGTATCTTTAACAATATTAATATTATAAAGAAAAAATTAATAAATAAAAACTGTGAAACTTTTTATGGTAAGTAGTATACTTTCAATCAAAAATTACATATTATGTATAATACAATTACGATAATTTTAGTAGAAACGTAAGTTTTTTTTAATAACAAAACTACTCTCAACTAGGTTTAACCTGAGTTTACTCTAAAACACTTACCTTTATCATTAGAATACGACCCGAATGACAGAAATAAAATAGATTCAAAACAAATATGTACGTTCGTCGATAAAAAAACAACGATAATAACACCTATAACCGTATTGTGATCTCACTTTATAATACCTCAACTCATTGGCGGAGGATAGTGGGGGCCCGGGGGGGCGTCGTCCTTCTTTTTTTCGTCGGTAGTGTTAAATTTTAGTCTGGTAATATAAATTTTTGGTCTGTTAGTGTAAATTTTTAAATAAATATCGAGTTCGTCCCCGTTAAAAAAGTTAACTTCACCTCCGCCCTCTTTTACAGAAATATTCAAACTCCGCCGTTGTTGTGTCAATTCTCAAACAACGACACGAAAAACTCCAGTTTCTTTTAGATTTTCTTTCAGATCAATCACAACTGCAGCATTCTCGGCATATCCAATATCATAACGTGACACAATATAATAATAATAATGATATAAATTTCATAGATAAGAACAAGTGAAATTGCAAGTCCCAACGTAACTACGCGGTTACCACATCTTCCACAAGTCAACCCACCACCTTCTGCATATCTACAGTTAGAGTCAACCTTCACCATCACCTCACACACTATAAATAACCCCCTCATCGTCTCCACCATCTTCTGCACAAATATGGAAGACGATCATCACCATCTCTCCACCAGTACTCCGATCTCGACCTCAGCTTCACCACCACCGCCACCACCACCACCGCCACCACAAGCGCACGCTCCAGCCTCGCCCGTTCAAGCCTATGCCTCAGCTTCAACGACTCCACCAGATTCTCCTCCGTCTCCGCCACCACATCGTCGACCGAAATCCCTAACCTCCACCGCCGTCCTCACCGGAGCTCCGGTGAGAATTGGTCGGCGATTAGAGCTGCGGCGAACCTCTCGTCGGACGGAAACCTCCACCTCCACCACTTCAAGCTCCTCCGCCACGTCGGATCTGGTAACCTAGGTAGAGTGTTCCTTTGTCGTCTTCGCGATTACGATCACGCGAATTTCGCTCTGAAAGTTGTTGATAACAACCTGTTAACGACGAAGAAGATGATGCAGGTGCAAACAGAGGCTCGGATCCTCTCGGTGTTGGATCATCCGTTTCTCCCGACGCTATACGCGCATCTAGAAGCTTCTCATTACACCTGCTTCCTCATCGATTTCTGTGCCAACGGAGATCTGCATTCCTTGCTCAGGAAGCAACCGAACTACCGATTTCCGATCGATTCCGTTAGGTTTTACGCGGCGGAGGTGCTGGTGGCGATCGAGTACCTCCACTCGATAGGGATCGTGTATCGAGATCTGAAACCGGAGAACATTCTGATCCGTAACGACGGTCACATTATGCTATCGGATTTCGATCTCTGCTTCACCTCCGACGTCGTTCCGACGCTAGAACGCCGGATTCACGACGTGAAAACCAAAACTCGCCGGAGTTGTTTCGGATTCTCCGGCGGAGGATGTGTGGCTCGGAGTTTATGGCGAGCCGACGGCGGTCGTTCTCGCGACGAGCGTCTCGATACCGCCGGAGTTGATCTCCGGCGACGGTCACGGCAACGGCGTCGACTGGTGGGCGTTCGGAGTGTTTATCTACGAGTTGTTGTACGGAAGGACGCCTTTTAGAGGAGGGAGTAAAGAGTCCACCCTGCGCAATATAGCATTGACCACTGTTAAGTTTGATGAAGATGACACACGGGGAATGGCGCAGGCTAAGGACTTGATAGAGAAACTGCTGGTGAAAGACCCACGGGAGCGGCTAGGATGCGCCAGGGGTGCGACGGATATTAAACGGCACCCGTTTTTCGCGGGAATAAAATGGCCGTTGATCCGGATGTACAGGCCGCCGGAAGTGCGGGGGTTGACGGTGAAGAAGAGTAGCAAGGCACATGTTAGTCACGTGGGTGGGAAAAGTCGATCGATATGGAAGGGGCTTAATTGTTTATTGCTCAAAGATAATGGAGCTAAACGGTAACTTGAACTTCAACGGTGTTAAAAATACGGTTAGGGAATATTGTTGAAATGCGTAAAGATAATTTATTAGTTTACACGAGTAAAGATTTTTTAAAGATAGGTGCAAAGTGGAAATGATAAATTGTTGAGGGTGTTAGAAATTTGTATTTGTAAATTACAGGGGTATATCTGTACCTTTTAATAAGATTATTACCCCCCTCATATATTTTCTTTAGCAATTTTCTGGCTTCTATATTTCTTTGATCTTATTTTTGTGAGTACATGAATATTAATCTTATATTACGTAAACTATAATATATACAAAGTCTTACTGTGATCCAAATGTATGGGAAGTCTTTAGAACAACATAATCAATCCTCATCAATCTTTATCTATAAGTGGTGTTTTATAACATTTTTAACTCGACCAATGTATCGTAATAATTATAGGTAACTATGACGTCTAACATAAAGAGACGGGTCGTATGCCCAATACTCTTGTCAAATGTTGCCTCGGTTAATGATTTAAGAATTGCATGATGCATGTATTACAACATTCACGTAGTTCCGTACAAAGAGCAAAAATAATGGGGCTAGTTGGCAAAATTCTCTTGAAACAATGAAGACAATATTCCAATTGAGCCATCACGTATTTCCAACAATTTATAGGTACCTTGTCAACATTAAGTTGAGCACATTGATGTTTACAAGTACTCGTCTTACGATAATCTAAATAATGACCAAAGCTAATAATACCATTATTTAAAATTGCTTGTAGTCTTGTTTGTAATGCATATTATTAGATGTGTTAGGGGGAGGAGAGTAAACAATCACTTTAATAGGAATGTATATGTCATCGAAATAACTTGGTGCGTACAACTAGTGAAGTGATTAGCTCAGGTCTTTTTCTACTAACACATCTTTATTTCGGTATAACATGAAGTACATTCAAACCTTTTGGTATAATGATAACTGAATAATAAACCCATATCTAGTAGCTATATACAAATGTCTTATATTGTTTTGAGTAGATTAAGTACCTTGTATTTGATCAGTAAGTTATGAAAACTTCAAAAACAAAAATTAAGTAAAGTAATAGATATACTCGCAAAGTTATAACTTATTTCGTGCTGGCTTGTATCTTTAATTCTTATTATATAACTCTTATGTAAATATTGGTTTATTTTAAACGAATCATATAACCTAGTGCTTTGAATATTTAACTCGACCTTAGCTCTAACCACAAAACTTAAATAAACTCAAACGCAGTTAAATAAAAAAATACAATCCAAACCTAAAAGATCTAGATTCACAATTCTTTGACACATCGAGATAATATGGACAAATCACACGTTTCATCATCAATTACATGTGATAGAATGTAAAAAGAACCAAAATACATTCAGTAAAATGATTAGACTAAATGGTATCCAAGTGTGTAATAGATATTTCCTCCATTAAAGTTAAGGGTTCAAATCCTGCACTACAAGATTCACGTGAATTTAAGATCATATTAATAAAAAACCTTTAAGGGTAAAGGTTTCACACAAAGATGTGTGCATCAGTTGAGTCCAGATGCAGGGAAAAAGAGAAATCAAGAACTAAGAACTAGGCCGCTAGTGTCCAGCCAATGCCATTCCACGCTAGTTTTTCTTCAAAAGCCAAAAATCGTCTCTAGATTTAAATAAAATAAAATAAAATCCAACAAAACCATAATAGACGTCATATTGATAGTAATTTTTGTCTATAAAACTAGATATGTGTCAAAAAGCGTTATATTTTACAGAAAGAATATATGTATATTTGCATAGTATATGACTATATGTCATCTAATACTGTCACTAATAAACTCTCCTCCTTCACCAACCACTTCCCAAAATCATTCTTTAACGATAATGTGAACCTTCCAAAAAACAAACAAAATTTAGCCTTTCATCATGTTTCCACGCCTGTACGTCTCGTTAAAATACATACATATGCTGACGTGGCATTCCGTATCTACCTCCCCCACAAACTTGGAGACTGCAAAACAATTGAAGATGAAACTATAACTTAGAAGTGTCCGATTCAACTCATTTACTTGTATATTCAAAGATACAGGTTCTTAACAATGACATTGTTCTTTGTTATATTGGCTTAAAAACATTTATGAAGTTATAAAAAGTGAACAAAAAGATGTTAGTGGGTCAAAACAACCATACCCATATTAAAAGGTGACATGTTTCAACCCAAACCAGTTTTGACCCATTATACAACCAGCCCGACCCGTTCATGGTGGCGAGTAGCAGTACCATGCAGCCCTTGTTTCATTGAACGATATGAGATCTGATGCGTTTGACAAGTTCAGTTTTCAGTGAATCAGGAATTTGAGGGATAAAAGTAGCCTTGGCATCAGCTATCATTTTCCTCCTGCACATTGCAGCGATGTACCCAAAGAATCAAATGCAGTGCTATGCCAAGAAAATATAAATAAGGTGGAACAGATGCATCACCATTCTTATGAAAATGAAGGAAAGCCACAATTTAGTTTCTGTCCCTAGTAGAAGTTCGGCATGTAATCCACTTTTTAATAGGAAAATACAACTTCATATATACCACTGAAAACTTGCATTGTATCATATTTTCCCAACCAAATAAATTAATATCAAATATACCCATTTAGATTACTTAAATGTTTATATTTATCCCTTCCTTCAATACAAATTTTATACGACTATTATACCATTTCCTTTCAACATACACTCCAAACTCTAAACATCCTCATGCAAGTTTTAAGAGAAAGGTATAAGCATCATGAACTAGAAAATTGGTATATTTGATGATTATGAATTTTGTTGGGTAAATATGATATATACCAAGTGTTGGGGGGTATATGCAATGACCCCTATAATTGAACTAGCAAGTCGGTAGGTTTGGCTGGTTTAATATCCAACCTTTTCAGTTTTGCAGTTTGGTGGTTTAACTGTTCGATCCGCTTTGAAAATTGGAACCAGACAAACTGGTCTACGTCGTTCAACCTTTATAATTATTATTATTATTTGTTTCATTTTCGGATATGTGTTGTAATCACGAACCATCTTTACATTTTAAAATTTTAGAATAAACTAACAAATTTAAAAAAAAAAAAAGTTCAAACCACCAAAACGAAACCGTAAAACTGCCACAGGTAGAGCAAACAGTCTGACCAACGCACCAGCCTGTCCAGTTTGGTTTGTCGCTCCCAAAACTATAGTTAGCGGTTCGGCTTAGTATTTTCTTAATCAAATTGACATGAAAAGTGATAAGCTTAATCCCTACTTATAGATATCCATTGCAGTAATTTCTATCCTACTAAAAACATAACTTCAATCTTTATCTAAAAAGTAGATGCTATTATGCTAATAATACTAGCCCATAAAACTAATAATAAATCTTGACATATATCACACTTTAACTTCAAATTATGAATATTTAATTTCACTCACTATGTTTATAAAAGTTAATGATCATGTAAAAAAGATAAGATTTTTTTTAAAAAGCAAAACGAATTGCATGGAAAAGAGAGACTTACTTAAGTTCATTCCTCTGCAATGTGTTACTGCCTTCATCTTGTGAGCTCAACTTCTTGGCACGCATGAAAGATGCAACCATATCTGAATAACCGCACGTTCGCAGAAAAGAAGAAGCTTCTTTCACAAGACTGAGCCATGCCAATAAAAAACCATAAAAATTATGATAATCCAAATATGATAAACTATTAAACAACAATAAGAGAGGGAGATGAACTTCAAGAGAGATACAATTATATAAATCCAAAGGTACAGTTATTGGTGTAAAAGAAAACAAAAATTACCACACATAACTATGTATATCACAGTGCAAGTTGAGGTGAAGCTTATTCTAGACCTGTATTACTCTTGGTTAACATAATGAAATCTGGACCTAGATTTACCATTTAACGGTATCTAATTGCAATTTTTATCAACAAGAACTGTAAACTGTATACAAAAATCACAAATAAGAAAAACATTAACTAAAGGTGAAAAGGACATACGATTCTGTCAGTTCTACATGTTTTGCTAGTGTCTGATGATCTTCAGCAAGCAAATCACATGATTTCAGCTCTTCATGTTTCTGCTGTAAACTTGAATCATCAGAAGGGTTTTTGGCAATACCATTGTGCAATTTATCTGTTTCTGTTCCGTTTCTTGTAACATTGATTTTACACCATTTGCATCAAAATCATCAGCATTCCTATGGATCTCTACATTTCCATTTGCACCATGTTTGTTTTGGCTAAATCCATTTTTGTCTTCTAGCAATGGAATCATCTTATCACTTGTCTTCTTAATGTTTAAAGCTTTTGCATCACCATTATTATCATTGTTTTCTTTATTATGAATAATGATTACCGGGAACTTTTTGGCACCTAAACTGCCTGGCTTCTTTTTAGGATCATTAAGATATTTGCCAACTTTAGAAGATGTTGCAGGATCAACCTTCTGTTGTTGTGAGTCTGTAGACTTTTGATGACTAGACTTCAAAGTTTTTGAGGTATCATTTCCATTGCAACCATGTGATTTTGTTCCGTTAGTAGATAAACTTCTGTTGGGTATAGCGGGCCTCTGTTTGGTACGAGAAAAGAAAAGGATATAAACTTTTTCAGAGAAAACTTCTTCTAAGCTTGACGCTGAAACATAAGAATCATTGCAGCATACCATCGGGCCAACCGTATCCTGTATACATGTTTTAAAATCAACATTAGGAGATGTCAAAATGAATGGGGTGTTTTAGTACGGCTTGACCTAGAAGACTTTAGTCCACGATATAAAAGTTCTATAAATAATTATTGTGTCAGATATGGTTAGTTGGTTACAAAAGCAGTACCATTTAAAAATTATTCCAGTTTTTGAATATAATAATCTAAAGGTTTTACACATTATACAATTTGAAACCAGTTTCACCCCGTTTGACATGTTAGAGATCAAAAGATAACCCGAAACAATACATTCAATAAGTGGGTCAAACTTGATACTCTAATATCAACTGTTGAATATGAGAAATTATAGAAAACATAAACAAACCTTAATGTAAGCATAATAGTGTCCTGAATCAGGTGAAAAGCCAGAATGTACAATGGTAGCAAAAAGCTTATACTCTGGATAAAAATCCTGCAGAACAACTAATTAGCTGAATCTGAAAATAGCTCCAACAGGAAAAAAATATTAAGAATCAGACCGTTCAGTATGATTTCCAACAAAAATGAAACTACAGACTGCTGATTCTCCCGACTTTTTGCGAACAGAAAACATAAACACATACAATATAGAAGCGTTCCATGTATCATAATTAGATTAGAGTAACTACTTAAAAAATAAACACCTAATAAAAAAACCAAAGCTAGAGGGACAGTGCATCTAAAATTGAAATCTACAGGGAAACAAGTTGAGCAGGATATACTTGATTCATAAACTATCCGTTACATCATGCACATACAGTACTTCCTTAAGTTACATATTAGACAACAACTTGCTCTAGATGAAATGTTTATCTTAATGCTTCCTTCCCATAAACATATAGCTGCTGTATGTGATTAGATGTCTTGAAATACTCATTATTGCTACCTATCACTCCTAGTTATAAAGTTGCCACCGTTCATTTTTTCCAATGAGTTTATGAGAAAACTGTTATAGATTATAGTTAAAACTATTGATAAGATTGGCACTACGCAGTACGTACCTGGCTTGTTTTGCACATGAAGCTTGAAAGAACTAATACTTCCTCGAAAGTAATTGCTTTGTCTATCTTCACGCCATATATTCCATCAAACCTCTACCCAAATTCCAACCAAAAGAAAAGCTTAATTAGTTACCACTTATCCTAATGCTAAAAGAAATTTATTAATGCGTCCACAAATAGTACCCACCTTTAGTTGAATTACAAGAATGTTAGGTGCCTGAAGGATAGACATTTGCTTTCTTGCTGCTACCAACTTTTTACAACTACAAAAGAACAAGGTTGTATTTCAAGCATCCGTATGAAATATGAATAAGCATGATATAAAAACGTACATAAGTCGGCTATGTGGTAAGGACGTAAGCTTACCTTTCGCACTTGTATTTGTTATTCCCATCTAGAGACTCTGGTTGAAAAAATTTCTGAAAACCTTCCTTGATAGAGCTACTATTCACTACATCAATACTGATATCCATTATCTCATCAACCTTATTGGATTCATTGCCACAAGCAAGGCACTTCACCTGGCTCTGTAAAGCTCCTCCAAATATCTCCTTAACTACAGTACTCCCACTGAAGCTATCACCTCCACCGTTACTGGCAAACTTGCGTTTTCTCTGCTGCAATGTCTTCAACCGAAGACATGTGGTGTGACAGGCATCGATCACATAGCGAAGAAATTCATGTGCATCTTCTTGCCTTCCAAAACGAAAATGCTCTGCAAATAATTTCAAGCTGCCAATGATCGTGCGAGGTGTATCTAGGGCTAAATTTACGCTAAGAGAACGAGCAATTCTCTTCTCTAGCAGACAGAACGGACAATCACTCTTCTTGTCCTGCTGCAGCAGTGACTCACCTACAAGCAACAATACAATTATATCAACAAATTACATCTCGTAAATCGTTCACGCAAATATGCCGTATAGATTCATATACTCAATCAAAGAAAACAATAATCCAATATATCCAATCAGAATGAAATTTGAAACTTACACTCCAAAACTGCATTCAATAAGCCTGATGATTACAAATTAGGTTTAACTGATTAACAGGTACAAATTCAGATACTCAATCAGAGAAAACAATAATCGAATATATTGGACTTTACACTCAGAATTTGCGTTTAATAAGCCTGATGATTACAAATTAGGTTAAACTGATGAACAGGTATAGATTCACATACTCAATCAGAGAAAACAACATCGAATACATCTAATCAGTGTGAAATCTGAAATTTACACTCGAATTTACAATTAATAAGCGTGATAATTAAAATTAGGTTAAACTGATGAACAAGTGAGCACATGTGTGTGCATCATACGAGAACGATGAGAGTACGTAGAAGAGGAGTACATACAGTAGGCGGAGTGTTGACGCCGGAGACAGAAATTAGCAAGCGGAGGGGTGTAGGTCAAGCACTGGAGTACAGCGTTGAGGTAGCAAGTATTACCGAGGTTTTTGAACCCTAACGGAGGACCGTTCTTCCGTTTCTTCAATAACAAACTGTTCTGCCAATTCATCTGCAATTGCACACCAGCCATTAAGGGCGAGGACCTCTCGCTCCTGATTCACCGGCGGCATTGAATAGCAATCTCCACCGCCACATCGCCGCGGAGGATCGCATCGCTAAAACATTGAATAGCGATCTTATGATTGATTGATTTCACCTCTGTGTGTATTTGATTGATGTCACGGCGGTGACGGTGGCGGTGGTGGCCGTCGACGGCAGGTGTTGAGGGTTGAAGTAATTTCTACCGGTGAATTGAGCGTGTGTTGTGTGTGTGTTGAAGGAGTCCGTCGGGAATACTTTCCCCCGTTTCTCACATGCCCTCAGGCGCCTCCTCTGTTTAATAGTTTGTTAACTTAAGGAACTAAGTTTTTTAAACTTTTAAATATCTACCTTGTACTTTATATTTTACAATAACTCCGGTTATGCATCTATCGTATCAGGTTAAGTGTTTTGGATGCATTGATTGTAAACGAGATGAGAATTTTATTATTTATCGTGTTTGAGTGGAACCAATCTCAGGATGTATGATCTCATAAGAAGTTTTCGCTCTGATAACCAAAAACAAATTCATGAGATGCTTATTGGCATCGGATAGTATTTGTTGGTATGAAAAGTCGGATATTACAAATGATATCAGAGTCACTTTTGTTGTAGTTTGTTTATGATGGTGAGGTGAATCTCACTGGATACAAAAGTTCCAATGGGGTGTTTGTGACACATTAGACAAATCTTATATCGTTATGATTGTTATTAAACATCACCAACATGTTTTGAAAGCATTAGATGAGAATGATTTGAGAACTTCATAATTAAGTGTGTTTGGGTGGGAACAAATAGAGGGTGGATGACTTCTTAGTAAGTTTTCACTCGGATAACCAAAACCAAATTTGTAAGCTTCTTATATGTAAAACGGACATATTGATTGGTATAAGAGGTCGGATGTGATCTACGTAGACTTCTAGTCTAATCGGATCATTTCGTAAGCTTTTCTTATAACACATTCAACTAGCTTGTTTTTCAAATGATTGTTTTATACACTATTAAGATTTTTCAAGAAACCAAGTGCAATGCTTTATAAACCCCTAGTTGAACCAATAGTTATTAATTCTAGCTTTTCGAGTAATATTTCTTTTATAAATTATGAAACTACTACGATTTTTTTAGAAGTTAAAATTAAAAGAATATTTTTCTTTTTTCATGTAAAATTTTAAAACAATACAGGAGATTTTAACTAGTTTTAAAATAAAAAAATATTTTTCTTATTTAATTTCTCTCCTTTTCAAGAGGTGAAGCGACTACGGTTGCGGTGACAGTCTTGAAACAACCATGTCAATGATGAAGAAGGTTGTCTTCATTTCATCTTTCTTTATGCAGCCACCAGTATTTTTCTTGTTTTACATATGCACATATGCATAGGGTGTATATACACATCCAAAAAACTTCATTGCTAAACTTAAAAACAAAGTTGTTGCATTTACACGTGACAACAGAGGAGCGAGGAGAGGTTGAGTTTTCATTTATAGTTTTTCGTACGTACAAAATTTTACATGTTTCTTGTGATTCTCTAACTTATTTGTGGTTCTTAAATCACACTCATATGTGTGTATGCATGTGATCATATATGGGTATATGAAAGAGGTTCAAATGAAAACTGCAAATTTTGTGAGAAGTGAGTAACCGGTCTATCTTCTTATAGTGACATGTGCATGCAACATTTAAAGTTGGATCTTCATCAAGTTATTGAACTCTATTAAATCAAAAGTTTACTTCTCAAAGAATCCAATTAGTGATCAAATACAAGTTCATGACATATAATAATCCAATTAGTGTCAGATACAAGCTGATGCTATACCAAGATGTACACCTACAGAAAACAGATTCTGCGACTATTCTCTACTCCATCTGAAGATGTATTTTTGTGTGATTTTTGAAAAGTGTATATAGAAGGATACAACTAACCACCAATTATGTGGACCCGCGTGTCATGTAGCATCTACTGGCTAGACGCTTTCGTTGAAGAAGCTGTTGGTATGGGAGAGGAGCTAGGATCGTTATCGGAACCGGTGGCTCGAATGACTTCTTTTTTCAATTTGAAGTTGTTATATGCTGCAACAAACCACCCATGGCTGCATAAACATTCAGTGTCAAGAGTTATTTAAAAAGTAAATCCTTGTGCTGCAGATGAAAATAATAATAATCTTCATAGGAAACGCGATATAGCAGAAAAAGAATCCATCTTTGGATTCGGGCTATGATTTTGAACTTTTAACTTTAAGCACCAATCTCTTTTATTTTAAGTCATCTGAACATGATGTAATATTTTATAAGTTATAAAGAGCATCAAATAAAAAGTATTGCAAGTGAAAATTAGAGATGGCGATTTCAACTCATTTACTTATGAGCAGTTGATTTGGGTTGTGTTTTTCCTAATCGGTCAAATGGTTAGAAAAAATTTTAAAAATAAATATTAGAAAGAAAAACAAGTCAAATGGGTTAAACCAGTTGATAGTTCTTTATTGGGATAATATAGTTTCTATAAACATGTTTAGAGGGTGTTTGGATTGCTTATTTTAAATGCAATTCAAAACAGCTTATTACTTTAAAATAAGTAGATACGCAGTTCGTATCCAAACACTCCAAACGGCTTATTTGAGTAAACGCAATAAGTAACAGATAAGCAGTTTTTAACACAATTCCAAATACCCACTAATCTCATTAGAAATTCATAAAAAGTTTAAATTTTGGTAAAAAAGAATATTTTGAGTCAACCTTCCCCGGTTCACCCGTATGAACCGTATCAAAAAGTTATTCATTTTGACCCATTACCCAACCCACCAAATTTCCACCTCTGGTAAAACAAATGCTTAAGAAAAGAAAATGATGCCGAACTTAAAGCACCAAGTAACTTTATAATTCATTTTTTGTTGGTTTCATATTCTTTACTCTTTTCTAACTGTGTTTGTTAACAGCTATAGAACAAAAAGGAAACAGAAAAAGAACAATAAAAGAAGGTGGAAATTATTACCAATTGCATAACCGAATATATTTATCAAGGTGAGCTTTGTATCAGCAAAAAGCATTGCTGACAACAAGACCACCACCCAGTCTTTGACGACACCAGCTACACGAATTGTGAGAGCACTTGTATGTTGAATCACAAGGAAAACCGAAAGGTTTAATGCAAAGGTACAAAGAGAATTGAGTGTTAACACCAGTGGTTGAAAGCTCCAAGTTCCCTGTGCATCCATCTTTGGTTTCTCCAAAAATATCCATGGAACTAATAGACAAAGAGCGCTGCACAGCGAATCAAGATTCTGTTCACATGGACAGAAATGTAAAAATAAAATAGTGGAAGGAAAGAGAGAAATAACATTGTTTTTAGAGGTAGCATGACAGACGGGTCAGATGGGTCGGGTTAATGGGCCAAAATGGGCCCGGTTGGGTTGACGCACAAACAATTTTTTTCCATTTTTTAATGTCTTTGGTAAAAACAAGAAAATTGCTAAATACATCCCTTAGGTTGACAGTTAACAACCATATTATGGTTTTCTTTTCATTATAATTGATATTATCTATGCAGATATAAAGTTAACCATAGCATATATTGGTTAACAAAAACTCATTTTAGAAAGAAAATTTAACTATAACATGGTTGTTAATCATAGACCTACAAGCTATGATTAGCAAACTTTGGTGACTTGGAACTTGTGAGGTTGTGAACATTATAAATAAACTTTGCTGACTTCCAAGGACCAAGTTGTCATGAGTTACTTGCTTGATCCATTTGACTTGTTCCCCTTTTAGTTGATTATACAAATTGACACGTTTCAGATAGAAAAAGCCCTAATCTTTCCATTTCATTAGTAAGCACGTCAATTTGTTCTCTAGGGATATAGATGGGAAAAAGGACTTGCCTGCAAGGGCTCACATAATACATCATGGAAATTGGATTCAATTTCAAACCCTTTTTTCTGACAAAGATCTCCATAAATATAAGCCTCAAAGCTTCACCAACAACACCTCCCATTTGGTAAACAACACCAATCCAATTAATGTTAATTTCCCCATAAGAAGCCACTAATACTCCAAAACTTATCACACACATTATCATAAGCATCCTCATGCTCATTACTTCAAGTCCTGCTGCCACTCCGAGAATGAAAACAGCTACAGGCACTACGGAACACTCAAAAAAGAAAATATTATTGCTATGGTAAAACGATGGGTCCGGGGAGGGAGTTGGGTAACAGGTCAAATGGGTAATTCTATGAAAGGTCCAATTAAATTGGGTTGACCCGAAACATTTTCTGTCCAAAATTTTGTTATACAATTAGAATGTCAAATATAAATAAAAGGATCATATTATCTAAATAGTAATCAAGTCTTTTGCATAGAATGATGGGATGATGCCGTAGAGTAGCAATGTACTTAGGTTGATGATCCGCCTTAATAATTTAATTTCAACCTGAATCTCGAAAATGACACTTCTATGTGTGCCTAATGAAAACACCAATTTATTCTCTCAGATTTTCTTTAAAGTTAAATGTAAATAGGACAGAGATCAATTCAGATATTGAATGAACTTACTGACTGCTTTCAACATCTGAGCAAATGCAACAGATATATAGAGGTATGCAGTGTTTCCGAGCCAAAGAGTCATAGCAAACATTGCACCAATTGGAATGACTGATGTTGTGTATCTGTAAATGATGATTAACCACACAAATAGTGAGTAACAAACAGAAAATAAATATATTATGACATCTTTGACACCTAAGCATTTGTAACAGAGAATTGTTACACAGGGACCAAATAAGCGGTCGATTGAATAAATAGTAGTCTTTGTTAAATGTTAATGTGGCCTTTCAGTTATTTCCTAGGAGTAACGTACTTTCTGTAAGATTTAACAGCATACTAGGGGGCGTCTGGATGTGTTTTATTAAATCGATTATCTTAGTACTGCAACTTCAAATCCTAATCAATTTCTAGTGTTTGAATAAAGTGAATTTTAATCCTGATTAATTTAGAGTTAGAAATCAATCTCATATTAGCTCCAACAAGACAATTTTTAGAGGCGAAAGTACAAACACCTCTTTTTGGCATTCTCTATGTTTATTCCCTAAAGCATCAGAATTTCAAACACTCAAACAACATATTATCTAGTTAGTACAACTTACGTACAGAAGCATATCCAAATACCATCTACTATTACAACTATTTATCTTGTTCTGATTGTTCATTTTTGCATATTCAGTTCAAGCGCGCATCCAAACATGAAACACCCCCTAGGAATGGATATCATTGACTTCATATGTCAAATAGGACAAAACAATTTTAATGCTTACATTTCAAGTGTCATTCCTTCTTCAACTTTTAAAATCTGCAAATAAATTTAAATTCTTGTCACTATTCTAAAAAGAAACTATTTATAGATACCTAGACGTTGAAGTTATACACATGATGTAAGCATTTTATTACCTTGAGAACTTTAGTGAGTACAAACAAAGCACAGATGAAAAGATCATATGGAGAAGTGTCAACCCAAGTGGATATGGAAAGTTTATCTCCTTTGATGACAAAACCCACTGCATCACAATGAAAAAACCAAGTAAATTAAAATCCAGCCAATACTTCTTTAAGAACTCGGAAAACGAAATAATTAGCAGAGATAATTACACAACGCACTCCGACATTAGAAAAAATAAGTCATAAAAAGTTAGCATAGGTAATGTCACAGCAAGAAAGTTTCACAAATGAGTCTTGTTTAGTATTTATTGCACCAATAATAAAGAAAAAAATCTAAAAATAAAGATCAATGGTCTGTTAACTTTAAATAAAACTCGTCTTACTTCATCTCCTTCACAGGATAGCACTGGAGTGCATCCTATGATCCAGTGTTCTCATAATTTAACCAGTTTTTTTTATAAATCCATCTCAATTAACATAAGTATCATCACTGACTACTGTTTCACCCCAAGCTACAACATTTCAAACACATGTATTTTTCTTATACAAACTGAATCTAACTGAAATGTACACGAATTTAATTGCCCTAAACGCAATGCTTTATCTCTCATATCACTTGAATTAGGGCGGGCGACTTGTTTGTGCAATGTGCAACCTACTGCTTTCGCCTCCACCTATAACTGACTCCAATAAAACTAACCAAAAATCAACAAATAACATCGAAAACTCTACTCACGAAACTCCTAACGTTCAAATTACGTACACACTGCAAAACGAACGATTTCACTACTTATCATCAAATCATATTGTAATCGGGTGAAATCATAAACTTCGAATGCGAAAATCAAACAGATCTAACCAATTAATCGTACGGTAATCGGAGAACGTAACAGAGTGATTAGAAAACGACCTTATTGAAGAAGATCTGACCGCTGGATAGAGCGATGTACAGAAGAAGATAACAATAGGTCAGCATTCCTTCCCTCACAGGAGACACTGAATGATTGTTACTCTGATCCGCCATTTTCGATCACCGAAGGTTTCGTTTGGAGATGAATACGATTGATGATAATAATAATATTATAGATCGATGTTAAAGCCTTGAGTTATGGGAGGGTTTGCTTGTTAGAGTTGACAAGTCAGTGGGTTCATGGTTTCTTACAAATGATTCACCAAAAAGCCACATTGTTGATCTTTTGACATATATTATAGACACATGTTAAGTCATGTTAGATGGTTTGGAAAGTAGACGCGGTTTATCGGTTCAGTCGGTTTTATGTAAATGGTCTGGTTTTGAAAATCTTATGGTTATTAGAGGAGGAGGTGATGTTGATAATTTTCTACTGGTTTTATCAAGTTTGTTTGTTTTACTTAAGGCTTGTCTTTTTATGTGGTTAGATACTGAATTGATGACATCGGTGAATCTTGTTAGAGGGGCGAGTCAGTTAGATCCGATTTTTGAAACACTTTTGGTATTCATACTACATCTTATGTGTGTGATTGTTTTTTGGATAACATGATTTGATAATTGATATGGCACTTTGTATAATTCTAAAAACTTATGCAAGGTTATGGAGAATATGGGTGAATCAAAGGGGAGTAAAATGAAACACCCGTATTAGGCTTGTGTTTAAAAAAAAAAAAAGTTTATATATGCAGTATGTGTGTGTATATTATGCTTTGGACTTGGAATTCGATTGAAAATTTATTCTTGAAAATCGGCTCCAAAGTTTATAAGTTTGTTTGATATATATCTCTATCTCTACTACTATATCATACAAAACTTATGAGTAGATTGGTAATTTTTTATTTTTGTAAGACACATAAAACAACTATTTAAACATATGATACAAGTGTTTTATACAAATGCTTTTAAATTGTTCTCATTTAATAAACTTATTTTAATCTTCATCTTCATCTTCATACTCTAATATAAGAGTAACTTGAGATGACACGTGAGAGCACCATAATCATTCTCACCAAAATTTTCCCGCATCTCTCTCATATTAAATAGAGTTAATTACACAAATAGTCCCTGTGGTTTAGCGCGTTTCCCAGGTTTGGGTACTAATATTTTTTAGTAACAGGTTGGGGTATTGTGTTTTTAATTTTGTAACGACTTTAGGTATTAAGGCTAACTTCCGTTAATTTTTTCGTTAAATCAAGGGTATTTTAGTCTTTTCAATCTGTGGGACTAATTTTACAATTTAGCAAACTGAAGGGGCCATTTGTGTAATTAACTCTGAAAAAAAGCTTGAAACCCAACCCAACCATCCCCCCCCCTCGGCCCCCCTTAAACAACCACCACCGCTCCAATCCGACCACCACTCCCCCCCGCCGCCACCATCTGCCCACCACCGCCACCATCTCCATCTGCCGTCGCAAACCCTCTTCCCACCGTCTGACACCGGGTGCGTCGACGCCCCGAGGCGGCCCACTTTTGCCACCGCCGGAGTAGGGGCCAATTTGGGTGCCTCCGATCCACCGCCGTGAGGTTTCCATATCAGCTTTATCAGACTCCACAACCACCACCGACTCACCTTTCGAGAGCTTATCGCCTCCGATTTAACCCCCGAGACGATCTTCCCCTCCGTCATTGTGGAACTCAACACCGGCATGAAGATCTCGCGGATCTTGGCCTGAATTTGGGTGGATTTCCGATGGGTGGAGGCGAAAGACGGAGATTGACGGTGGTGGGAGTGAAGGGATATGGGTTTTTGCCTGGTGGCCGGCGGTGGTGGTGGAGATGTTTGGTGGTGGTGGTAGCGTATGAGGGAGATGGGTGGGTTAGGTTTTTTTGTTTTTGAGTTAATTACATAAATGGTCACTAGATTAAGATATAAGTTACATAAATGACTCTAAAAGGATACTTTGGTCATTTTACCTTGATTTAACGAAAAAACTAACGGAAGTTAGCCTTAATACCTAAAGTCGTTACAAAATTAAAAACACAATACCTCAACCTGTTACTAAAAAAGGTTAATACCCAAACCTGGAAAACGCGCTAAACCACAGGGACTATTTGTGTAATTAACTCTATTAAATAATTACCTTAGTTACTAATAATATTATTTAATACTTTTTTAGATTTAATATATTAAGAAAGAAATCTATTCATTAATGTTATTTCTAAATAAATAATTTTATATAAATAATAAATTTTTCTAAAGCATAAAACTTTTTTAAAAATACGAAATATTTTAAAATTGGTATTTTTAGAAAGTCAATTTTTTCAAAACCAAAAATAATCAAATTTGTGAGTTATAATAAGAAATTTTTTAAAATGACATTTTTTATACGGTTTGTTTTAGAATAAATGTTTATTTTTTTGGAAATAAATTTAAAAACAAATTTTAAAAAGTTGATATCACTGTTTTATTTATTATAGTAATTTTTCATATGTAATTTCAATCGTATCATATCTTAGAATATCATTTTATAATTATTAATTTTTTATTATATTAATATTTTTATTTATTCAACCGTGTAATACACGGGTTTACTAAATCTAGTTAATACATAAGTTAATGCATATGATTAAATTAACTATATTAAGTATTACTTTATTTATAATAATTTAAATTAATTATATTTATATTTTTATTTATATTTTTACTATTTAAATAAGTATTATATTATTAGCTAAATACTATTACCAGATATTTACATAGTTATAATAATAATAATAATAATAATAATAATAATAATAATAATAATAATAATATAATAATAATAATAATAATAATAATAATAATAATAATATAATCAGTATTTAAGGTTGATCAGAAAAGAGACTCCTATAGCATCCCCGCATCACGCGATCCAATTCATTATACATAATATATAGAAAAGAAATAATGAATATCTATATTATCTCTACTATTTATAAAACATTTTAGGATGTTAAAATAATAATTTTATCCTCACTTTAAAACACCTATAGGTTAGTATGGTATAAATATATGAATTAGATTGTGTCCATGTTCGTCGTTAATTATTAAACAACAAATTTTTATTTTTTTATTTATTAAATAAAGGAACGCAAACAAACTTCCTGTCAAATGATTTATAATAGTTCACATTCGTTTAGTTCGTTTATAAATAATTCACTTAACTTTGGTTTTATAGATGTACTTGGATCGGTTCAACTCTTTAGGCCATTTGTGTATCTTGACGCACACACAATATTAGCTTTTTAGTTTCATTCATATGACACTAAAGGTAAAGATATGCGTTAGTTTACTCATAAATCCTCGGCAACTTTCATCCGCCAAACTCCTAAGCGAAGTCAAGAACATTAAAAACCATCCACCAAATGTTGAAAGTTACTTGATGAAGTAATTGCACAAATATAATTTCTTGCTCTTACTTTTTTCGATCTAAAATTTATATAAATATAAATACACAACTAATTCAATCACAAGTGAAGAAAACTTCCATAACAACCTTTAAAAAATCTATGGATACATCGTTGTGATAAATGATGTATATTCCCCTCACCACGGTGAGGTACAAATTCTACATTGTGTAAATGTGATGGTGTTAGGAGTAATTGATAGAACATATTAGATGGCGATAGACAAAAACAACCTTTCAAAGAAGACAGATAGCTAAACATCACATACCTTATGGCCATTTGGGATTATAGTGTCCTAAAGTTTTGATTCCTAGCTTTAAAATTCAAATGGGTTAATCGGCTCATGCATAATGGGCCAATTCATGTCACTAATAACTAAAAGTAATTTTAACCGAGTCCGTAAATAAATGAATGAAGATAAATGAACAAGCATAAACAAACTTGATTGGGCCAACTTATATGAAATTTATGAGCATATAAATATATGAATTAGATGTGTGTCCATGTTCGTTCGATTAATATTAAACAACAAATTTTTATTTTTTTATTATTAAATAAAGGAACATAAACGAACTTCCTTCAAATGATTTATAATAGTTCACTTAACTTTTAGTTCGTTTATAAATAGTTCACTTAACTTTGGTTTTATAGATGTACTGATCGGTTCAACTCTTTAGGCCATTTGTGTATCTTGACGCACACACATATTAGCTTTTTAGTTTCATTCATATGACACTAAAGGTAATAAGATATGCGTTAGTTTTACTCATAAATCCTCGGCAACTTTCATTCATCCGCCAAACTACCTAAGCGAAGTCAAGAACATTAAAAACCATCCACCAAATGTTGAAAGTTACTTGATGAAGTAATTGCACAAATAATTTCTTGCTCTTACATTTTTGCGATCTAAATTTATATAAATATATAAATACACAACTAATTCAATCACAGTGAAGAAAACTTCCATAACAACCTTTAAAAATCCTATGGATACATCGTTGTGATAATGTTATATATTCCCCTCAACGGTGAGGTACAAATTCTACATTGTGTAAATGTGATGGTGTTAGGAGTAATTGATAGGAACATATTAGATGGCGATAGACAAAAACAACCTTTCAAAGAAGACAAGATAGCTAAACATCACATACCTTATGGCCATTTGGGATTATACGTGTCCTAAAGTTTTTGATTCCTAGCTTTAAAATTCAATGGTTAATCGGCTCATGCATAATGGCCAATTCATGTCACTAAAACTAAAAGTAATTTAACCGAGTCCGTAAATAAATGAATGAAGATAAATGAACAAGCATAACCAACTTGATTGGGCCAACTTATATGAAAATTTATGAGCATATAAATATATGATTAGATGTGTGTCCATGTTCGTTCGATTATTATTAAACAACAAATTTTTATTTTTTTATTTATAAATAAAGGAACATAAACGAACTTCCTGTCAAATGATTTATAATAGTTCACTTACTTTTAGTTCGTTTAAAATAGTTTCACTTAACTTTGGTTTTATAGATGTACTTGGATCGGTTCAACTCTTTAGGCCATTTGTGTATCTTGACGCCACACACAATATTAGCTTTTTAGTTTCATTCATATGACACTAAAGGTAATAAGATATGCGTTAGTTTACTCATAATCCTCGGCAAATCCTCGGCAACTTTCATCCGCCAAACTACCTAATCGAAGTCAAGAACATTAAAAACCATCCACCAAATGTTGAAAGTTACTTGATGAAGTAATTGCACAAATAATTTCTTGCTCTTACATTTTTTTCGATCTAAAATTTATATAAATATATAAATACACAACTAATTCAATCACAATTGAAGAAAACTTCCATACAACCTTTAAAAATCCTATGGATACATCGTTGTGATAAATGATGTATATATTCCCCTCACCAACGATGAGGTACAAATTCTACATTGTGTAAATGTGATGTGTTAGGAGTAATTGATAGGAACATATTAGATGGCGATAGACAAAAACACCTTTCAAAGAAGACAAGATAGCTAAACTCACATACCTTATGCCATTTGGGATTATACGTGTCCTAAAGTTTTGATTCCTAGCTTTAAAATTCAAATGGTTAATCGGCTCATGCATAATGGGCCAATTCATGTCACTAATAACTAAAAGTAAATTTAACCGAGTCCGTAAATAAATGAATGAAGATAAATGAACAAGCATAAACAAACTTGATTGGGCCAACTTATATGAAAATTTATGAGCATATAAATATATGAATTAGATGTGTGTCCATGTTCGTTCGATTAATTATTAAACAACAAATTTTTATTTTTTTATTTATTAAATAAAGGAACATAAACGAACTTCCTGTCAAATGATTTATAATAGTTCACTTAACTTTTAGTTCGTTTATAAATAGTTCACTTAACTTTGGTTTTATAGATGTACTTGGATCGGTTCAACTCTTTAGGCCATTTGTGTATCTTGACGCACACACAATATTAGCTTTTTAGTTTCATTCATATGACACTAAAGGTAATAAGATATGCGTTAGTTTACTCATAAATCCTCGGCAACTTTCATCCGCCAAACTACCTAAGCGAAGTCAAGACATTAAAAACCATCCACCAAATGTTGAAAGTTACTTGATAAAGTAATTGCACAAATATAATTTTCTCTCTTGCTCTTACATTTTTTCGATCTAAAATTTATATAAATATAAATACACAACTAATTCAATCACAAGTGAAAAACTTCCATAACAACCTTTAAAAAATCCTATGGATACATCGTTGTGATAAATGATGTATATATTCCCCTCACCACCACGGTGAGGTACAAATTCTACATTGTGAAATGTGATGGTGTTAGGATAATTGATAGGAACATATTAGATGGCGATAGACAAAACAACCTTTCAAAGAAGACAAGATAGCTAAACATCACATACCTTAGGGCCATTTGGGATTATACGTGTCCTAAAGTTTTGATTCCTTTTGGAATGGTTAGATGAAGTTAACTATTTGATTAAGGATGCTTGTATCTCATATTTAGATGTAAACAAGTACCCACATGTGTTGGAGTTTAACTGAAAATTGTTTTTTATCCAAAAAAAACCATTGATGACTATACCTAACTAAAAGATATTGAGATTTGTTGAACTTCCGACCAATCAAATCTTTACACTAATAGGGTATCCAATGTTATTGTGTTCCATAAAATTTTTCCACTCTTAAAATTGTTATTTATAGAATAGAATAAAATACAATAATAACACATTGTTGAATACACAATGCCTATTTTGTCTTTATTGTATGTTTAAACACTAGTAAAATGAAGACAATCTTCACACCCATGTTGTAACTGATATTAAAATATCTCGTGATGCTTTTAAACAATACTTATTAAAAAGTTTGAGGGTAAAAATAAAACAAAAAAATCAAGAACAATAAATGGGAAAAAGAAATCAAACTCTAACAAATATGAAGTACACACTTCAGAACATGCATGTTAATACATATAATGAGATTAAAGTACGTTAAGCGAGCAAAGTAAAATAGTTAAATTTTAATGTCTAATCAGTGTGAAATTGATTTTTCTCTCACATTCTTATCTTTATTTAGATTATGTGTTTATATTTATGTGAGGGTGTGGGACGTGAAACACCGCCCATGGGCGTGACAATGAGTGTTGCCCCTAATGTGTCAATGTGGTCACGAGTGTGGGGCCTCACAAAACTTGCCATAGGAGCTTCATCATGAGTATGAGACGTGATTACTATACATTCTCATAGAACATCTACATTGAGATTTTTCAAAAATGATTTGTTTTTTACTTCTCTCGCCACTTTAACCACGAATGAGCCCTACACAATCTTCCCTCCCTCATATCTCTTCTCTCTCTACCCCTCTTACGGTCTCTTCGTGGGTGTCAACCCCACTAAAAACCTACACTGTTTGTGAAGATCATTATGACGCGAAGGACATGTCTACGTTCGTACCTATCTCAATTCTTTATTTTGTTTTTATTCAAACATGATATTCTTAGAACTTGAAGTTAGCAGAAGATGATAATGAATAAAAACCATCCAACACAATGAATCATGTGAAGCAAACCAACTTACCTTGGGATTAGGTTTTCATTTCTAACCTCCAATCACTCATCCCCTTTTCTTTTTTTTTTTTTCATTTCTTGATTTATATATATTTCCTTTAAATCTTTCTGTCGTTTTCTTCTATTTTCTTTTATTAAAGAAAAAAATGATTTTTTTGTTGCTTCTATACTTGTTATCCCACTTTGTTCTTGCTCTTTGTATGCAGTCCTTTCAACAGTACACCAGCTACTACCCAATTGCCCAGAAGGTATGCTTTTCAAACCCAGTTCAGATGATGATAATTTGACTTGATTTGGTGGTTTCTTTTTGCATTTTTTAGTTGTAAAGTTATGATCTTTATTTTCTCTTTTGTGGTGGACGCATACAAGAATCATATAAACACATATATTTACTACATAAAAATTACTGAGAGCGGAAAGCGCGAAAGTAGTTATACGTTTTTATAACTGCTTACATTACGTTTACATAATTATCAAGTGAAGTTTGATTTGTGTATTTTTATGTGGTGGATCAAGATTTTGTTGAAGAAAATAATCAAGAAAGATGGAGGTAACCAACGTGACCGAATATCAAGCTATTGCCAAGGAGAAGTTGCCGAAAATGGTCTATGACTATTATGCGTCAAGTGCTGAAGACCAATGGATTCTAGAAGAGAATCGAAATGCTTCTCAAGAATCCTGTAAGCCACGGAGTACACGTGTGTCATTTATATAATCTACTGTTTTTTTTCTGCCTTAACACCCTTGAATGTCATGTCTTAGCGCCAGCTGCGTATTACCTAGTCCTAGTGGGATTCTGTGACTTTACCGATAACGGGTGCTCACAGGCTCCAAAAAATTGTTCTATATGTTTGTGACTTCTAATGGTTTTGGTATCTGATATTAAAACAGGTTTAGACCCCGGATTCTTATTGATGTGAGCAAAATAGACATGACTACAACGATTTTGGGATTCAAGATATCTATGCCCATAATGCTCGCCCCAACGGCTATGCAAAAGATGGCTCACCCTGAAGGTAACCTCTTCAATCACAACACAAGTCTATGTTTGACTGAGATTATAGTTACGTTGTAATCATTATGTTTCATTCTTGATACTATAAACTTTATTCGCTATGTAGGTGAATATGCAACAGCAAGAGCTGCATCTGCAGCAGGGACTATTATGGTTAGTAATTCCTCATTTTCCTTTACTTCATTTTGTGTGCCAAACAAGAACCATAGTTTATGGTTATACGTATTTTGACCCGCTTACTTATCAATGACTCAATTTAAGTTGTGTTTTGTGGATTTATCTGAAATGGTCAACTGGTTGAACATAATCTTTTTTCAAATGAAACTAACCTGCAACTCTTTCTCTTTAAACAAATCAAGTGTCGCTACATACAAGTTATCATCGTTTTATTTTCTAGACATTGTCATCGTGGTCACGTCTAGTGTTGAGGTTGCTTCAACAGGACCAGGAATTCGCTTCTTCCAGCTTTACGTAAGCCAATATTTTTAATCTCAATCTTATTTTTTTCCTGTAATTTTCTTACTTTCATATGAAGCCTTGACTTCATTGACCAAATATCAGGTGTATAAAGATCGCAACGTTGTTGCACACTTTGAGAAGAGCTGAAAGAGCCGGGTTCAAAGCCATAGCACTTACAGTTGATACACCAAGACTAGGACGTCGAGAAGCTGACATAAAAATCGATTCACTTTACCCCCCGTTTTTGACCCTGAAGAACTTCGAGGGTCTTGACCTTGGCAAGATGGATGAAGTGAGTTGATAATACTAGTTCCATACTACAATGTTGACAAACAGATATTATATATTATTCAGGATTTTTTTTCTAACTGTGTCGTACAGGCACATGTTAAATTAGTACTTATGTTATTTAAAGAAATCTTTAACCATCGTTACAACACGCGTTAGACAAAACTTATTATTTGTTTCCTCCTGATTGATATGTGATATGGATGCAGGCTAATGACTCAGGATAGCTTCATATGTCGCGGGTCAGATTGATCGCACTTTGAGCTGGAAGGTACGTTTAGTTGACCAGAATCTATGTGATTTTAGTTATTAACAAATTTATTGCGATTTCTAATTTAGGTTACAAATAAAGAAGTTTCAACTTATGTTTCCCAACTTACCAAAAGTTTGATATAGGTTGCCTGATACTATTCGTAATTAGGTGGGGAACTGTCACTAACTTTAACCTAGGTGGATGGTGGTGTAAATTTAGAAGTAGGTTTCAAGGCTATCCAGTTTAAATGTGTAAAAGAAGGCAACAAAATCCGCCTAAACATGTTTTTTCTCGTAGTTAGTAAGCGCTTATGTCGTTATGTGCAACAATGAAACAAAATGTTATATTGAATATGGTTGCAGGATGTGAAGTGGCTTCAGACAATCAACCATGCCAATCCTGTGAAGGGTGTCATCACCGCAGAGGATATAAGAATGATTAAGATTTAGAAATCATATAATTTCCTCTATGTTTCAGGTATTAAAGCTTACATTTTTTGATGTTTTGATATGGCAGCAAGACTAGCTATTCAAGCCGGAGCTGCGGGTATTATTTGTATCCAATCATGAGCTCATCACTTGACTATGTCCCGGCCACCATCATGGCTCTAGAGGAGGTTCCGATAATCAAAATTCTTCTCAAAACACCCGTAACTATAAAAGAAGTAACCACTTTGATCTATATACGTCTTGTTTTGACCCGCACACTTAACTTGATAAAAAAAACCCATAAGATTCCTATAACTTGACGTATGATGACGATGTTAGACACACCAAGTAAGTTTGACTTTCTCTGTAATGTAGCTTTGAGATCACCAATATCATATTCAGGTTGTGAAAGCTGCACAAGGGCGTGTACCAGTATTCTTGGACGAGGAGTCTGACGTGGTACCGATGTTTTCAAGGCGCTGGCACTTGGAGCTTCAGGCATATCGTAGTATCATAAGTTGTAGTCTTGGATGCATCGTGGGGTTACTCTTGAACAATTGAGTTGTGGAATTCTACAGATTGGTCGACCTGTCGTGTTTTCATTGGCTGCGAAGGGGCTGAAGTGAGAAAAGTGCTTCAGATGTTACGTGATGAATTTGAGCTAACCATGGCATTAAGTGTTGTACCTCACTCAAAGAAATAACCCGACCACATTGTGACCGAGTGGGATGCTCCACAGGCCCGGCCTGCACCCAGGTTGTAGATCAAGCATCCCGGAGCTCAATTCTCTTTGGTGCATTTTCAAGGCTCTGAATGAAAGCTGTTTAATGTATAAACTTCCTAAATGTCTACCACTGTTTTCTGTGGTAAATTCTTATGAAATGCTAATAATGCTATAAATTCACATGTTTAAGCTATAAACCAAACTTTTGTTAATGCAATAAGTGGGATTCAACAAGTTATAAGCTTCAATAGATCTTCATTCTGTTAAGAACATAAAGTTTTTGATTTAAGAACTGAGTTTCTTTCAAAATTAGATCCCTAAATGGAGCTTAGTGTCTCCCCCTATCAAGAACAACTTGTATCAACTCAAGTCACCAGAGATCACCTGTACATTCAAAAATAAAATCTTCTTCAACGAATTACCTGTATATTTTTATGAATGGTTTTGCTTCATCTTAAACAGGTCAAAGTGGTCAAATCAAAAGTTTAGCTAAAGACGTATGGTCCAACATGTTAAGTCGCATAAAACCTTCTATACATTTTTGCTAGGTTCGGATTGTTATTGTTATAATTATTTAATAAAGAAAAGGATTAGTGGGTCAATCCAGCTGGCCCGGACGGTTTTCAGCCCGTACCAAAAACGAAGTGTTTTAACCTTAACTAGCCCGCCCATCATGCCACCTCCATATGACACAATGTACACAAAGAAAGTGAGATTACCTTGGATCAATGGCTTTGCATTAGCTTCCCACTCCATAGCCCATTTTGCAGACGAGCCCATTTCCAAACCCCCGTTCTCAGTGTTTTCAAGGCATCACATCCATCGGGGAAACCCTTAAAAAGCTCTGTAAAAGATGCTAACTTGAAAAACACATAGAAAAAAGATAATTGATTAAATATTCCTTTTGGTTTACTGACGTTACCATCAGTTCACAGCAAGCTCTGATGACGATGAGAAGAGAGGCCGTTTTTCTCCCTTTTACAAGCTCTGTGATGCTTAATGACAGTCAACAGAAAAAGTAAAAATTGTTTTCTCATTTCAATCATAAAGTATGGATACTTGAGAAAGGTATAATTTATTTACCCAGAATAAGAAACAGCACAAAGGCAGACCACATCCAAACATGTCTACAACCTGACAGCAGCGATGACATATGTTTTAGATATAAATAAACCAGAACTTTAAAAGGAAAAACATATTTAAGCGGAATTTATCTATGTACACCTTCATTGGGAGATCCAACCCTGATGACGAAGTATGCAAGCAAACACCAGATCAGCCGAACCTGTAACATAGAACAGAAACATGACGATTGTACGTGGAAAATGAAATGAAGTAAACCCATTGGTAACGAGTTTCAGCGAAATGTGTAGATCTTTCTATGGGTCAAAACAGCTTTTTACCCATAATTGTAACTTTTTATTAACACAATTAGTGTGTCTTATATGATAAGCATGATAAGAGTAAGTGTATTCCAATAACAATCTTATTTCTTGAATAAAGATTAAAAGATGTCAAGTTTTATGCATTAGAATACATTTTGGGCAAACATCGCCCAGTTTGATCCATTGACTTGTTTCCTTTTCGTATAGGTCAAAATGGGCTGGTTTGACCAAAACACTTTTTGCCATAATTTTCTTATATTTTGATAATAATTAGTTTGTCATATATGGTTATGAAAAAAAAAATTCAATAATATCTCTTTTTTTATAACAAAATGATTTACAAGCTTATACGACTAAAACTACATTCTCAGCAACTTTCGACTCATTTGACTTGTTTCCTTTTTACTGAGCTTTTTTTTAACCTTTTGACCTATTAGAAATAATCCACAGCCTGAGTCGAACAATTCAGGGTAAATGAGTTGAAATTGTATAAAGCAATGAA